>CM061921.1:269668633-269691413 GCA_031002005.1 Vandiemenella viatica | reverse complement strand
TGTTATTCTTTTACCTTTGAACTTAAAAATTCCGCGTTAATACACACCATTACAATTTATTAAATAAAAAAATAGCTTAGTAAATGTAAAATCACACAAATGTGAGGTTGTATACCTCACAACTTGTTTCACATCCCAGAGGGCCTTCCTCAGCAGGGATCCATGAAACAAGATTGATAAATAAATAAATAAAAATTAAAATAATAAACAAGGTATAAGGTTCATGATTAATAGACTTTCGGGTTTTGCCGCGTTGTTTATTTCCTTACCTTAGCTTTCGGTATAAGGTGTTGAAAGATATTGGCGGAGGAATTTAGAGTAGTGCACGGAAGGGAAAAGATGACCATGACCACAAGCTGGCACTTAATTTCAGTAAGATTTTCTTTCACAAATTAGGAATGAGGGACTGGAATAATTTACTAAAAATACTGACAGAATTTAAAATCAAATCTGTAAATTGCTTCTTATCAAAGTATACTTCTTGTCCTTAGGGTACTTGTTGAACTTTATTACACAATAATTTCTGTAATAACTTATTTCTGAGAATTCATAATTTTTGCACAATGGAAAAAAAGACAACTGCGATACAATAAATACTCTCCCTTTTTTTTTGTAAACCACAATTGTTTTATTTTGTCATCTAAGTAGAAAAAAAAACCTGAATTAAAAGGTGATGGAGTTTTTAAAACATAACTTTTCATGCATTAAAAAAATGAACTGAAGAAACTTACAACTATTCTTTTATAGAGGCTTATATACAATAACGAGCTTTAAAATGTTAGAAACAATGGTGAAAATCAAACTTTTTTTTTTGTTTGAAGTTACAAATCTTGAAAACAATGTAAAATATCTTATTTGCAAGACAAAAAATAGTATTTAGTTGTATAATAGTAGCCGATTTGCGATAACCCTGCTAGGCTGTTGGATCTTATGACTCTCTGAAAGGTGGAATGTTACGAGTGGCTCCTTTGGCTTCGAAAAAATCACAAATTAAAAAACCCTTGTCAACAAGAATAAAGTTTCCTTTCAAATGATCCAGGAAGCCTGGCTTGAGCTTAGTCGGGATAACCACTACCTTGTATTGGAATCTCAGTACAATCATAACAATGTCATATTCTCCATCCACCTAATTGTAGATACCCCTAAAATTTAATTCTTTTAAAGCATTATACATTCCATTTACCCAACAGCTAAACACATTGCTCACAAAATGTTTACTAACACCAAAGGAGACTACTGGTGTGACATGTTTGCGCACAGCATCATTAGAGTATGTAGTAATTGATCTTTAACGTTCGCATCACTCTGACAGCATGGTTGAATGCCATCGACTGTTCAAGTGAATTTGTATAAATATTCAAACTGAAGTCTTTTGAATACAGTGAAATGCACTAGTTGCTTTTCATTCATCAGACACACACTGAACAACTGATTGTTTCCTTTGATAAGCTAATGGGAGCACAGAGGAAGATCTGAAGTTTGGCTGGTCTTCATTGCTATCAATTCGTTAATTTGATTATTACTGCTGTTTTCATAAGTAAGAACTTCTGGAACTCTACATGAGGTGTCTGAAACACATGAAAGAGTGACACATGTTGTAATATTATGGAATGAATTCATTTCTATTAAAATAAATTAGTCAATTCACAGCTACTAGAAATGCATAATAAAGAACCAACATACCGTTTTGAACAGGAAGCCCAAAATGCTGCACCCAGGAAATCTGATCCTCCCCATGTTAATAAGGTGGATAAACGTCGGAAACTCCGATTTCTACTTGATTCGATTTATACCTTATCAGCAAATGTTTGTGTTGAAGGTCTTGACATTCTTTACAACCATGTTGGGTGCCTGCTTGAAAAATCAAAAGTTCTAGCATCAAGATTTCCAGTGCTCATTACACAATGCTTTAGATGATATCACCAGCGCTTCTGCAAATAAAAAGTTTGAAGCTGAAAGATACAATACCACCAAGATGCAGTGCCGTGTGCATTCACTTTTCAAAAACCAGATGATACCCAGAAAGAAGATCTCAAGAACTTTATACAAAACAAAAAAGAGGGATAGTTAGATCAAATTATAATACGCTTTTAGTCACTGTGATATTTTTGAAGACTTTTTTTTTGACAGCACTAAATGTTGGTGCACTGTTAATGCTTCTAACATCCTACTATTAATTGCCTTAAAATTAGCTATCTACTTTGTTACAAAAGCTACTGTGATATTTTTGAGGACATTTTTTTATGGCACTAAATGTTGGAGCACTGTTAGTGTTTCCACCGTACAATTATTAATTGCCTTTAAGATCAACTACCTTATTTGTTACAGGGTCACTGTGTTAAAATTGTAATTTTCTCACCACACTGGCGGTAGTAAAAGTATGATTCACAATTACCGTTTCATTCTTTACCATTATGTTTATGACACTCATCTAAATATTTCAGATTACCTGAATACTGAAATAAAATCAAATACAAACTGTTCATACCTGATGTGGGGAGGAAGGCACTCACAGCAACCCCTTACCCTGGGGAAGTTATGTTTAAATGACGTATTGCATCAAAATTTGTGTTCAGAAGGGACTTATATTTCTGATGTATCTGCTAAGGGGCCATCCACATATTACATCACACAAATTTCATGATTTCTAGACCCCTCCCATATCACATGTTGTCATATTTGTGGGAACCCCCCCCCCCCCAATGGTGTAATGCCACATATTTTGCAATTTTAAATTTATAAATTGAAACAGCACTTCCAAAATGATTTATGTATTTCCAGGGAAAAAATTATATCAACAAGAAATCAAACATTTAAGAAAATATAAAAAAAACATAAAAAATCGAATTAATGATACAAAATTGAGTCATCATGTGTCCATGGATTCTGAACCCATTCCTTGATACTGTTTATTATTGGCATAATAGTTACTTCATTCTTGATTTCGATAGTGTTGGAACATTCGATGTGTCATCATCATCTTCATCCTACCATAAAGCATCGTCATCATTTAATAAGCAAAGAACTTCCCTATTTTGTCTAGCAGCAATGCTTTGTGGACGAATCTTCATGATGGGGAAAACCTCTAGTTGCCTCTTATGTAATTGCCTATATTGGTTAGTGGCTTTGTATGATAAAAATATAGTCCACAGATTCCACATGATCGTTTAAATAAGTATGATTCAACACTGGTCAATACGAGCCAAAAAGTGATACACATTATGCATGTGATGCCACAAAGTTTATGACATGTCCCCCCCCCCTTGCACACTTTGTTGACCCCTCCCCCCCTCAAGGTGTGACGTAATTTATGGATGGCCCCTAAGAACCCACGGACAATTTGTAGTACCTGGTTGTGTTGCCTGTGCAAGGCAAACAGCCAGATACATAACTTGAGATATCTAAAACTTTTACTTCGCCAGGAGAAGTAGGAGAAAAATGTAATGTGATAGCAGAGAAAGGAGAATCCATATTGGAGTTTGTTTCACAGACGACTGCCACCGATATTTAACAACCTAGAATGGAAATAATTATATTACTTACCATGATACTACCATCATATGAATTTCCTTTAATAACTGTGTTTAAATGTTATGATCCTATTCAAGAAAGCTGAAAATACGAGTTTTCCGAAGTGTAACGACAGAACAAATTCTGAAAATTGCTGTGACGCTATAAAATCAGTTTTAAATAAAAAATATACGAAATATGGGGTTTTCTGCTAGAACTAACAAAACTATCACAGAAAGCGTCTTCTTGCAGCACCAGACAATGAGAGCACTAAAAAAGCTACACTATTCCACAATATAAAACATGTTAAGCTGCAAATGACAACGCTGCTCTACAATCCACAACAGTGTTAGAAGAAAGAATATAAATAATTCTATCAAATGTCATTGCAACTAAGGAACACATGTACGTTAAATAATAATAATAATTTTTTATTGCCAATATGCTTAAACATAATAATGTAATCCCATCATACAACTTGTTACTGTAAACAACAGAAAAAACGAAATTGTTATTTATTCACTTGTCGTCTGCTTCCCAACCAAAGACGTTACACGTATCATCATTGCGACGTAACTTCCGCTTGCGGTGGTGGTGGGGAGATTTCTGCTCGGCATCGGGTGTACTCACAGACGCACGACTGTTTAACGAGTGATGAAAATGAGATTTAAACTAAGCAAGATATCGAAAAATTTTATTCTTTATTTTTTTTCATTTGTCTCTTTTTAAATAAGAATCCATAATCAAATTTGACTTTGACCAATTTTTTTCTTCTGAATTTCAACATCGCGATTTAGTGAATTTAGTATTGCGCTTTATTTCGTCACGTTTCAGTTTATACTGATAGTGTATGATGATATTAAATGTGTTAAATTATGCTATGCAATCTAGGAATCTTGATAAAGCAAACGATGTTGCTACCCCAAATGCCGTATGCGATTCAAATACGCGAGTGTGGATGTGTCTACATAGAGTGATTCTACAGCGGCAATTTAATAGAGGTTGTGGTTAGGTCTAAATGCAGTCTGTACCAGTATGGTTTTGTTGTTGCATGAGGGACAAATAATTTATCTATTATTGTTAGAAATTTCATGAGAACCATGTTAGTGACAAAACGTGTATCGTGATGTAAACTACTTCCAGCTATTCCCAATTAAGCTTACGATGTATGGTAACAAGATAAATTTACTGATGTTGCTGGCAAATTTATGTATGCCACCAACAGTAAAATATCTGTTGAGGGCATTTCTATCATTACCGTGGCGCCACAATCTGGTGATGAATTCTTTTGTATCTCCATGAAAGTAAAGAATAACATTTTTTGATATCTCGCTTAGTTCTCTAGATATCGAGTGTCAAACATCGCCTACAGGTATAGTTCCTTGTGCTTTAGATGAGCTCTTCTGATCCAGACCATATTTCTTCTTGACAACAACCGCTAGGAAGAAAATAAAACACCTATTATGCATATCCAGCGTGTAGTTCCTTGTGAATTTGGTGACTTTTTCTAGTCCAGATCGCATCTCAGCCTAACGACCTCTCTTTTGAGATAGCAAGATATCGAAAAATATTATTCTTTATTTTTTTATTTGTCTCGTATTTTTAACTAAGAATCCATCATCAAATTTGACTTTGACCAATTTTTTTCTTCTGAATTTAAACCAAAACATCTCACAATCGAGACAGAATATCTCGAAAAATAACCAAGATATCAAATAATTTTATTCGTAATTTTTTATTTGTCTCATCGAGTTACATAATAATCCATGATCAGATTGCGGCGTCACGTTTATCCTAGAGTCCACTTGAGGTTTTTGTATAAATTCCTCGTGTCTGTATGGATAGGTAATATGGATGCCACGCCTCCCCACTCTTCTCCGCCCGGCGTCACTTCAGTGTGTGGTGAATGTCCCTTGCGTCGTTTCCATATATTTCTTTCCTCCATGATGTAAGCCATCAGAAACCAATATATCAAAGTGCAATGAACGTGCTACGCAATTATTCACAAAGATGCAACCAACAACTGTAATGCAAACTGCTGCTACAAACATAAGTGATGCTGAAACACTGTACAACTGTGAGCATATGTGACCGATGAAAAATGTAACTAAATCTATATCTGTATATACCATAATTTTAATGTTTAAATTGTAATACAGAACAAATGTAATTACTTGTCTAAACACCCAACAGACAGAACTGCTGAAGATGCTTCAGAGAATGAAGTGAAACGCGTTCGGGAAATAAAACAACAAATTCAATTGCATTGGAATGACAATCATTCATAAAAAATTGATCCTATCACAATTGAGGAAATGGCCCACAATATCCAGATCTTTCATTTAGTATCGTTGCATATATGTCTCGCATAGAGCCATGGATCTGGCAGATGATCATGCTAAAGAAAACCAATTTGACGATTAGGCATTCATTAAGATTTTCACCTACACTTACAACAACATTTCCGTCAGATAAATACTGTTAAAGGGTAAGATTACAGGCTGCTTCATTATGACAATATTTAATTACGATCTATCAATTATCAGAGTTTTAGTCAATATCTCTTTTGATGTTAAATTGGCCAAAAGAAAGTGAGTACACCCTATTCAACAAATTCTACAATATATACTCATTGCCGAAAAATTTCTCGAGAGCAAGATTGTAACATTGTATACAAGGGCGGATCCAGCCTTCGAGTCGGGGGGGGGGGCACACAGTCGAGGAGAGGCTTCAAAATTACAATAGTATATATAAATAAAAATAAATACATTTTATTGCATTATATCAAAATAATTTTAATCAAATAACAAAATCGATTATTCTCTTTTAACTTCTCGCGAATCGTTATATAACTTCCTTCCCTTGTTTGAGTACTTTTTTTCTAAACGTGGAGAAGTGCCGGTTCAGTTAGGTGATCTTCTGAAGTGATGCTCAAAGTCAAGTTTTGTGCCTCCTAGTCCTAAGAGTAGAAACAAAATCTGTTTGCTGTGACGACACTAACTGGTAGTGTAGCAAGAATACACAAAAAAATTTAACGTTGGGATTTTTCTATTAGATAAAAAATCGACTGCGGAATATTCTGATTCTGTTGCTATTTTACTATCCACAGCCGATATTCGTTTGTATTGACAGATACTGTAGTTTTGTCTATTACCTGCTTACAGGCAAATGCGAGTTGTTTAACAGTTTCAATGTATTCATTAGTATAGGTGTAACTAACTCTCGGAATAAAAATGCCTATTTGAAATAAAGTATTTCAGGAGGGAGATGGTCTAGTAGGTAGTTTATTAAAGAATCTGTGAGATGCATACGGCCCTACAGCAGTACTCATCATCTCCCGGTGTATGAATTATTTTGCGGTACCAAGTATGTTATGACTGTATATCTTCTGGTGTATGTATTATTTTGCTATGGAATTGTTTAATGTACCGAGTATGCTATGACTGTGTATCTTCTGGTGTATGTATTATTTTGTTATAGAATTGTTTAATGTACCGTATATGCTATGACTGTATATCTACTGGTATACGTATTATTTTGTTATGCAACTGTTAATCTGTAAATTGACAACTTTCCATTCCCACAGAGCCAGTCTCTTATATTGGAATCAATGGAAAATGAATGTATTGTATCGAACAGGTCGGTTATTAGCTCGACACCTATCTGGGGCATTAAATTTCCACGTCAAATTTCTCGACAAATTCTTTTACCTCTTCAAAAAGTTGTCGGAAAAATGTGTCCTCCTGTTCCATTTTTTTATCTCAGAGCACTTATTGTGTCATTTATAGCGTCAGACGAACTTTTTAAGTCAATTAAGTTCGTTTGCAATATTCTGGTCAAAGATACTGTTGTACCCGAAAAATAAAATAAGGCATATTTCAGTCTTGATGCGATATAAACGTTTTCTTAACTTGGATTTTTTTGGAATACATGAATTTATAAAAGTTAGCAACAAAATCTATTAACACTATTATAAATCTGTAAGCAGTCTGCATGTGTCTGAAGGTTTGAAATGGCATCACGAAAAAAATACTGCAGCAATTCGGATGGCGTTTTCAATTTTTTGGGAGTTATGGTCCTAATTAAAAACTGCCAAAATAGCTTGTGAATTGTATGCGCTGATTAACTTAGAACGAAATTAAAACCATTTCTAGAGAGGAGAAATATGCACATAGATCACTCTGTATTTGATATAAGCACTCCTGTCAAGAATCACTGGCAAAAGATTACTCTATGATCATGCTTGGATTCTGTTTTATTTTTTTCACTTCGATTATTTAGTTCTCAGTTTTGTACAGTAAAATAAACAGAATAGGTGAATCAAACGTAGTAAAAATCTTAAACGTAATAAGAATCTTAAAATGAAAAGTTCGTTTGAGAATTGTCATTATTAATTCGCATTTTACCAACACTAAAGGACCTCCTATTTACTATTCATTACTGTAACGTTTACTCATTGCTTTTCACAGATATCAAATACATTGCTTTCTAGAGATCAGAGCAAGAACGTTATGACATTTCAATGATGTGTTTCGTTTAAAAGCGTGAAAATTAATGCAACTGATAAAATAATACTTCCAGAGTAAGAAATCATGTTTTTACGGTAAAAAGTAATGTGGTAATTACATATCAACTACCCCAACTGAAATGAAGGTTTGAATATAGTGCTTTGGGAACTTATTTTTCGCTGTTGCTTAATTAAATAGAATTGATATTAAATAACGCTCATAAGCCTGATTTTGTAATATACGTTTTAGGTTGTAGTTTAAATCAGCATAAAGTTGGGGCTACTTACCTGCTACTTCATGAAAGCAATATGGAACCAATGAAATTAAAAATTAACTAGGACTCCTAAAACCTTATGCTACATCACATAAATCATAGAACTAAATCCATTGTGCCGTATACTTTAACAAAGCATTTCCTTCACATGAGTTTCAGTACATTCTCGACATGGTGATTAAAAGTTGCCCGGTTAGAACTATTTACATGCGGCTGAAATAATATCAGTTATATGGCGTTGGAGAAAACATAGGATAGATATATAGATAGATTTGTATTTTGTATTTGTATTTATTTGTCCCTTTGCATCATACATAGTACAAAGTACAAATAATATGCGATAAGTCAAAAATAGTCTGTATACAGACACAACACACACACACATACAACATATATTCTCTCACACTTTATCCTTTCTGTGATTAACTTTAATTTAACATAACTGTACAAATCTGATAAATACAGAATATTTATTAATACAAATATACAATTAATTACAGATTTATATAATTTTCCCTATTATATTTATGAAATCACTGCGATTTAAGACTAGCTTTTGGTTTGCAAATACTCATCAGTACTGTAGAAGCAGTGTTCGATCAAGTACGCCTTCAGTCGTGATGTGAATTTAGTATTTTGTCTTACAGACTTGATTCTTTGTGGTAGTTTATTAAACAATCCGATTCCCATATCGAGTGGCCCTTTCTGACAGAAGGTACTATTTGTTTGTGTATATGAAAATCTAGTGTCTGTCTAGTATTATACGTGTGTATATCATTGTTTGTTTGTTGTGTACACAAAGCTTCTAATTTTTTTTTATGAATTTTATAGTTTCTAGTATATACAAACAGGGCTGTGGTAGAATTTGCAACATTCTAAATAGAAGTCTACATGAGGTTCTATTTCGTACTCCTTCAATAATTCTGATATTTTTTTCTGCATTTTGAAGCATTTGATACTTGGTGGGGATTTTCCCCTTAATATTACACCATACCTTAATAATGAGTGCACATACCCAAATTAAATATTCCTGATTGTTTCATTAGATATGCAACCAACTAATATTCTCATCATGTAGCAGATAGTAATTAACAAAGGTGTTCAATGTGTGTGTTCCATTTTAAATTCCTTGTATGCATATACCTAGAAATTTAAGGTTTCTACATTTTTAAGTAGTTCAGCACTGAGTTTTACTGTAGGTAACTGGGTATCTAACTTATTTTTTGTACTGACGTGTATGGCATGTGTTTCTTCTGTGTTTATTATTAGCTTGTTTTGTGAAAAACAGTTTGCAATGTTTTAAGAGTCTTCAATATTTTTAGTTAACTGTTCTTTAGTACATTCTTTCATTAATATGGTGGTGTTTTCTGCAAATTTAATATATTTTTGGCAGTTATTTGTTGTTTCTAGATCATTTATATATATTAAGAATAGTATAGGCCCCAGTATTGACCTTTGTTGCACTCCTTATTTTATGTGTTTGCAATTTGAGTGCTATTGTCTGTCTTAAAGCTACATTCAACAATCTGTTTTATATCATACAGGTATGACTTTATCCAGTTGTCAGCTACTCCTATAACTCCTAGTGGTTCTAATTTTGAAATCAAGATATTATAATCAATTGCATCTAATGCCTTTGAGAGGTCCAAGAATATTCCAGACACAAATCCTTTCGTATCAAGTGTCTGTAATATTTCTGTGTAAAATGTTAAAAAGAGTAGTTTCAGTAGATTTATTCTTTCTGAACCCACGTTGAGTGTCTGAAAATAATTTATTATTTTCTAAAAAGTTTACTAGTTTTTTTGTGAAATAGCTTTTCTAAGATTTTAGAGAAACATGAGAGGACTGACACCAGAAGGTAGTTTGGCACCTCATCTTTTTCCCCTTTTTTGAATAGGGTTGTACCTTTGCTGTTTAAGTCTATCTGGAAATATTCCAATAGCGAAGCTATTGCATATATGAGAGAGAGGACAAATTATTAATTCAGCACAATTTTTTATTAGAAAATGTGGGACATGATCAATTCCAGATGAAAATTTAAGTTTCAACTCACCAATAATTTTTAATACTTCTTCTTCATATATTGGCTGAATAAAAAGAGGTTTATTGTTTATTTTGGATGATATTAGCTTCAGTGTTGATATTTTCCTTAATCAGATCTTTAGCAATATTTGAAAAATATGTATTAAAGGTGTTAGGTATCTTTAAAGGATCAGATATTATATTCTTATTCTCTTGCAGTTGAATGTTATGGCTATCTTCCTGTCTCACTCCTACTTCATTCTTAAGTACCTTTGACATGGCTTTCATTTTATTGGTAGCTTAGGAAATATATCTATAATTTTCTAAATTTTTTGCTGTCTTACTACCCTCTTAAGTATTTGTATGTATTTGTTGTAATGTTTATCAAATTCTGGTATTGTTTCCTGAGTTTTAGAAGTTACATGTAACAATTGTTTCTTTTCTATTGATACTAGAATACCAGATGTAACAGAGCCTTTTGAATAATTTATTTCACTTTGTTTTCTTTTCCTCAGTGGAAAGTATATTTCAAAATAGTACAAAAATGTCCTTAGAAATGAGTCATAATTCTCATTTGTATTTCTGCAATTATATACTTCTTCCCACATTTATTTCTTAAGAAATTAATTGAACTGGTTAATCTGTTGATCCTTAAAGCTACGCAATTTTATATTTGCTGTGTGTTAATGTTAGATTCTAACTTTAATGTTAAAATTTGTGCTAAATTATCAGAATAACCTTTGTCAAAATTCACGGCATTATGTTTGTAATTAGTGCTATTAGGAAAAATTTGGTCCATTGTTGTCGAAGAATTTTTTTTAATGCGTGTAGTTGTTTCTGTCAGCCATTTTAGATTGAAAGAGGATGCAAGGCTCAGAGTTTCATTTGTCAACGTTGAATCCTTAGAAAAATCTATGTTAAAATCACCTCACATAGTTATAGTTTTATTTACTAAAGGTAATGTTTTTAGTGCTTTCTCAAACATGTTAAGGAATATGCTACTGTCCCCATCTGGAGATCCGTATGTACAAATTATTATAATTTTATTTTTAGGAATGAGTATTCCTAATATTTCGAAGTGCTTTTCTATTGAATATTTTTGGTTTGAATTTATTTCTTTAAAATCAATATCATTTTTAATAAATATACAATTTCCTCCTAGTTTGTATTCACTTCTGCAAAAATGTGTACCTAAAGTTAAGTTTGGGAAGTTTGTAACATTTAATTGTGTAGTATGGAGCCAGTGTTCTGTAAACCATACAACTGCCATCTCTTTAAGCTGTGTAGAGAGAAGTAATTCAATCCCATTTTTAAGGGTTTGCACATTATGGTGGTAAATTATAAAGTTTGAACATGCTTTTACAGTATTTACATTTGCTCGACAACTTACCTGTTTATCAGAGGGCCCTATTTCACTTACTTTACTAGTCTTCCCTCCTACCACCTTGTCAGGCCCGCCGCTAGCTGTTAGGACGCCCGCGTGCAATCCAGATTATGCCGCCCCTGTCTAACTACAACCAGTGGTGAATCTAGGAAATTATCGAACCGGGTCACCGACCGCCCGATGCAGCTGTTGATTTAAAAAAAAAGGTCGCCTGCTACATAATACACTGCAAATTTCGTCGTGGCGAGAATGGAGTGGCAACTATCGCGGGGGCGGCGACTGTCGATCACTCGTTTTGCCGCCCCCCTTGATGTGCCGCCCGCGTGCGATGCACGCCTTGCACGCACGCTTACGACGGGCCTGCACCTTGTTTTTGTTTTCAAAATTTGCACCGTGATGATTTTGTCCACTGCACTTGTTGCATATTCTGCCGCTCTCTATTAAAATTTAAGCTCTCATTTTTTTTTTATAGAAGTATATGTTTTCTGGCTCATTAAATCCGGTCATGTGGTTGCTCATAGATAGATATGTTCACTTTGATCCCATGTGAGAACAGTCTCAGGGGATGTGGAACAATACATACAATTATTAATAATATCATTTATATTACCAGCAATTGATAACAAGTCAGCTACTTAACAACCGATTAGTATAATGAGCATCCACTATAATTTGCAAATACAATCCCATTTTAATTACTACATAAGTGAAGCAGTGTATACACTTGTTACCAACATCTAATAACCAGTTAATTTCTTACAGACCTATTAGCATAAAAAGTTTCCACTGTAATCTGCAACTACATCTTATATCTTGTTAGTTACTTTATTTGTGTAACAGTATATGCACTTATTAACAATATCAATACTATTACCAACAACTGATAACCAGTCAATTACTTTAAAAACCTGATAGTTTGATAATTTTCCACTGTAATTTGTAAATACATCTTATCCCATGTTTGTTACTATATATAAGTGAATGTTGCAAACAGTGTAATTACTTCATTTGTCAATAGTTTCAATAGAAAGACAAACCAATACATTTTAGTAATTGTGGCCAACTTTGTCACCTTACCATCCATACACCAAATATATAGTGTTTTCTCAGCCCTTCGTAGTTATCAAATTCCTAGAAGAAATTTTTTCCACAGAGTAAAATGGATTCTGAAGCAAAAATTCTTTCAGTTATGACTTAAAGTAGTTAGGTTTTCGTAGATAACATTTTATTTCTTTTGGTAAGACATTGAATAAAGAAGTTCCAGTAAATGTTATCCCTTTCTGTACAACTGACAGTGACTTGGAATCCTTGTGAATATTATATTTATTCCCAGTATTATGGCTATGTATGTCAGCATTAAGATTAAAGTGTTCAGGATTTTCCACTATAAATGATAGTAGTACATACTGTGCTGGAATTGTAAGTACACCTAGATTTCTAAACAGATTTCTTCACGACATCAATGGCTTTGCTTTACAAATAATTTCACTATAAATGATAGTAATACATACTGTGCTGGAATTGTAAGTACACCTACATTTCTAAACAGATTTCTTCACGACATCCATGGCTTTGTTTTACAAATAATTCTTACAATACACTTTCGTGATTTAAATACCGTGCTTGTGAAGAGTTTCCCCAGAATGAGTGTTCATGTGTGAGCAGGGAGTGAAAATGTGCAAAATATACTAAATTTCTTGTTTCTATATCAGCTATTCTAGATATTACCCTCAGTTAAAATGTTGCAGAATTCAGTTTTTTTAAGAAATTGTTGAATATGTACCTTCTAGTTAAATCTGTTATCTATATATACTCCCAGGAATTTTGTGAAACTGTTTTTATTTATTGCTTTTCCTTCTGATATCACACTATAACAACACTTTTATATACTGTACTAATATACACCGCTTGTAAGTACGCTTAACATGTAAAAGTTTTGCCTTTTCATTTAATTAATTAAAAGCTCTTTTTCTTTAAAAATAGTTTTTTTCTCCAGTTTTCAAAATACATACAGTAATTAATTAAAATAGACCCTTTTCGGAATTATCCAAATGGGGTCTGGTCCCAGTTGATTCAGATAATTGGAGTTCCACTGAATTATTGTAATTAAGGTTAAATAAAACTGTTAAGGTGTGCCATACACGATCGCATCCATACGGATGACATCCAAAAGCGTAGCACATACACCATCATTTCATCACTCCAGTCAGCCACGACAATGAAAAACTAGGCAAAGCAAACAACAATAAGTTGTCAGTTTGTTATACAACAACCTAGTTCATCTACATCTATACTCTGCAATTCACAATTACTGTGGGTGGCAGAGGGTGCTAAGCACCAATCCTAATTCACTGCATTCCAATCCCGAAGAGAACGAGGAAAGAAAGAATACATAAATGTATCATTACGGCATCTTATTTCTCGAATCTTATCCCTCCTGTCATTGCGCCCTAAATAGGTTGGCGGAAGAAGTATTTCGTTGCACTCGTAAATTAAAGATTTTCGCATATTCTCCAACAAATTCAAACGAAAACGACGTCGTCTGTCCGCCAAACAATCCCAGTCCAACCCACGTATCAGCTCTGTGACACTTACATAAGGACTGTAACTAGCGGTCAAGAATCGAGCGGCTCTCCTCTGTACTTTCACTAACGTGTCAACCAATTCCTTGCGATACAGATCCCAAATACCACAACAGTATTCCAAATGCGGACGCACTAGTGTTTTGTACGCAATTTTCCTTTGTATGAGCATTACAACTTCTCAAAATACGACCTATAAAACGTATTTTAGAATTAGCGTTGCCTACAACGGAAGTTATATGCAAGTCCCATTTCATGTTGCTTTGTACTGTTACGCCTATATACTTCAGGGAATCTACCATGTCAACAACTGAATTGTTAACTTTGTACTTGTGAGCAAATGGGGTCTTTTTATTACTTATTTGCATTGCCTTGCACTTTTTGCAATTAAGTGTAAGCTGCCATTACGGCACCATTCCGAAATAACACTCAGATCGCTCTGAATTTCTAAGCAATCGTCAGAGCACCTCACTTCCCTATAAATAAGTGCATCAACAGCAGAAACTCGCATCCTGCAATTAACGATGTCGCCGAGATTGTTTATAAAAATTAAGAAAAGAAGTGGTCCTATTACACTTCCTTGAGGTACGCCCGAAGTAATATTTAGCTTGAAAGAGGCTTACCCGTCAACAACGACATACTGCAACCCACCAAGTACTAAATAAAATGAGCCCGAATTAATTTTGAAGGATATTCACACTATCCAATACTGAATACAAATGCTGAGAATTAAATAAAAGTCCAAAAAAGTGCAAAATTATGACAAATAAGCTCTTCGATATTACGACAACTTTTGGAAATACTACAAAATGTTTATAAAACAGATTTATTAAATTTAAGTAGTTTAGCAGGTCGAAAATAGTGATAGGAACGTCACATGCTGCAAAACAACATATTTAAACAATAAGCCATATAAAATTGATCTTATTTTACTATGCCCTTTTTAAAATGAAGACCGCAAAGAATTATCTTACTTTTTCAACACGGTTTCTCTGTTGGCATTTATGTCTTTATTTTTAATTAATATTAGCAATTGATCTATTGCCATATTTATTTATATTTGGTTATGGTAGTCAGGATTAGAGATTTGCCACAAGCATCTTTATACTTCTCAATAATTTCCAGCACAAAGTCTTGTTGAGACGAATTTTTTTTTAAAAAAAAAAAAAAAAAAGAAGGAAAAAATAAAATAAAATATCGTCCTAATTGTTACTTAATAATGTTTAAAAATGTATTATTTTCAATTCTGCATTCAAAATAATATTTAACTTGTAGCAAAACAAATATTTCTATAGCAGATTAAAAAAAAAAAAAAAAAGTGCAATGCTGTGTAGTCCACTCAAGGCACTTATGTTGCCTGCTCGGTGGACGGTGACAGAGAGAGAAGTGTTTGGACGGCGGTTTCACCATGCAGTAAAGTGACCGGATTTTAACATTGGTAAAGTGGGGGAGGGGGCCGTGGTGTTCTTGATTAAAAAGTTGGCCTATATGGAGCATAAAAAAATTAAATAAAAGCAAAAATAGTATTGTAATATATGATTTTTAATTTAAAAATAAGTAAATTTTACAAATATAATACATAAAGAAAATATGTATGGTATTATTTTATTCTTTGGCATATTTCTCATTTTGAATTTTTTTTAGTAGATTGCTGTCATTGCTTATAAGCTCTTGAAATTTTTCACAAGACTTTGTTACATTATATTTCACACATAATATGGCTTTCAAAGTCTCAGCACTTAATTGTGACTTTTCTGATGTCCACACTTTATTTACTGTAGAAAAAAACGCGTTCAGTCGCAGCATTAGTTCCTGGTAGGGACAGCGCGTATTATACAAGTTTTAGTGCATTATCGTATGGAATATGATTTGTTTCAAAATCATGAAATATTTCTAATCATTTGTTCTCTATTGTGAGTTTTGCTGAAGACCAAAATGTAACCTTTTCCCTGTCAATATATTTTTTTAATAATAATACTTCATTAAAAGAAACCTTTTCGGAAATACTATATGGAAAATTTTGATTCATTTGATCGAATCATTTTCGCACATCATTCCAATTAAGTTCTGAATTTGCCGTAATGTAAGTCGTGTCACTTTCAAGGCCGGCCCTACACTTTTTTCCACCTCTCAGGGCCGCATTTAAGCATAGGCTACATAGACTGTAGCGTCTGAGATGCAGTTACAAAATGGTTTCGTCGTTGCCAGTGTCGAATTAAGTCTAAACAATGGTGGTCGAATGCTAACAAGTGATCAACAATGCGACATTTGATAAGCAGTTCTTGATAATCACTTCTCGATAGTCAGTTCTCAACAATTATTTGTTTTTATTAAGTTTAACATTATAAAATTAACAAAAATAATATAAAACTCATATCCTGACGAAATAGCCACATGGCAGCCTAAAGCCGTATATTCCATTCCCGTTCTCCAGCCGTTCCCTAGCTTGTCATGCATTTATTCAAAAAATCGGGACTTTTTTAAAACGCCGCTGGACGCGGGACAAATTGTTGAAAATCGGGACTGTCCCGCCAAAAGCGGGACGTCTGGTCACCTTACCATACACGAGCCGACTGAAGTGATGGCTTGATGTCGCTCCACATAGTTTTCCCCACACACCGTCAGTCGGCTTGATGGCATGATGGACAAAACTGATGGATATTGGACTGACCGGATATTCAAATAATCCTGTCAGTCCACGTCATCCACATCAATTTCCCCACAGACGAAACGATAATGGAGTGGCGTCGCTCCATTTGCACGGATGGAGCCACCGTAAGCTTGACTGAGTCCTTTTCCCAAAACTTACGTTCTTCAAACTAGATTTCAGAGTTTCATAAAGTTCAAATTACGTTTCTACCATTCCTGATAGTATACTAACAGTAAAATATATGTTTTCTCTTTATTAAAATGAGCCCGTTAATTTTTTTAAATACTTTTTTCACTCATAATTTAATCTTAAGAATTCACTTAACAAACTTACTTCCGATAGTACATGCTTACAATTTAAGTTGGGTGTAACATTCCTTTTATCTATGGTTTATACTTCTTTTTCGTAATGCAGTTACCACAGTTCTCTCATTTAAGTACATTTTATATTTTAATTTTTTTCTTTTCTTTTTTAATTTATTTATCAGTTACTCTGATCTTGTGCTCACCGCCTTTATAGGTGTTACTAGCTGACCCGGTCATGCTTTGCTGTGACTTACTAATTATAGTACGTTGGATTAATGTTATTCTAAAATTCCTCAAGTAGGCAAATTAATATTCACTAATAAAGACAAAAACATTGTAGTCGATTTGGAAATTCAAATTTAATTGGTAAAGAGTTACGGAGAGTTTAAATTAAGGACAAATGATCATAAAAAAATTAATTTACATTTCATTACAAATTACTTAATTGAAATTATATAAAAATTGATATTTATAAAATAAATAAATAAACTATTTTTTATTTATTTATATAACTGAAATTTCAGTTATATCTTCAGTCATACTGTTTTTATATTTTTCCCACAAATTCGAAGATTGTGCTGGATAACATGTTGTCAAAATAATTGCAAACGGTTTGACGAATACTATTCTCCGTGGCTATCAACGCTGCATCAGCAAGTGTCAGGTCCCAATAATTGTCGTCTACCAGCAGCTGCAACTCGCGACATGCATCTTGACATGTATTGAACACTCCACATGTATTGAACACTCGACCATTAACTGTTCGTAAACATTCGAAAGATGCTGGTCCGGGAACATTCACCAATAACAAACGCTGAAAGAAACATTCACATTGTTTTGGATGTACTGTGTAAAGTCTTTGCTTTGAATATGCCTGCGATCGAAGGATGTGGTTCTCCTTGTTTACGTGGCTACCATTTTTTACCTAATTTGTTCCATGAAAAATAGCTTGGAACATCGGTATACGTATAATAATGTTTTTGCGAATTGGCGGAACACATCAGATTTTTGACACAATGTGAAAAATTCAGTTTGTGGTTTGTCGTTTTTGGTGGCTCAAGTGTTCTTTGGAAAATATTTTCTTCGGTGAAATATACACCTTGACAGTTTTCAAGATGTATTGCAAGATGCTGGATGGAAGGGTCTCTTTCATGGATGCGAAAACTAAAAATATGCCAGATAGCTTCGTTGCTGCTGATGTATCTACCTATTTGGTATCGTGTTATTTCGTCATTTTTATTTATATTTTGAACTTCAAATACGGCCAAATCACTGCCATTATTAACATATTTGCAAACGTACTTAATGGATTTTACAGAACTGCAAAACTCGACGTTAATATGAGCCTTATACGTTTTAGAAAGCAATGGTGAGTATGGTACGACCCAATGATTGTCAATTTCAACTTGGTTTCTAGAATTTGACATTCGCATTGTAAATGTTTGGCCACCATTCTCAGCGTTTGTGCGACGATACAACTGATAACCATCGATATCCGTAATAGTATCATTCGTATATTCCTTTGGAAAACGCTTCTTACATTTTCCACCTTCCATGCATGGTGATGTCATGTTAAAAACACCGCACGGTCCGTGGATCGAGTGACTGGTAACAATATCAAACAATTCTTGATCAATTAATGGGTCTGGAATTTCGGCTGAAATTATTTGACCAATTTCTTCTGGACGGATTTTAACTTCAAGCCAAATCAAAATGTGAGAATGAGGCAAACCTCGCTTTTGCCACTCAATCAAATACAGATAGCAACGTGTGTTACCTAAAACTGAATGTTTTACGATTAAATCAATCAATGATTTTAATTTTTGTTTGAACACACGTGCCGTGACATCATGAGGATGCATTGATTGATGGCCTGGTAATAGCAAAGTTTGTATTTCCTCCCAATTCGGATTACATGTAAATGTAATAAACAAATCTGGACGACCGTAATGACGTACGTAAGTCATCGCATCTTGTATATATTCCTGCATGTTCCGTGAACTGCAGATGTAGCTTGAAGGTAAAATAAATGCATTACCGATATCATTGGCGTTTAAATTTTCATAAATATTGCCGATAACAGTATCTCGTAAGAGGATGTATTCCTCCGATCGTAATTCAACCTGGTTGTATCGAATAAATCGCAAATGCTTGTTTTCAACCTTGGCGTACATATCCACGGCGTATTGAAGGCACAGTCGTGCGTCTTGCCTCTCTGCTACACGCATTGTCGAGGTTAGATTCTTTGGCGACATTTCACTGAAAAATATTTGAATTACAACAAAAAGTGCCTTTCTGAAAGCCTTAAAATAAGACACTATAATACAGTGGTGAAACCGGAATGTTTGGGTCCATTGAAAAATACAGTAAAATGGAGGTTAAGAACTAATGAGGAAATATAAATTAACATTGAAAAAAGTAACAGAAAAAGAAGAATGATATTTTTTTTTGATACATTTATAGCATGGATGACACCAGGCTTTCAGAGGTTTAGAAAGATTTGAAACGAAATAATACCAGTGAACGTATGGAAAGAAAAAATTTTCGATAGCAGACTTTGAATATGGCAGGATTCAAAGGTAGAGAGGAGTGCAATAATGAAGGAGTACTGGGGAGGAAGGAAGAAAAAACAACAGGAGAGGAATTGAAATTGACACGTGGACCATAACAAAAAGAAGAAGAAAATGATAAGTTAGCGAGAAATGCTTACACGATTCGAATTTATCGTAACGTTTTCTTCAATGTTATATTCATGTGTGCAATTACTTTGTCGTTAGGTATAAAGACACACAAACGATGAACAACAATACAGTATAATTATAACACAATACACAGCACAATTAAAATTGAAGAAACTCACACATATGGCGTGGAATAGACCGTAGCATAAATAAATCGAAATACAACGCCATCTACTGAATGGTTCGATAAATTAACACAACGCCATCTGTTAGGAATAAAATGTAGCATAAATAAATTGAAACAGAACGTGATCTACTGGATGATTACCCAACCTAGCTAACCAATTGTTGTATGATAAGTTAAGCCGGCCTCGGTAGCGTGGGGCTAGAGTGCTGAAGGTCGCCGGTTCGAGTCCGGCCGCGGGCATGGGTGTTTAAGTGTTGTGTCTGTGAATGTCATGTCCGTCCTGTGGTGTGTCCAATTATCTGGAAAAAGCTCATCAGGCTGGCTGTAAGGCCTAAGATGCCAAAAGCCATTAAAAAAATAAAAAAATAAAAAAATAAAAAAATAAAAAAAAATAGATAAGTTAACACATCGCCATCTGTTAGAAACTTATGGAACTATAATAATAATTCCGTGTGGTCGTAATGACCTGGTGACATTGTTTCTGCTGGCTGGGCATTCTGCCCCTGTCTTAGCCACCTTTACCTAGCCCGCCCATCCTGCCTGGTACAGGGGACCTACATTTTTACATCGAATCCGAACCACAGTACGGTCCAGGCATATTTCACCTCATACAGCATGCTGCGCCGGGGGTTAATGCCGGATTAAGTGTCTATAAAAATCTTCGCCGAGACAGGGACCTTTCCATCTCCAGTCAGACGCCCTAACCACTGAGCCAGCAGACCGCTTAGCCTTGGTGGCTTACAAATAATTACAAACCATTGTCCTATGACAAACATTTAATGAACATTTATTTCGCAAATAATAAATATTGAGGTCTATAATCCAGATAAAAACAATCCTATCTTTTAAGTTGGACTAAATCACACACATTAAGCCAAATTTCATCTAAATCGGTTATGTAGTTTCGGAGTTCATCCCGGACGAACATCGTGACACGAGATTTTTATATATATAAAGATATAGCTTTCTGAGTATTTGCTGACTAGATGGTTGTTTAATATGCGACATTATTTGTAATGGGGCACTACGTTATAATATTATAATTTTTACGATCTCGCTGTTAATCAAGCGTGTTACTTGGAACGTATTTGATTTATTCACGTCCATTGATCTTAACAATGTGTCTGCTATCTCATCATTGATTCACGCGCGCTTTTGGAATTTCTAACTTCGTATGTGCTAACTGACTCATATATTCACCAAATTTGGTTTCACTTTGGTTGTTGCATTAATTTCCACTTGGTATTAACATTTTTGTTCCTTTGACCAATTTCTGCCATACACATTTTACTTTTCACACAACACACAATGTCATCTTCGCATTTACCTGAGTGAATGGGTTACATTGTTGTTGCCGATGACAGTATAACTCATTTTACTTTACAATACAGGGTGCTTCCAAAACTAGTTCAGCTCGTCCCTTATGTCCGGCTATTCCATTGGTGCTTCCTATAAATCCGGATCGTGTCTTCCGAAGATTAATACATACATATTGACCCAACGTTTACAGCTAGCGATTGCACAGATCAGGTTTCAATAAACCGTCGTTTTCTGAATGCCATATCGTTCACTGGTCTCTGACTTTAATTTTTGCCGGATTTAGATTTGGTAATTGGCCTTACTTTGCCTCCTTCAGAAAACGTCTTTTCTTAATTCGGGGGCGTCCAAGGCCTGAACAAATGCGCTGCGCGTATTACGAAAATACCGTTTTATGCACCGTTCCCAAACTATCCGATTGCCGAAATAATATCTACTCGCTGACCGGGTGTATTGAACAACTGTTTTAAGTTGCGATGAAACGATACGATCCCGTTCAGAAACAGAAACAACGTTGTCAATAAACCGACGTGGTATTCCTACATGTCCAACATTGCATACGCCTTTGCGACATGCCTTATGACAGCACCTTAAACATCCGACACTTTGGGACAATAAATCTTTAATCACTATGCTGCAGCATTTCACAATTAATTATAGCATCCCTCACATATTATTCCATAAACCAGTGGACTCGTCGTATCTCGCCTTACCAAACCACTATTTTAGCACATATCATTAGCACGTTACCTTAATTTTTCCACACAACACCTTATTCATTGTCAGACAGCACTTTAAATTATCTTACTTATGTCAAACAGCTCGTTTTTTTCAGTATATTCGTGGCATTCATTGGATTATGCAGTTAGTTTTTATCTCTTATGTATTTCTTTAACAACATGGTTAGTCTTACCTTATGATCATTTTTTTAAACTGGTTAGTAACAAAACCTTAGTTGATTTAATTACAAAAACACTTCTTACTCGACTTCACGCTTACTATTTTCGCGCAATACATTATTCAAATATGCGCTTAACGATTATCTCGATTTACACTTTACAGATCTTTTATAGGCTTTCACTTACTCGACTGGCATATTTTGCAGTTACTGTTGGTTTTATCGAAAAATAATCATAAAATATTTTGTAGTTTCACAGCTCGTAAAATCAGTGTGTTCAAGTTGATAGATTTCTTCGTAACACATTAGCTGAATTTCAACAACCGCAAAATGATTATTCTTGCTTTAATACATCGTTTCAAATCTTATCTTTACACGTACTAGTTAAACATCGTATTAACCCATTAAACGTCGGAGGATAACTAAATTCACGTTAAAATAATTTTTTTGAACGAATGCAAA
>CM061921.1:269617635-269667633 GCA_031002005.1 Vandiemenella viatica | reverse complement strand
GTCATCCCTAGCACTAATCAGTACTAGTTCTTGTTTCACATTTGCAATTATCCTTTCATAGTCTTCACAAAAGCCTAAAAGCATACTCTACGTGTATACATACATCAAAGTGCCCATCCCCAAGATCGAGTGGGTTCCATCCTACATTGTTCAGCACCCCAATTTGTTACCGATCGCCAGAAATTTGTGCCTTTATTGTGCTGGTGATGCCAACGTTACTATTTCGGTCAATTTCATATCCATTAATTTCTAGCCGAATTTCTCAATCCGGAATGCAATAGCATTAGTTGTGAGAAATGAATTTGTCGCTCCAGTTCCATCTTCCCGGACGAATCTTCTATCAGTATGCAGGTAACTTTTGGCTGGCACTGTATTTGTATCTTGGTTCTGAATAGGTATCTGAATCTCGTCATTGCTGTTAACCCTTTGACTGCTGTAGACGCGTTAACGCGCGTGGCTACTACTGCGCCCAGGTGCTCCAGACGTGTATACACGCGCCGCCTTGCCGCTCTGTCTCTGCTCCAGACGTGTATACACGCGCCGCCTCGCCGCCCTGTCTGTACTCCAGACGAGTTAACACGCTAGCCTCTTAGTGGCCTGGCTATGAAGCCATATTTCCACCCAGGGTGGTTAGTTGTTTTCCTCATTCGGCCCTTGAGGATTGGCAGCTGCGATCTAATTTGTGTTGCTCTTTTCCTTTTAGTTTTCGCTGAGAAAATGGCATACAGTCATTATTTTTTTTAACTGCTTAACGTCTCTTAACAGCGAGGACTTTAGAGATGGTAAAGATTGGGGGGCAAGGAATGGGAAGGAATTCGGCTATGGCCTTTTGAAGGAAACATTCCGGCATTCACCTGGAGTGATTTGGGGAAACCATGGAAAACCCAAATCTGGATGCCTGGACGGGGATTCGAAGCATCGTCCTCCCGAATATGCCGTCGTGTTTGTACCGCGGAAGAAATCATGGAGATTCTTACTAGAAGCGACAGTGAATATGATTCACTTTGATATGGATGACAGTGATAACCCTTCGACAGGATCTCGATGTAATTTTCCTATGCTGTGTACATCAGCTAGTGGAAAATGACCATTTTTCAGAGTTTGAAGCTACAGATTGTGCGAGCGAAATGTGTTGAAAAAGAGAATGCTTTAGTGACGCGTTTGACAGTATGTGCTTGTCGATTAAGCTGCAGGACACAAGTGTGGATTACGTTAACATTCCAGCAGTTTGTCATTTTTCCTGATATTTCTAACGGAATATCATATGATATCTATTGCTGATGAGACCAACAGACACGCGAGAATCAATTCACACTATATTTTCACTATGAAGTGGTTTAAAAAGTTCTTTTTCCACATTCTCGAACACTGCATTTTAAATGCTCACGCTCTTCACCGCGTAGTAACCGGACGAAAAATGCCAGTTGCAGAGTTTCGTCTGTTGCATCCATAAATTTAAATTTCGTGAGGTATTTTTCAAGATTTCCTGACACCCCCCCCCCTCCCCGTCTTGTAAGATCAGGTCCGTGAGACGCCACCCCCCCCCCCCCTAGAAATCGCCCTCGCAACTTTTTGAGACCTTTTTTACAAATTTCATTCATATTGCAAATTCAAAGAAGAGCACGCCAATGCGTAAATGCGCTGTATGTTCGATACAGAAAGTGCGTCGAGAAACCAATGCAGAACATGTAATGTATCACTGTGTGTTGCACCATTTTTCAAGGCTTATCACACAAAAAGAATTACTAACCATGGTTAACTGCAGAGTTATAATTATATTACATTTACTACGCTCACAAACTAAAAGCATTTCAGTTGCTGTAATATCTATTTAGTATATGAAGTACCGGCATGTTTGATTACGCAGACACTCACTTTTAGAGGAGTTTTAAACTGAAAACCTTTAAATGTTATATTAAATGTATTTATTTTGTATCTGCGGTTTCAAACCGCAGAGCGACAGCAGAAGAACGCCACACACGACGCTCCAGACGTATTCAGCACACAGCGGTCCGGTCTAACGCGGCAGGCCAGCGCAGGTAAACAGCTTAGGCGTAAACAAAGCCGCACTCGGCGAGGGCTCGGCCGGGCGAACCGTAGCAGTTAAAGGGTTAAATGTGGATGGAGTATGTGGTTGATGACTCAAAAACTGTTTACGAGTCACTGACTCATCAAACTCCACACTAGAACTTATATCAAGTAGATCATCCATATTTTACGGTATAACCTAACGACTGTAGAAAGGGCACGTTAGCAGGTGTTAACCATTTTACTGTCGGTTCATGACTGACAACTGTAAGAGTTTGCCGCTTCTTGTTATAACGAGCACCCATTCTTTATATGTGGTCCCAGAGTAATGATTCCTCCTCTTAAATCAACCAATTCGCCATCCTGAACGCCAACTCTAATGTGAATATTGTTGAGCGTTTTCCCAATGACGGGGAGATAGATGACATTTGAAGGTCCTTCTACAATCTTCTACCCTGGCGGCACTGTTGGAAAATACTCATGTAGTGTATGTCCCAACTTATCGTTAGTGTAATTTCCAGTACATATACAGCACTCTATACATATCGCGGTAACTTTGAATATCTGCATGGTGTAGTCTGAAGTATAAAATCCAGCTTTTAACACGCATTTAGAAAAACCGAGCAGCGATCCAATTGAGTTTGATTTACTGAAGTCAATTTCCACAGGCGTTTGTATCTCACACTTGAGTGAATTGTTGTTTGCTCTAATAATCAATTTCTCGTTATTAGTCTGCTTAACTAAATAATTTGCCAAGTTATCAATATCATACGATCCTGTGGATATATCAAACCCTTTTTTCTTCAAGTAATGAAATTTGCAATATGACTCATCAACGTTTAGGACCGAGTTGTATGTTTGAAAATTCACTAGTCCGATCGAATACTCACCTTGAATCAAATCTATCTGTGGAAAGTAATCACAACTCAAGACTGAGCTATTGTCACAGGCATGTGTTACCTTGTCCGAGGTTCATGCAACCCAATGTGTTCCAGCATTTTCAGCAGTATCCAAATTCACTGTTCCACATTCACGATCAAGAATTTTTTCAGGTAATACATCACGCATAAAAACACCACGAAAATTAGGTATAAGCAGACTTTTTATATATCTACGTATATCCTCGTCTGTCAGCAGTTGGATCTACATTTTTTTTCTTTTTCAATCCTGTTCAGCCTTTTCCATATGGTTTCAAATATAGGACTTTGCCTATCACTGCAATTGCTTTCATAGTTTCATCGTTCCGATTCTCATCAGCCAACTGCTTTTTGGCTTTAGATGCCTTGGCAGGTCTGACTAAACTCGAGACTCCTCCTGCAAGATCTCCAGCAACCAACAATCTTGCAAAAATTGGTATTAAAGGAAGGATACCACCCAGTTTCTGCTTCTTTTTAATAGCTGTACCCAGTTTCATCTTAGCACGCATAGTTCTGTTTAATAGAAAAGCAGCAGCACGTTCTCCAAACTTTGCGTCTTTAGCTTTCATTCTGCTCAAAGCATTCTCCGAGAGAATACGATCGGCGTTACGTCTGTTCGCACCCTGTGCGTATGCAATGCCAAGTTCTTTTTTTTATCTGCTTAACGTCTCTCTAACAGCGAGGATCTTTAGAGACGAGAAAGGATAGTGGGCAAGGAATGGGAAGGAATTCGGCTATGGCCTTTTGAAGGAAACATCCCGGCATTTGCCTGGAGTGATTTGGGAAACTATGGAAAACCCAAATCTGGATGCCTGGACGGGGATTCGAACCGCCGTCCTCCAGAATGCGAGGCCAGAACGCTAGCCGTTACACCACCACTCTCGGTTCCATGTTCTCTACATGCGGCATCTAATGGACTATTCCACTTTGACTAAGTTTCAACAGCTTTTCCATTTTCGCTCGAGGTCCACAAAACTGGTATGCGGTAATATGTGCCTCAAATGGCATTTTATCGATGAGCTTGTTTAAGAAGTCGTGACCCTTCTTTTTCTTCTTCATAGGAGGCACTGTTATCGACTGACTGACTTTATATTTCAGCTCGCCTATATATTTGGAAATAATGGGTGAGGAAATAACTTTGTGGAAGTAGCTTACAGAAAGAAGAGACAGGCTAGTAGGTCATACTTTGAGACATGCTGGATTGGTTAATTTGTTAGTGGAGGGAACAGTCGAAAGTAAGAACTATAGAGGAAGACAGAGATTAGAATATTTGAAGAAGATAATTGAGGACATGGGTTGTAAGGGATATGTAGAGATGAAGAGGTTAGCATAAGATAGGAAGGAATGGAGGATTGTATCAAGCCAGTCGAAAGACTGATGACAGCAAATATATATATTTAGAAAGGCTTAAAAACCTCGCCAGTATGCCCTTTGTCAAACAGCAAGCAACGTTACGCGTGAGTAATGCAGATGTTGTAGACACCAAGCGGAAAAAGAAGAAGAATGAACCTCTGTTCCCCGAGACAGCGAGACCTTCAAATTGTGGCAAAACCAACTTAAGGCTTTCCCTGCCATAACACTCCAATGGGTTTAGATTTGAAAATGTATATGTATTTTCCAAGTCACTGTACCAACCAAAGTACCGAAACCCCTTAAATGAACTCGGTATTTGACTTTTAACGTTAATCAAAGTGTACCGCAGCCCAGGGAAGCCTTACCTAATTCGGTGTTTGACGATGTTTCATGTGAAAAGCAGAGTAATATACGAGACTACTTTTGTGTGGGGAGACATTAGGTTTGTTGATTCCTTCTACTTGTCAGACATACAGTCGGATACCGAAACAGTTGGTTAGAGACAACGCAAACTTGATTGTACTCCTTAAACAGGATGATATGAACCTCAAACACATTTATAATGACTACGTTAATATCGATATGTCGTTCAATGTGTTTAAAGATTTATGTGGATACTGCTGGAATCCAAGAAAACATGGATTTGTGGTTATTGCCGAAGACAGTAACATGTATCACGGACTGTACCGCAACGGATTTGAATCATTTTTAAATAAATGTTCAAGCACACTAGGTACTATCATCATTACAACCATGGACAAGTTTGGTGGAACATCATCTATACAAAGCAATAGAATGTTGGTGCACACACCTCAACACACAGTTCTTACAAAAGAATGAAGATTGGATTGTCAGGGTCGAATATTAAAACATGTAGCTGACCCCATCGATGATGACGATGTGGTAACAAATCGATATGCCAACAAAGCTATTAATGGTGGTCTAAAGTTCTTAAAATCGATACAAGTGATTATGGTTGTGAATATAATAGCAACAGACATGTTTCAAGAAAAAGCAAATGTACTAGATAAGGGCCGAAATTACTGTGAAATCCCTGTCGATGGTATGATCCTCTCAGTAGTCAAACCGAAAAGGATTGACATAAGACTGAATTAGGTAAATGTTAACTATCAACCTGCAAGAAGGAATTTCCCAAGATGGCGTGTAATTATCAAAGGACGTGACGATCTGTGGCAAGCTGATATTGTAGAATTGATCCCATATTCTCGTAAAAACAGTGGCTACAAGTATATACTGATGGTGATCGATAATTATTAATTAAAAGTTTGCATGGGCTCCACCTCTCAAGAACAAGACAGCAAGTGTAGTCGCCAACGATATGAAGAGAATTTGAAGTGGTGATCGTGTTCCAAAAATTTACAAACTGACAACGGAAAATAGTTTTACAATTCAAAGTTTAAGGCACTCCTGACTAGCCATACTACTACTCAACATATACTCATCTGAAAGCATCAATAGTTGAACCACTTAACAGAACTATATAGAATGCAGTGTGGCAAGAATTCAGCCGATGTAGTTTATATCGGTGGATTGAATTACTTCCACAGTTAATGTCTAATTACAATAATAAGTAGCACAGGAACCATCAAGATGAATCTCTGTGACGTTAAAGACAACTCGCTACTATCAACAGTGTACAGTCATATTAAGCTTACTACTCCTACAAAATTCGAAGTTGGTGACCAATGTGTCAATTAGTAGTTTTAGAGAACAGTTTGAGAAAGGTTACATGCCAAACTGGTCAACTGCAGTGTTTACCATCAGAAAAGTAAAATCAACAAATCCTGTTACTTATTTACTTAAAGAATATGAAGGCAAAGATATTGAAGTAGTATTTATCAGCAAGAATTACAGCTAACAAAACTTACAAGTACATTTTTGGTTGAATGAGTGATTAAGAGAAGGAAAAATATGATCTTGGTGAAGTGGCTAGGTTTTGATAAATCACATAACACATGGATTCAGAAAAAATATTTAATGAGAAAAATGTAAAATAATTGTACAATACATTTTTAAATAAAAGACATAAATATTTAACAATTGTGTTTTTTTTTCTCTCAATAAACTTATAACCTACTTGTTTGCTTGTAAATATTTACAATGAGTCCAGTGCACTGTATTTACATACTAACACGAATAAGTGGTATACTGCTTCTTGATTCTCTCTTTTATATACATCTTATTCACACTTTTATAATCGTTCACAAACTCATTCAGGAACAGACACGTGCCCCCATAATAAGGCTCCTATCCCATCGGAGAAAATATACCGCTTATCGTCCAACCTAGAAAGACCCAGCTTGGATAATTCAACAGTTGTTATATCATGGAGGGTGGATTAGAACCGGTGTTGTACATGATGTACTTTCAAACAGTTAACATAGTCCTCCATCTTTAGCGAACCAGCTAAACCTTTAGCCCGTCTAGAGGTTTGACTGGTTTCTAAGCGGAATGCGTACTTTTTTGAACGCAAACCCGCAAACTCAATATTCAAGGAGACATTCGCTTCATCTTTCATAACACCAATAACCTTCTCGTTGTATGTATCAATCCCGAAACGATTGTCAGTATTATATCCAGATGTGTCGAATTCCTCCTTGTTGTCTTTAATTCCTTTCTATGGATCGCAGTCGTTCACCAAATAGATGGAACTGTAGGTGTCCATATAAAGTAGTTTTGGGCATCTAAACTGGGGAATTGCAAATTCATAATGAAAACGGTACTTTCTCAGTTTAGATAGGTCGAGAATGCACATTCCGACATAGACATGGTTGTTAAAAAGTATCTCGCTTTCGACATATCCAGAGCCACAAAGTCTTTGTTGAAATCTGTCGAATGTTTTAAGTGTGGTGATGTTAGGTGTTTGCGAGCAAAGCGGTGGTCCGCCCAACCTGTACACAATTTCACGTCGCGGATTTTACAAATGTTTTCCTTTTTTTTTACCGAATATTCGATTGTTCATCAATTTGTAAAAGTCTCTATCGAAATCAGATGTGGCTAAACGGCGCTTAGACGTTTTGAGAGAGATGTACTCCTTCAACCACGGTGATTGGTCGAATGATATAACGCGGTGTATCTTGCCCAACTTCAACACCAAGCCCACAATTTGCTGGAGAACTCGGCAATGGAGAACGTACCAAACCTTTTCCTCCAGTGTAGTCATCAGCTACCTCTAGAACGAAACCTGTAGGCGAGTAGGCTGCAATGCTTCGGAAGTCTATGCTAGCAATCTGTTCAGTTTTCAACCATTGAAACACACTGGAGGGTTGATGCTCGGACATTTCCCAACTATACATATTGTTTAAGTCGAAATACATGAAATTTTTAGGCGTCTGATGGTTCTACTCCGGCATGTACTGGTTGTTCACCTTGGCGTAACGATGGACAAACTGGTAAAGACCTCCACTAATTCCACGTTCGAAAAAAGAAAAATGTCAATGCCTGCTGGAAGGTCCAGCTCGACACACATGCATTTTAACATGACCTTCCACGATAGGCCTGGAGCTGTGAAGTGGTGTGCGGGGTCTAGGGTGTATGTTTCCATACATGATCCGCAAGTAACCGCGCATCTTTTTCCATGTACAAACTTGCCTATTCTCCTAAGGTTTGGATCTGGAAAACCCACCATACTTGTGTCGCGTGTTCGTAATCATCATCAGAATTTTCGGAATCCGACAACAAACTGTAAAATTTTGATTTTTGAGGTAGTTTGGCCTCTGAGAACTTGCCCCACGAATCCATGTACTCGTAGGGGAAGGCTCCTGTTCGCTTAACTAATTGGGACTGCTCGGGGTCCTCGAAATGTGCACAAGTAATAAGCATGTCACGCTCCTCAAGTGTTCCAACTAGTTTACCAAAGGAGGCCTGCTTAAAACTATAAGAGTCCAGAAACCTTATGGTAATTGAATTACCTTGAACCTTTTTGGAAAACGAAATATAACATTCTGTGTTGATGGGTAGGATCTCTATCCCATCACCATCGAGGTTTGATAAAGCCCTAACAATGAAGTGCGCGTCATACCCAGATAGGTTATGGCAAATGATGGGTATGTACTTTTTGTTTTTGTACCTGTAAATTGCAGTTATTATGTGCAGCCCCTCTAAATGCACCTATGATGTGACAATGATCGCGAACTTTTACAGTCACCGGTTCAATGCCTTTCCCACAGATGTGGCATACTTAAGCACCATTAAAATGTACTTCCTGCTCATCTGTTATTTCAAAGGGTATAATCTGCTTGTAAATTTTATCAACATCTCTGGCCAGTTTGATGAGTTCTTCTACTAACCATTTCTCAGGGTTTCTTCCTAAAAGGAGTTGAATCAGGACAGATTAAGAACGTCGTATCTGCTAAAGACTTGGTATATAGCAGCAAAAGGGGTATTTTTCTGGACATCGGTTGTATGAGAGGCGCAGGCTGGAGCTTGCATAGTGCTGCAAATTGAAAAAAAAATATGTTTTTTTTCAGATTTGTGAAAAAACATGACAAAAGATCTAGCACCCTTGTTTTTTCTTTCTAATTTTTTTTTTTTTTCAGGAAACATTATATTTGATAAATTATAGTTTTATTTATGGAACTAACATTTTACATGTGTGTTTCAAATCTTACTGAATCATACAATGTTTTACATAATTATTCATAAATGTATCTACATAGGTAACATAATTTTATTTATCATCTACGTCAGTACAACATTTACTAGTATCAGCACTACCAACACTAGTTCGGTTTGTGTCGGAGTTTTCTGTTTCTTCTTCTGTCTCCCCAATATCCATAACATCTGAAATAGTTATATTTTCTTTTATTGGTTGATTTTGTATTGTACACAAAAGCTTTTGAGATTACAATTTTAAACAATGAGCAAAGTACACGCTGTGTATAAAGACTGTGCCGATAATTCTGTATTACAGCCTATTAAATTTTGAATTTAAATCTATTATCATACAAAATATAATCTTTATTTCTTTTTCAATCGTTGGTTTACGCCAACGGTTGCAAGGAGACAATTCATAATTACTGACAATTTAATGACTCAGAATCACTAACTGAGAGTTTAACAAGTATACGAATATAAGGAAAGCACAATAAGTAATAAAAAGAGGCAAAAAACCGGAAATAAATTTAAAATTCCTAATATTTTGAATAGATCCGCAGGTTTACAAATAAATTTGCAAGGCTGGTACTGGTTCAAGTAGCGAGTATCAATTCAAGCAACTGGGAACGGGGATTCCATCACGCGCAACCACCCTCTTCGGGAAGTCCCCGTTCGTGAAAGAAAACTTCATTTAATGTTGTCAATATTTTCGTAATTTTCTTTTCTACTGAACCAAAAAAAAAGTAGAATTAAAAATTAAGATAAGTTCTTGGTTATGAAAAGTCAGAAGAAAACCATTTATTTTTACAACACTAGGCTTGCACATATGAATGGGTTGTAGTAAACTTTCAGAGTCCATATAAATGACGACTGGTACACGCTGTTAGCGCACAAACCTTCAAAGTTTTATTTTCGTCGCTTGGTAGGTCAACTCTGAAAGCGCACACCCTCGAGCAATCAATCTCATGGCGATCAAAAGAGATCTTTGCTGCCGAAATGCTGCAGACATCTATCACATATATCCACCATTGTGATTACATTCTTTAGAACTAACTTGCCGCTAAAATTTTTGATCCAGCAGTAATGATATCTACCATTAACGTCAGTAATTATTAACATTTTAATATGGTTATTGTGTTTCCCTGCAGTGTAGTGAAAGGGGCCGACAACTGTATGGTTACTTTCACTAATATCATCCAGACTGAATAAATTTATTGAAAGTTTTGGATTCTGACTCTCGAATTTCGAATTGTCTGATAATTTAACCTCCCTATTACTACTAACCAGGTCTGCGTTTTTGTGCGCCTGTACTTGAACAGCAAGTTTCATCCTTAGAAAGGAGATCTCGTCATCTTTACGCACGTTGACAACAGCGTTCTTTCTTTGGACAACAATCTGCATAGCAACATAGGATGACCCTCGATACAGTGGTTCGAATTTAGTTATGTTTATATCGAAGGATATTATGCGATCTAGGCCTTTGCTACTATCGCGTTCTTGAAACTCGGAAAATTTGTTCATGATATCAAACCTCACATAGACTCCATACCAGTCAGCCAGGGAAGTGCTTGTTGTAAGAGTGCGCATCTTAGTCCAAAAGTATAATCGGGCGGTTTTGAAATTATTTTCCTTCTGAATTTTTAAATCACTAATCATACCGACCTTTACCTTTACAGATCGGGACGATGGGTTAGTGACAATTTCGCAGATTTTATTTGAAATCATTTTGAAACAGCCATTGATGTATTTTCTTGGATTATTGTAATTTTTAATTTAGAATTGTACTAGAATAGATTTTATTATGGAATGCACTTATCCTGGCTTCTAGCTTTAATTGTACTGCACTCGACTCACCTTGTACAATGTTGGAGGTGTACATGACTTACCCAGTAGCGTCAGGATCATGCATGCCCAGTGAATCGGATGGTCGGCTGGTCGGCTGGTCGGCATTGCTGGCGGTTGTGGTCAGTAAACTGGCTCCTGTCTTGTTTAGGTGATCGGTTGTGGCCCTCGGCTGATTGATGCTACGGCTGTCGATTGTGGCCAGTAAACTGGCTCCCAGCTGGTTGATGGTACAGCTGACGATATGGACAGTAAAATGCCTCCCAGCTGGTTGAGGCTACGGATCGTGGCCCACGGCTTGTTGAGGCGACCAGTAGTGGGCAATATACTGGTTCCCGGCTGGTTTTATTTACCTGTTGTGGCCATTAAACTCGCTCATGACTTTTAGATGCGACCGGTTGTGGCAAGTAAATTGGCGCCCAGCTAGTTGATGCGACCAGTTGTTGCTCCCAGCTGGTTGATGTGACTGGTTGTGGCTAGTAAACAGGCTCCTGACTTGTTGATGTGACCAGTTGTGGCCAGTAGACTGTTTTTTGATTCTGGTTAGACGCTTCCCACAACCTCCTTACAGCATCAAGAGGTGATAGACCACGGTCAGTGGGTACCTCTTTGCCGTCTTTGGTGACAAATCATCATTGCGAATCACTTCATCTGGTGCTGAAACGATGATAAACGAATTAGAAATCTAAAAATATGTAGTATTCTAAAAGAACAAATGTTACTCACTGCTAGTGTTAATGAAACAATGATAAAGCTTTTAGCCTTTAAAACTATATACTGAAAATAATGCATTAAAACTCACATCCTATAGGGAAACGCATCAAATCCTCCAGCTCGAAGTTACAATCGTCTACAAATAAAAAGATAAATTGAAGTTAATAAAACTGTTAAAGATGATAGGCTACAAAAATATTCACTTCGATCTATAATTTTTGTTGCTTTTGTAAGAAATCTACGAAAAAATAGCGATATAGTAAAATATTTAAACTCACAACCAATAGGTGAATGCAAAAAGTCAACCAGCATGAAGTTATAATCATCGCTATCAATCAGCGGTATTACGTTGATGTCCTGTGATGATGACATAATAAACTAGCTGAGACACCTGTGTTTTACTGCTTCTAAGGGATCAGGAATACTTAGAATTACCTTGAGGAACACTGAGAGAGAATGGTGAGGTATCCCCCTATTTTATACAGCGACAGATGCACGGGTGATGCGCAGAATGCTTGATTGGAGACTCATGCAGGGAGGACTCATACGTGGTGTAAGGAAACATTGTCCCTTACATTTTTGTTTGTATTATTTCCATTTTATTGTTCTCTGTATATATTTAAATGAACGAATTTTTGTGTTTAATTTATTTTCCTTTTTGTAAAAGATAATCGTTATTACGGAAAAGCAAAAAGTAGTCTGTTAAAAGAACTTACTTGGTACACGAAAGAAGAGAGCAAGACTGTAGGAAAAAAGATGATGAATATAGTGGACGTTCTGTTAATATGTTGAAAGTAAATGTTATTTGTGTTTAAATAAATAAGGAACAATAAAGATAATAATTTTACATGTGGCAAACGTGACGAGAACGCAGAAATAATTAATTAGTTCGGTAATTAAAGACCCTGCAAGTCTTTGGAGGAAATGAAAGGTAGGATAAAGAGAATAAGTTTTAATAGCACAAGAGTTAAAAGGCTAAAATTCCAGCAGAAATAAAGTGTTGTAGTGGAAGAGAAACAAGTACAATTTTGTCATTGAGAAGGCGATATAAAATTATGCTTTGATAGAAGAAGCACGTAATATGTTAGCGAACAAAGAGTGCTAGTGAGGAAGAGATTTTAATGCCGATCAAAGAAGAATGATGGCGTCGGCAACGCCTGGCAATGATGTACGGATTATCGCGGCGGAAGAAGATATCGATTCTTTCGAGGTATCGATCGGCGTGCTTTGTGTTTCCGTGTAAATAGAAGAGCATTTACATAAGAAGTTTGCAAATTTTCGGAAACGAAACAAGGTAGGATTCAGAACAAGAGACGCAGTGCGAAAAAAATAGAACAGTTAAATAAGTTATGTAAACAATTTTAATTTTTTAAAAAAAGGTTATTTAAATGGAAAGTGAAATGAGTGAAATTACAAGAGTTTTTGGAAAAATAAACAGCGGTACGGATTCGGGATACGAATGTCAAGAACGATCTGTGGGTGAGATTAGTACCGAGGTTTTTCATGAGTCCCTAACAGTTAGCGGAACCGAAAAGAAATTTTTCAGAGAAGACAGTAATTCCATCAAAACGATGCTGGCGATGATTTTAAAAAGCCAACAAGAAACGCGAGAGTTGAGTTTAAAAAGCCAACAAGACCAACAACAAACCATGCGAGACATGCAAAAATTGATTTTTTAAAAAGCCTACAAGAAACTAAACAAGAAATGCAAGAATTGAGTTTAAAAAGCCAACAAGAACAAGAACAAACCAGGCGAAACTTGCAATATTTGATTTTACAAAGCTATTAAGAAATGAAAACAGAAATTAATAGGATTGGAACAGAGTCAACAGCAAGCATTACAAGAATGGAGAAGAGCACGCAAGGAAAAGCTAGGAGTTGAAACAGAAGAAGATGGACGAGGGAAGAAGAATGAAGATCAGCAGGAAAGTGGTGAAGAACAGAAAGTAACATAAGACTACAGTGGGTTAATCAACGAACTTGAGGAAACAATGGAAATGATTTCTATGGTTAGGAAAGTAGAAGAAGAAGAGCATGAAATGAAATTTCAGACGATATTGGTGAATGATGATATAGGTATACATAGAAAAAAGAACGACAGTGAAAAAAACCGATGCATGAACTCAGAGACAAAAACGAAAATGAAGAGACATGTGAAAAAGGAAATAAAATCATGAGAAGAAAAACACAGAACCAAGCAACAGAAGCAAAATATCAACGAGGAGAATGGAAGGAAGTGGTAGAATGTGATAAAAGGAAGGACTTAGGCAAAGAGGTAAGAAAAATAATGAACTGGAAAGTAAGGAAGAAATGATGACTATATTTGGAGTATGAAGACAGAAAAGTGAACAGGCGTAAGTTTAAGGGTTTGGAGTACACTATCAGGGATACTACAAATATCGTATGAGTTTTCAACCCAGGTTTTGGGAGAGAGGTAAATTAACGTTTATTGTTTTGATTTGTTGTTCAATTGTTTTCATTTATATGTTGTAAGATTATTGTGATTACGAAGCAAAAAAGGCTTGAAATTGTACAGAGAATGAGTGGAGGGTGGACCATTGTACAAAATGAATGGAAACAATATAAGGAATATTGTGAAATTGTGATGTGAGAAGAAGGTAATCACCTAAAACTTGGTTAACACAAATTTTTGTGAAAATTGGCCGAGCGGGTATCTAAGGAAACATACATTTATTTTTGTATTATTTCCGTTTTTATTGTTTTCTGTATATATTTAAAGGTAGGAATTTTTGTGTTTAATTTATTTTCCTTTTTGTAAAAGATGATAGTTATTACGGAAGAGCAAAGAGTAGTCTGTTCAAAGAACTTCTTTGGTGGACAGAAGAAGAGAGCTAGACTGTAGGAAAAATTATGATGAATAAAGTGGACGAATTGTGCTTGGAAATATTCTGTTAATATGTTGAATCAATGCTGAAAGTAAATGTTATTTGTGTTTAAATAAATGAGGAATAATAAAGAAATTAATTTTAAAGTGGGTGACTCATGCGAGCGGCAGCTGCGGGCTCTATAGGTGTGAGTCATGGGGGTGACGAGTCATAGGGTTGCCACCTGTGGCGACGCGTGCGCTGGGGTGAGGGGAATGCCACGTGCAGTGGGGTGAGGTGCGTAATGGATTTCCTTAGGGGACGCTAATGGATAAGGGGAGGCTAATAGCGGAAGTCGTTAATGGGCATTCATGCGGAAACCGGAAGGAGGAAGTCGTTAAAGTACATTCATATGGAAAACGGAAATGGCCTTTTAAATTATTTCTATTGTAGTCAGAACTCTCGATAGACTACTACTGACCCATCATCAAATTGTGGTGCCACGATTATCGTAGAATCTCTCTAGATTTATGTTAATGCTAAATACAAGTTCCGTCTCAAAAGTAATACGTCGAATTTTTTTTTTGACGCGACTATAAGTCGCAAAGTGGTCAGACTGGTTTGGATAGGGTGGGGGGAGGATCAGCTTTCCAACGGTTCCACGCTCAATTGTCTCAATGCCTTTGGGAGGTCAGAATTTCTCAGCTTGTGAGCTCCTGTGTAGTTGTCAATAGAGAAAACATTGGATCAAAGATACGGAATGAAGTGTTTGCGTGAAGCTGAACAAGATGCCGCTGGAAACTTTCGGCATGCTTCGGCAATGCTTTCATGACGATTGCCTGTACAGATCGCAATCAAGCAACTGGCACAATATGTACAAAGAAGGCCGAAAGGAGGTCGCCGATAAAGTGCGACAAGGACGCCCTTCAACGTCGCGAAACGATGATAGAGTGACAATAGTTATTTACAAAATAAGGTCCTTTTGTGAATGAGAGCGAGAAAGATGCGTGATCGCCGCAATACTATTGCGCGTCTGCTCCTAATATCCCTTGCGCGTGTTTAAACGATATTTGCTGTCATTTCGTCTGTGTGTTGAGATGTACCAGTTTAAAATGTTTAAGGAAATTGATTCGGCCGCCGACCGTGAGATAAGATGTGTAATTTGATTCCTGAGTGCGAGAAACTTGGCGGAAGCGGATTTTTTTTCTTTCTTCTGGCTTTACGCTTTGCAGACGTCGAGGTCATTAGAGGCGGGAAGGGATTTGGGGCAAGGAACGGGAAGGAAGTCAACCATGGCCTTTTGAATTAACCGCCCCGTCATTCACATGGTGGGATCTGGGGAAATCATAGTTAACCAAAATCTAAATAACCGGATGGGGATTCCAACCTGCGCCATCCCGAATGCGAGGTCAGAGTGATACTGCTCACCCACGACGCTCGGTGGAAATTTACCATCTGAATTTTAAGGCTTATGGTGATGATGCTATGAGTTCGGATGTTCGGGGACATGTGGGTTTGTGTGGGTGATGGGTGACGCTGCCAGCCCTCTCAGATTCCTGGAGATTACTTTGTGATGTGGGCAACAAAATTCGAGAGGATCGACGATTTACGATTTAACACTTCTAAACTGATTTTTCACAGGTTTCAAGGTCAGTTTTGTACACCATTCTGACGGAAAAACTGAATTATCGAAATTGTGTGGTTGTGGGTTCCGAGTCTGCTTTCTGATGATCACAAAACAAAAAGTTTGGTCTATGTTTTATACTTTTTGACTTGATACCATCAGGAAGGAGATTAAGTTTTGGACCACATAGTTACAGGAGATGAGATTTGTATTTCTCACATGACTTCTGTGTTCATGGCCCCAGTCATTGGAATGGCGACACATATCGTCGCCAACCAGAGTGAAAGCAAATTGACAATTTTAGTACAAAAGATCATGGAAACTGTATTTTGGGATAGGAAAGGGATATTTTGTGTATTTGATAGCGAGAGGCACGACAATCAATTCCGATGAGTGTTGTGTGACCTTGAGAAAACTCCGACGTGCCATACAAAACAAGCGGCGAGGCCTACATTTTTCGGGTGTGAAGGTGTTCCATGGCAATGCAATGCCACATGTTTCCGCACAAACACAAGGTCTTTTGAATGGGAACAACTATATCGTCCACCTTACAGTCCAGACCTTCCAGCCACCTGTTTCAGTACTTAAAGGAGTTCCTCGGTGATCAAGGGATTAACGAGGACGAAGAAATGACAACTGCAGGCAGCTCGTGAGGTACACAAGTAAGATAATGAATTTGTACAGAGTTGCACGGTACTTTGGAATCACTAGCCGAAAGTTAAAATCTAAATAACAGGGCATACTGTTGAATGATGAGCTTTTTTGCAGGTCAAGTGAAAGGTTTTAAATTAAACAACTGTTGGAAAGGTACTGGAGAGATGTAGCTGGGGAGTAAGGGAATTGTGCTACACAACCGTTACTCATACCACTGAGTATGAAGGGATGGTTTGGGACGCACTTTATTGGTAACAAATATAGAGGATGTGCGAAGGGAGGTGCAAGACAATTCTAATATTGTAAAATGATTTTTTTTTAAATTGAATCATTGGACAAATTGAAGGCGCATACACTTGAAACGTATTTCTCTTGTTAGGGCTTTACCGTTCATTGCTATCGAGCCCTTAAGTGATTCGGAGCAAGAAATAGGAAGAAATTAACTCACAGCCTTTTGAAGGAACCATCCTTTCAATCTCCTGGAGTGATTTCGGGAAACGATGGTGAGTTGAAATCTAGATGGTCTATCGGGAATCGATCCTGCGTGCTCTCGAATGCCAGATCCAAGAGTTTAAATACTCACGCGCTGAAGCTTGTTGGGGGAAACTGTTACTAGATGGTAGATCGGAACACTGGGAGTGGAGGACATGAAAAAATAACTATCAGTGGTATTTGAAAAAAGGTGCAGGTAGATGAAACTTTTTCGGCGACTGATCTGTCAGAAATGATTTCGACAGAACAAAATCAGGATGATTCTAGTGACAGCAACATTTAAATTAAACGATGTTAAAAAGTATTTACTTGGTTTCAGTTTAATTTTTAACAGACAAATGAATAAAACTGTGACAAGCTATATCGTTATCTACAGAATGCTGTAAATAAAAGTCCAAACAGACCAAACAACTAGGTATATTTAATATTATATTCAAATAATGAAGAGATAAATAATGGTTACATTTGGTTGTAGGTAAAAAATTAACTTAGTCTACAACCCGAATGTTGGCTGGATCTTCCGAAAAGAGGCATACTAAGCTATTGTGTCAGAGGTAGGACAGGCAGTTCCTTTCCTCTGGGGCCTACAGTCTATCGTGGGATCCGAACCACGGAGATTGTATGCAACCCTTGATTTAATTAAGAGTTATTCTTTGCCCAAAGATTTGTTTGACTCGTCTTTGGAGCTTACCCATACAAACATACAAAATTTTACCTTCAGTCTTCGCAGATTCGATATTTACGGTACTTTTTCGGAACGTAAACCCAGCGAATTGCCATCTTTGATTTTTTACTTATTAATTGCAATGGTGCTGATACCCTGGAGGCATTTCGTTACATACCTAATTACGATTCTTACACATTTTTACCTTACAGTCATCAAGTTTGTAGTATATTGTTCATTAACTCCTCACTCGCAAACCTACTCCTTTAATTCTGAAATTTATAATCATGGTCCTCTCTTCCCTTCCACATGCTGTATCTAAATCATCCACCTATATTTATTCATACCTCATTGCCAGTATATGCCTTGTACAGTACATGCCCACAATTCACTTTAGACGCCTTCTATCTTGCAATGAATCCCAACCTAAATGTTTTATCATTTTAGTTACTGAGTGTATCCTTTGATAATTCCCACAGTCAAGTCTAGCTGCCTTTATCTGCATTCGATCCAGCTCCAGTATTTGATACCCAAATGCGAGTCCCATTGATAAGTCTGGTAGTAAATGTTGTCATATCTTTTCAATTATTTGCTTATTAATTTCTCTTAAAAAATAATTTGTGTAGTTTTTAGAATCTTGTAAGTATCCTTATAAAATGGGAAAAATAAATAAATAATAAATGTCATTGGTATAATAATAATAATTCCAGGTGATCGTAATGACCTAGAGATAGGGTTTTATTGACTGTACATTCCGCCGCTATTATAGCCAACCCTAAACCGACAATCCTGCCAGGTATAGGGGACCTATAGTTAAATGTGGAATCCGAACCATGGACGCGTTATGGTGTACTTTACTTTACACAGCAAGGTATGGCAGAGGTGAAGGCCGGGTTAAGCGCCTTTGAAAATCCCGGCCGGGACAGGGATTTGAACCGAGGACCTTCCGATCGCCAGTCAGACACTTAACCTCTGAGCCACCAGACCGCCCTAATGTTACTGGTAATTTTACAGTGACAATTTTAGGATGCGTTTTGCTTACCGTGAACAGATGTCGCTCCCACAGGATGATCAATTTTAAGTTTGTCAAACATGGGCATAGAAAAGCACACGATTGCCGCTCCAATGAATCCAATTAGGATAGCTTCCCAGGCTCTGTACAGAAAGCAACCAGCTGAAAAGGAACAAATAAACGAATTTGGGATTCATTTCTTTGTGTTCTTTGTTTTACTAGTTTTAAAGCGATAAAAATTAGTTCTATTGCAGCATAGAATATTTTTTGCTGGTAAGACATTTATTCTAATGATTTAGTAAGAATCTATGTTTTCACTCCTAGTATAGGAGATGTAAAATTCATAGTTAATGTGTAATATTCATTACCTGTGATGGATAAGAGAGACCCCAGAATGCTGTTGATTAAGTCCATCATGCTAAGTCTTATGATTATTTTTTAATTTCTTTAGTTGTATTTAATATTTCTTCTAACAAAACTTCGCGAGCCACCACAAAGCCGTGATTTTAGCTAGTTATTAATTGCGATGGTGCTGATGCCCTGGAGGCATTTCACTACATACCTAATTACGATTCTTACACATTCTTATCTTGAAATCATTAAGAGTCTAAAGTTTATTGTTCATTTACTCCCTAGGTAATTTGTTCCAGTAGCTCACTCGCAAACCTACTCCCTTTAGTCTGGAATTTATAATCATGGCCCTCTCTTCCCTTCCACATGCTGTTTCTAAATCCTCCACCAATATTTACTCACACCTCATTGCCAGTATATGCCTTGTACAGTAAATGCCCACAATTCTCTTTCTTGCAATGAATCCCAACCTAAATCTTTTATCATATCAGTTACTTAGTGCATCCTCTGACAATTTCCACACACAAGTCTAGCTGCCTTTCTCTGAATTCCCTCCAGCTCCATAATGTTGGTCCCATTAAGTCCAGCAGTAAATGTTGTCATATCTTTTCAATTATTTGTTTATAATTTCTCTCAAAAATTTAATTTGCGTAGTTTGTAGAATCTTGTAGGTGTCCTTAGGAATTGGGAAAATTAAATAAATAAAAAAATGTCATTCGTAATTTTACAGCAATCATTTAGGGATGAATTTTGCTTACCATGAACTGATGTCGCTCCCACAGGATCATCAGTTTTAAGTTTGTCAAAGATGGGCATAGAAAAGCACACGATTCCCGCTCCAATGAATCCAATTAAGACAGCTTCCCAAGCTCTGTATAGAATGCAACCAGCTGAAAAGGAACAAATAAACGAATTTGGGATTAATTTCTTTGTGTTCTTTCTTTTATTAGTTTTAAAGTGATATAAATGAATTCTTTGGCAGCATAAAATATTCTCTGCTCATAAGAAATTTATTCTACTAATTTAGTAAGGATCTATGTTTTCATTTCCTAGTATAGCTAACGAGGTGTAAAATTCATTCTTAATCTCTTACCTTTGATAGATACGAGTGCCCCCAGAATGCTGTTGATTAAGTCCATTATGTTGAATCTTCCTCTGTTGATGATCATTGAGGTTCCAAATCCCATCAGGCCTCCACGAATGGATGAGAGGCTGGTTATAACAGCTGCCCTGGCTGAATAATGCCGCTGAAACCGTAGGTGCTGGAACATTCTTTCCGGTTAATGATAACATGTACAAAAAATGCTACTACAATGTAGGTAAAGTAATCAATCATTTCGGTCCACATCATCTTGTTGACAACTTGTGATTTTTGAGGGATAGCTTCCTACATACTATTGACGTAATCAACTGTGATCCTACTGTTACGAGGCATATCAGTGGCTCCGGCGATTCTATGCCAACTAAGACTGCAGATTTCTTGTGTGCTCTAAAGAAAGAACCTATACTGATGGCATCGTGAAGCCAAGGAAAGACAGGAATTCAGTTATGGCCTTTTGAAGGAATCCTCTAATTGTTCACCTGAAGTGATTAAGAGAAACCATGGAGAAACCTAAATCTGGATAGCTGGACGCGGTTGTGAACCCATGTCCTCCCGGTTGACGGTGACATCGACCATAACTTCTTCTATACAAGATGTTCAGAAAATCGTATTACAAATTCCTTGGGCTTACAGAGGGGACTAGGTAAATAAAGTTTTGATTAGGAAGTCTTATCTGGTAATGCACCACAGACTTATGTGCACGAGTTAGGTCCATGTCAGAAGAACGTCTAGAAACTCTAGGTATTTTTAACGAATGTTACAGAACATGCTTTGAAGATACAATGTTCCCATGCTGTGGCTTAGCACTCCGAAGGACGCTGGTTCCAAAACCCGTCCGAGCATCCAGAATTCGGTTTTCCATGATTTCTAGAAACCACTCCAACCGAACGCTGGGACGGTTCCATCAAAAAGTAATGGCTGAATTCCTACCTGTTTCTTGTTCTCAGTCCTTCTACCCACCCACTCTAAGAGGCGTATAGCCTTAAAAAAATTAAAAATCTTGTAGTGGATCAGGACACATTGCCGGACAAACATCTGACACTGTGAAACAAAATTACACATTTCTCATACGAGAGGCAGTCAAAACGGTCTCGGAACCTGTCGTAGTGTTGGCAGTCTATAAGTTCCCGGAATTCTGTCATAGTGTTGGCATTTGTGATGGAATTGTTATGAGTTTGACAGGTCTAAAAAGGTCATAACAGTCAGTGTGACATCAGTAAAGGTAGGTCTGTGTGGTAATCAGTTGGAGCGATGTCGCAGTTTGAGCGTTTGAGCAAAGTTCACGTGCAGATTGGAGAAATCTGCTTCAGAGACTTTGTTAGCCTTACAAGCAGTTTACGGTGACGAATAGTTAAAGAAAACAGCCGTTCACGAGTGGTATTCAAGATTTAATGGTGGACAGGAATCGCTGGAAGACGAGAGTCGTAGTGGGAGACCTTCAACCTCCACAAACGAAGCAATGGTCGAGCAAGTGAAACAGTTAATCAGATCAGACCGAAGAATGACCATCGATGAGTTGGCACTAGAAGTGGGGACCTCTCATGGATCCATTCATGTAATCCTGTCAGATGATTTGAAGATGAAATGTGTCACTACAAAGTTTGTCCAGAAGCTGCTGAATCTAGATCAAATGGAAACTTGGAAGTTGACTGCGGCCGAAGGTTTAGGAAAAAAAAAAAAAAAAAAGCACAGATGACTCAATGTTTCTTCTGACAATTGTTACTGGTGACGAGACTTGACTTTAAGCTTACGACCCGGAGACAAAGATGTAATCATCAGAATGGCACACAACATCCTCTCCGGGACCAAAGAAATCACGTCATGTCAAATCCAAAACAAAAGTGATGCTCATTGCGTTTTTTGACAACGAAGGACTGGTGCACCATGAATTTCTACCAACTGGACAATCTGTTAACGGCCCTTTTTACGTGCAAGTTTTGAAAAGACTGAGGGAAGCAATCCGAAGAAAACGTCCTGGCAAACGGCAAGGAGGATGGTCACTGCATCATTACAATGCTCCCTTCCACACATCGGATTTCTGGCTCTTTTCCATGATCAAAATGGTCCTAAAAGGTAACCGTTTTGCCACCGTAGAGGACATCAAAACCAAAGAGACGGCTGTACTTCTGAAGATACCAAAACAGGATTTTCATCGTTGTTTCCAGCAATGACAGGAGCGGTGGAGAAAGTGCGTGTGTTCAGAAGGAGCCTACTTTGAAGGAGATTAAGTAAATGTGTACTTATGTTTTGTTAGTAAAGAGTTACAATGAAATTCCGGGAACTTTTTGACTGCCCCTCGTAAGTACATTGTTCGGGGAATTTATAACACAGCAGTAGTAACAATTTTAATGTTAATTAATTTATTTTACTGTAGTTATAGCAAGATTTACAAATCATAGGTTTTAATAGGAATTTGCGAGTTCTTTGTGTACTAATTATTCTATGGGAGAGACCATTACACAACATCCCAAGAAACTTATTAGTATATAGTAATGGTAACCAGATTTATGTGAAACTTCGCTGTCCGTCGATTAAAGATAGCATTTCCACTTTTGACAGAGGACTTGATTTTTTTCAAACCACCATCATATAAGATGTCTATCAAAATATTGGGGAGAAAAGCGGCTCTGCAATCTTTGAATAATTCCAACACTGGGTAAATATCTTCATCAAGGTCGGTCAGAAATAAAATAAGTTGTTATAGAGTGCGGCATAAATAGTCAGAACTATTAATAGTCCAGGGTATATCGTATTAACATAATACGTTTTTGAAACAGAAATAATCAATTCAGCAATGGCCGCAATATTTGTAGCAATAAAATAAAACTGTAAGTCACCATAGCAATAGTAGTGTACAGATAGAGATAAAAAATCCCTAGAAGAGTGAAAAGTACCTTCAGACTGGAAAATAGCGCAAGTAACTCCGATTTTCAAGAAAGGTGATCGAAGCGATCCTGGAAACTACCGTCCCATATCTATAACACCTACTTGTAGTATAGTTATGGAGCATTTTATATGCTCGAACATTATGAATTTCCTAGATGAAAATAATTTGCTTACAACAAATCAACACGGATTTCGGAAGTAAAAAGAGCATGTGAAACACAGCTGGCCCTATTCACACAGGACGTAATGAAAGTTATTTATGCAGGTTCACAAGTAGATGCAATTTTTTTAGATTTTCAGAAAGCCTTTGACTGTGTGCCACACAACCGCCTTTTAGCGAAGCTACGAGTGTACAGAATATCGGATCATATTTGTGAATGGATAAAGGATTTTCTAACTGGTCGATCGCAGTATGTCGTTGTTGAAGGAGAAAGTTCTTCTAATCTAGATGTTACATCGGGTGTACCTCAAGGAAGTGTAATAGGACCACTTCTTTTCTTAATTTTTATAAACGATCTCGGAGACAAAGTGAAAAGCCTTTTTAGATTGTTTGCTGATGATGCGGTTATTTATAGGGAAGTAAGGAATTTGGCCGATTGTTTAGCAATTCAGCGTGATCTGGATGTTATTTTGGCATGGTGCGCTGAGTGGCAACTCACACTAAATTGTAAAAAAGTGTAAGATAATGAGCATAACTAACAAAAAGAATCCGATTGTTCAGAAATACGAGGTAAACAGTTCAGTTATTGATATGGTCGATTCTATGAAATATTTGGGAGTAACAGTACAAAGGAACATGAAATGGGACTTAAATATTCATACGTTGGTAGGTAGAGCTAATTCTAGGCTGCGGTTCCTAGGTCGAATTTTGAAAAATTGTAATGAATAAACAAAGGAGATAGCGTACAAATCTCTTGTGCGTCCACATTTGGACTATTGTTGTGCCATCTGGGATCCGTTTCGTAAGTGGCTAATTGAGATCTGTCCGCTCGATTCGTGACCGCTTGCTACAGTCCTTATGAAAGCGTTACAGAACTGATTAGTAGACCAGGCTGGGAGTCTCTGGTAGATAGACGACGCACGTTTCGTATAAACTTGAAGCCTTGATACACTAGGGGACAAATGGAGCGACATGCCGCGCGACTTGCCGCGCGGCATGTCGCTGGACAACACCCGGGAACACTGCCGCGGAACATTTAGCAGACACACTAGTCAGTTGTTTCAGAAATGTTGCCCGAGGAGGTTGCGTTGGTTAGTGCTGCGTACATACTTATATCAAGTAGTTCAGTTTCGTAGGACGCGTGTTCGATGCGCATATAACAGAATTATTAATATTAAAAAATCAAGTATGTTAACACGTAGAAAACAGAAAGAGTCTCGAATGAGAAATTTTGTATCGGATTAAAAACAAATTAAATAAATTTATATTTTAAATATTTAAAGATTGCGTCTTATTATAAATGTGCCTATTTTTCTCAACAAACTAAAAACACGGATTTTGATAATAGTTCTTGAGGTTTAAATATTAAAATTCTCATGATTTTATTTAATTTCTTTAATTTTATTCAATATTTTTTATGACAAAACTACGCGAGCCACCACAAAACCGTGCTTTTAACTAGTTTTAAATTGCCAGTCGCCTACTGTCCGCCCCTCGCGAGGGTGTCCCGGCCTCTCACCCTGTCACACCTAGGCGTTACTTCCTGCCGGCTCACAGCTGATAGGCGCCTACAAAATCAATATATATCATTGCGCAGAGCAAGGAAACTTAAAATTTATATGTTTCCCTACAAACTATTATGTTAATTATTGTTTATGCTGTTTCAGGATCCAGCTACTGCAAATGAATGGAAGGAAAAGGCTTGTGACTATGAAATTATTTGGAAATTCCACACATTGCCTTCTTTCTATTGATGGCAAACACGTTTTGATTCAGGTTCCTTCCAATTCCGGCAGCGACTATTATAACTAAAACGAACAATTTAGTATTGTCCTATTGGCTATTGTGTATGCCGGTTATAATTTTATTTATGCAAATTGCGGTGCAAAAGAAAAATCCTCTGACAGTGGAGTGTTCCAAGAAACTGCTTTTTAATATAGCTCTGGCTGCTAATCAACTTACGTGGCCAGATCCATAGCCAGTACGATAAGCTGGACTAAATATGACTTTCCTGTTGATAGGAGACAGTGCTTTTGCATTGACCGAACATATGAGGATGCAATCACGACGTGGGTACTACAAAGCGAATTTTCAACTACAGACTATCAAGAGCAAGAAGAGTTGTAGAAAATGCGTTTGTAATCTTATGTGTCGTATTTCATATATTCCATACACCAATAGCCCTCCAGCCTGCAAATGCTGAAGTACTTGTAATGGCGTGTGTAAACCTACATAATTTTTTAAGGCGCAATAGTCAGTCCAGATCACTGTACACCCCACATGAAACCTTTGATTCTGAAAATATGGATCACGAAATTGTGGAAGGATCATGACGCAGAGAAATTGGATGTCATAATATGTTGATGCTAGAGGAAGACGTTATTCTGAATCTGTTATGGAAATAAATAAACAATTTTTCTGAATATTTTGTAAATGAACATGGAAGTGTTTCCTGGCAGAATAATTTTTAAACATAATTATGAGATAGAAAAAAAATATCCACTGTACCAGTAGAATCAGATAATCACAGTTTGAAGTGTCCCACAACAACCCATAATTCTAGTACAGCTCGATTAGGTGAAGCACCATTTACTTTGCTCACAGCACCGACATGGCAAGCTGCGCACACGACTACACTCTGGTACAAATGTCGCGGTACTGACGCAATGTTTTCTCTCTGGAAGCGGCAACACACAACATGCCCCGCGGCACGTAAATGTTGCGCAAATTGTTGCACACAACATTGTGGGACAGCGGGGGACGTTGCAGCGCCACCCAGACTCAGTGATGCGCGTCAGATTTGTCCCCTAGTGTATCCGGGCCTTTATTGGTAAACATGCGTACTCCCACTTTCACTTACGAGTGTAGTGTAATACTTCGTCCACCAACCTATTTGGGTCGGAATGACAGGAAAGATAAAATTAGAGAAATAAGGTGCCACATTGATTCTTATATGAATTCTTTTTTTCCCTGGTACCATTAGGGACTGGAATGCACAACAAAGAGATTAGGTTTGGTGCTGAGCACCCTCTGCCACCTACAGTTTTGTGAATTGCAGTGTATATATGTAGATGTAGATAATGAGGATAGGTAAGGGGACGTTAGAGTCGATAGGGCCAGCGAACACGCAGCCGCCATTAACCTGTCTGTTAATATATTCGGTAACTATATACCAACAACTTGGACAAAGTACATCGTTCGACATCTGGTTAGGATGCTACTTTATTGTTGGAAGCCTTTGTGTGTAGTCATTGACCCAAGAGTACGATTTCCCGTCCAGCCATCCAGATTTTTTTTTTTTTTTTTTTTTTTTTTTTTTTTTTTTTTTTTTTTTTTTTTTTTTTTGTTCTCGAAATCAGGCAATTGGCGTTCTCGTGCTCTCGAAAAATAAAGACTGAATTTCTTGCTGTTTCTTGTGTTCAATGCTCTTCGACTACCTACTGCACTCAACTTCGAACTCCAGACGAAATAATTTCCAATTTTATTGCTCCCCTCTCCAAGGCGTGGTAATTGACAATCAGTTGGCAGCAAGGGTTGGAATCCTGGTCAGATCTTACTACATAAAACAGGAGATCCTATTTACCTGGGAGGATTATATGGCTAAGCTGCTACGACACAGTCGAATTAGCGTGGCCTGATAGAATTACTCTCATTACCTGTTGGAATGCAAATTTGTGTCTCGGTGAGTATTTGTGCTCATTTTACCATTATTTATGGGTTATATATATATATATATATATATATATATATATATATATATATATATATATATATATATCATCAATGATGCGGAAACGTCATTTGGGTTTGTTAGCTGAATAGGACTTCAGGCTATCAGAAGGTTTCATGTTATGTAAAATCACATTGCAATTGGGCTTCAAGGTCATATCGACAGCAGAAGTTACTATGTGTTTATAGGTAACAACAATGAGGCGCTGGAAAAATAAATAACGCTTTTTGACGTGATCAGTTTGTATGGCTGGGACATGTCGGAGTATGTACACTCTGGTGGGCTTTCAATGGTTGAAAGCTGAAAAATTTGCTAGCACGGACTTAATGAGCATCGCAACCGACTCACATTGAGCTTTCATTCTGTAGGAAAATTTGACGATTCCCCAGGATAAACACTACTAACTATAACACCAGCCTCCATGTGCAAACTACCATGGTTCTACCACACCAAAGTTGACGACTGCACTCAAGAACATGGTTCGGTACATTCACCAACAGTGTAGAGACTAGGCGGGGTGAAGTTGCACCTAATATGCCTCGTTATAAATTCAAACCAGTTAAAAAAAAAAAAAAAAAAAAATCCTAGACAGACCTTTCCAAACTGATGATGAAAAATTAAATATTTGGCAAAACAACGGCGAATATTCGTAAACATCGCAGCGTGAAAATGTACATCTGTTTGGTGGGCTGTCGCTTTGCTTCCAACCACGTGGCTTTACCAAATTTCAAATTATGACTCTGGAGATGTCCCTACGTCGCGTGAAATATCGAACGGCGTTACATTGCCATTGGAACACATTACTTTTGACACAAGGCTAGTCAATAAATACCAATGAAACATAATTATTTTTATTTTTTTTGCTTATGGTTTTGTGACCGATTGACATAGTGGTCATTAGAGGAGGAACAGGACTTGGGACAAGGAATGGAAAGGAATTCGGCCATAGTCTTTTTGAAGGATGCATCCCGTCATTTGCCTTGAAAGATTTGGGGAAACCATGGGTAAATCTCGATGCCCAGACGGAGATTCGAACCGATAGAAAGGCCAGAGCGTTAACATCTCTTTCTATACTGAGAAAATTTCTATATTTCACCACATATGGTACGAATTGTAATTGGGCAGTCAAGCAATGACTTGACACCAAATCTGTTTGACTTGTTTCGAATTCCAGCACTAGACAGTATACTACAATCTAAAATGCTTATCTGCAATTCTGAGTAGTAATGTGGCTTTACAGCAATATTATTATTTCTCTCTTTTTTCATGCCATGGTTGTCGGCTTCATCCTGTAATCACTCTGATAAGAATCCAAAGAAATGATCTGTGATTTCTGAAATATTTATGTAGATTCTACAAGGGTAATTTATTAGATGGTTCATTATTCTGGTGACTTGTCCTCAGTGAACGCGAGATGAGACATAGACTAAATGGGAAGGCTCTAAGTCTTCGTGCGTTCATTTGGTTTATTGCAACAGTCAGATTCTTTTACCAGAGACATTTCTTCGCTTCTCTTGTTTCAAATTATGATCAGAACATCATATGTGGACAAGTTTCATTATTAATAATTAACATCTGTTTTTTTTTTTTTTTTTTTTTTGTTTATGGCTATATGCCTCATCGACGTTGAAGAACATCTGTTCTGTTAGATTTTACATTTTTATCTGTCTGAATAATGTGACCACAGACTAATCATAGGACTGGATACCTCAAAGGCACGAGAGCACGTTATATGCTTAGTGATGCATGACGGTACCTATCTGCTAATATTCTACTTGCCGGCATCATGTAGTCAAGTGATTGAATGGTCAACACATATAACTCACGCACAACTGTGTCCTCTTAAAATTCTTTCAAAACTCCCATCATTCTAATTCAATTGCACACACCGAACATTAACACACAGTTTTGATAAGTGTAAAAGGTCAATTCTATTCCTGATATGTACAAACCATCCTGGAGGCAATATTAACTGCCTTTTCAAATTGCTGATGCTGTTGTCTGTCTGGAAGTAAAATGTTTTACTGTTTGTTTAGAGATTCAAAGAGGTGTCAACATGGTGCGATATATGGCAGCTTAAACTAAATTGCAATAAATGCAAGGCGATTACGATGACACCACTCGCCCATTAGTATTAAGTTAACCGTTCAATTCTTGCAAAGGTTGAATCCTTAAATAGCTATGTGTAACACCACAAAGCAACACCAAAAGTGATCAGCGCATAACATTGTCTTTAGAAAATCTAATTCTAGAGAGATTCATATGTCGAGTATTAAGGATCTGTAAAGGAGTAACCATAATAAACTCTTGTCCTAATCTGGGGTATGGTTGTACTGTTTCGGATCCGTATCGCAAGCTATTCATTAATTATACTGAGAATATGCAGAGAAGAACCGTGCTATTTGCGACTGCTTGTCACAGTCCTTACAAAAGTGTCAGAGAATTGAGCTGGGATTCTCTGATAAACAGACGACGTAGTTTCCTCGTAAATTTATTGAGTAACATGCGAACAACTTCTGCTACTTTCAAATGCAGTGAAATACTTCTCCCATCAAAGTATTTGGATCGCAGTGATAGGATAGATAAGATCAGTGAAATAAGATGCGTTACTGATACCTTGCCTCGTGCCGTCGGGGATTGGTCTGCACTGAATCAGGAAATTCTGGTGCTAAGCACCCTCTCTCCCTCTAGTATTCAGTGAGTTGCAGAATATAGATGTAGATGTATATACTGATGCATTCTATACATTCATACATTCCATATTTAATGGTCTAAGCCAAGAATGGCGAACCAATGGCACGCGACCAGATTATTAGGGCACGGCATTAATTAAGTAGCTACCTAATCCATACAACTAACTTTTTCGTCTACATAATTTAAGATCGAAGCAACAAAGTTCATCATGAACGAAACTACCGGTGCGGAAGCGACTATCGGTTGCGCAAAAGAGGTGAATTTCGAGCTGAATTTCTGACCGAACAATCTGAGTGAACTAGCGCTGCAGCGCAGGCAGCACGGTGGCGCGAGGGCGCTAAACGCGATAACTTTACCAACTACAACTAAGGGCACAAATATTTGTACTGCAAGTTTTCAGTGAATATTTTTTCCAATAATTACAAGTATTTCCCAAACTTGAAAAGAAATTACGAGACATTTGGATGTAAAAGAAAAACCATACCATTTAAAACTCATCGAAGAGTTTCCTTCTACATATATACTCTGCAATTCACAAAATTATGGGTGGCAGAGGGTGCTCAGCAGCAAAGCTAATCTCTTTGTAGTGCATTCCAATCCCGAATAGTACGAGAGAAAAAAGAATTCATATAAGAATCAGTCATGGAGGAAAGAAATATATGGAGACGACGCAAGAGACATTCACCACGCATTGAAGTGACGCCGGGCAGAGGAGGAGTAGGGTGGGGGGGGGGGGGGGGGGCTAGGCCGCATCCATACAGACACGGGGTATATGTACAAAAACCTCAATGGGACTCTAGCATAAACGTAACGCCGCAATCTGCTGATGGATTGTTATGTAACTCGATGAGACAAATAAAAAATGAAGAATAAAATTTTTTGATATCCTGCTTAGTTTTCGAGATATTCCGTCTCAAATGTGAGATGTTTTTGGTTGAAATTCAGAAGAAAACATTGGTCAAAGTCAAATTTGATGATGGATTCTTATTTAAAAAGACGCGACAAATAAAAAATAAAGAATAAAAATTTTCGATATCTCTCCTAGTTCTCGAGAAATACTGTCTCAAAAGTGAGGTGTCTTGAGTTGAAATGCAGAAGAAACATTTCGCAAAAGTCAAATTTGATGATGGATTCTTATGTAATACGACGAAAAAAATCAAAAATAAAGAATCAAATTTTTCGATATCTTGCTTAGTTTGCGGGATATACTGTCTACAAATTGAGGGGATTGGGTTGGGACGCGACCTGGACCAAAAATTAATTCTGCCAAAGCCACAATGAATTACATGGTGGACATGCAGAATGTATATTTCAGTTTCATTACTACCACTTGTGGTTAGGTTGAAATGTGGCCTAGACCAGAATAAAAATAGATATCTTGTTACCATACATCGTAAGCTTAATTGGGAACAGCTGGAAGTAGTTTCCATCGCGATACACGTTTTGTCACTAACGTGGTCCTCATGAAATTACTAACAATAATAGATAAATTCTTTGTCTCTTATACAACACAAGATGGCATTATAAAACACTTATACACATTAGAAAATGAAATAATCGCAACATCAATCACAATGTGAATTTTGAATTTGTATGGATTTGCAATATGGCCGCTACCGCCACCGCGCATGCGCTGTATCAGCCGAGACTTTAGAGGTGGCGTCACAGATTTAACGTCATTTCTCCTCCATATATTTCCTTCCTCCATGGAATCAGTGCGGCACCTTATTTCTCCAATCTTATCTTTCCTGTCATTCCGAATCAAATAGGTTGGCGGACGAAGTATTTCACTACACTCGTAAGTAATAAAACGATTTTCATTCAAACACTCTCTCTAAGAGTCTCGCAGAAAACCCAAAGAAATTTTGGTCGTATGTTCGTAAAGTCAGTTGTACCAACAGCAATATTCCAGCACTAGTTCGCGAAGGGTCCGAGGTTATTGAAAGCCGCGATAAAGCTAATGTACTAAATACTGTATTCAAAAATTCATTTACTGACGAAAATAAGGATAGCATTCCCGTTTTCCCACGTCGTGTCGAGTTGGAGATGGAATCATTACGAATAGATACTGCAGGTATCATAAAGCAATTAGAGCTCCTAAAGTGGGGAAAAGCACCTGGCCCGGATGGTATTCCAGTAAGAGTATTTTCAGAGTATGCGGCGGAGATCGGGCCATTTCTGTCTGATATATTCAGTAAATCCCTAGAAGAGCGAAAAGTACCTTCAGACTGGAAAATAGCGCAAGTAACTCCGATTTTCAAGAAAGGTGATCGCAGCGATCCTGGAAACTATCGTCCCATATCTATAACATCTGTTTGTAGTAGAGTTATGGAGCATATTATATGCTCGAACATTATGAATTTCCTAGATGAAAATAATTTGCTTACAACAAATCAACACGGATTTCGGAAGAAAAGATCATGTGAAACACAGCTGGCCCTATTTACACACGATGTAATGAAAGTTATTGATGCAGGTTCACAAGTAGATGCAATTTTTTTAGATTTTCAGAAAGCCTTTGTCTCTGTGCCACACAACCGCCTTTTAGCGAAACTACGAGCGTACGGTATATCGGATCAGCTTTGCGAATGGATAAAGGATTTTCTAACTGGTCGATCGCAGTATGTCGTTGTTGAAGGAGAAAGTTCTTCTAATCTAGATGTCACATCGGGTGTACCTCAAGGAAGTGTAATAGGACCACTTCTTTTTTTAATTTTTATAAACGATCTCGGAGACAAAGTGAAAAGCCTTTTTAGATTGTTTGCTGATGATGCGGTTATTTATAGGGAAGTAAGGAATTTGGCCGATTGTTTAGCAATTCAGCGTGATCTGGATGTTATTTTGGCATGGTGCGCTGAGTGGCAACTCACACTAAATTGTAAAAAGTGTAAGACAATGAGCATAACTAACAAAAAGAATCCAATTGTTCAGAAATACGAGGTAAACAGTTCAGTTATTGATGTGGTCGATTCTATGAAATATTTGGGAGTAACAGTACAAAGGAACATGAAATGGGACTTACATATTAATACGTTGGTAGGTAGAGCTAATTCTAGGCTGCGGTTCCTAGGTCGAATTTTGAAAAATTGTAATGAACAAACAAAGGAGATAGCGTACAAATCTCTTGTACGTCCACATTTGGACTATTGTTGTGCCATTTGGGATCCGTTTCGTAAGGGGCTGATTGAGAGTACAGAGAAAGTACAGAGAAGAGCCGCTCGATTCGTGACCGCTTGCTACAGTCCTTATGAAAGCGTTACGGAACTGATTAGTAAACTAGGCTGGGAGTCTCTGGTAGATAGACGACGCACGTTTCGTATAAACTTATTGGTAAACATGCGTACTCCCACTTTCACTTACGAGTGTAGTGAAATACTTCGTCCACCAACCTATTTGGGTCGGCATGACAGGAAAGATAAAATTAGAGAAATAAGGTGCCGCACTGATTCTTATATGAATTCCTTTTTTCCTCGTACCATTAGGGATTGGAATGCACAACAAAGAGATTAGGTTTGGTGCTGAGCACCCTCTGCCACCCACAGTTTTGTGATTTGCAGAGTATATATGTAGATATGTAGATGTAGAAAGTGGGAGTACGCATGTTTACCAATAAGTTTATACGAATACGAAACGTGCGTCGTCTATCTACCAGAGACTCCCAGCCCAGTCTACTAATCAGTTCTGTTACGCTTTCATAAGAACTGTAGCAAGCGGTTACGAATCGAGCGGCTCTTCTCTGTACTTTATCTATACTAGCAGTCAGTAATTTAGTAATTAATTCTTCAATCGAAGAATTTTCGTCGACATTTACTCAAAGAATTATCGTAAACACTTAAGTTTATTATGCTCCCTGATGTGAATTCACTTGATAAGCCAAAGAAATAGAAATGCATCTGATTGAGTTACAGTGTAGTTCAAAATGGACTAAAAGATTCTTCGAAATGAAGAAGGAGTTGGAATTAAATAAATTAGCAAGACTATCAAGCAATATAAGTAAAAATGCCAATACCATAATTATGTAAACTTTGAATTAAATTCCAGACACACTAAGATGTCTGAAAATCTGGCGTTTGCTATCTTGACAATATTTTCATTAACCTGTGTCTGTGAGTCATTATTTTCAGAAATGAATAACATTAAGATTCGGTTCTATACCGTTTGTCAGATAACAGCAGCTTGCATTCTGCTAAAAGTAACAAAGTATGAACCTAATATAAGTTATTTGGTATTTAACTTGCAACAACAGAATATCTACTTAAAAAAAGACAAAACTATTGATATTATTGTTTAATGTAAAAAAAAACGTTTATTTCTGGTGGCAAATATAAAGTTTAGAGGGCATAGTACTTAGTTTTATTTCTTTTCCCATTAATCACTAAGTCTTTATTGTATGATGGCACGTCACAGCTTCATTCAACAATTCTTTAGAAAAAATGGCTCGTAGATGAATAAAGGTTCGCCATCCCTGGCCTAAGCCGTCAAAAGGCTAAACTATGCAAACAAAAAATATAATAAAATCAGCTTCTGTTCCACCAGAGAGAAATATAGTATTGTGGCTTTTCAGTGACTGAACTCTAAGAAAAATGTAACTCTTAAATAGTGAACCTCTGTGCGGCTAACCACCGCTCACATGTGTACAACACAAATTACTATTTGTTGCAAATGGTTCTAATTGATCTGGATAAAAGCAGGGGCGGTTTCCCTTTTAATCTTTAGAATGTATAAACAGAATAACACAGTATACATTAATACAGAAGATGTGTATTGCATTCAAACAGCCACCAATTAGATAAAAATATTTATTACTTACTAAACATTTTCTATGAACTGGTCAGATGTGGTTTTTTCATTGCCTGTGCTTGCAAATTTTCTCAAAACTACTAGAAACCAAGTATCAGCATTTTTCTTTTTTTAATATTATTATTGGCTTTCGGCGGCTAAGACCATTCAGCCAGCGCAATGTGATCATATTTTAGCTTCCAGTGAACAATTAGTCATCCATTGTACATCGTATCATTCTATGTATGGACACCACAGGACGGACAGGACATTCACAAAGACACACAACACTTAATATCCATGCCCGCGGCCGGATTCGAACCGGCGAACGTGGAGCTAGCACTCTAGCCCCTACGCTACCGAGGCCGGCTAAAGTATCAGCATTACCATCTGTGCTTTTGCGTTTTCCTCGAAAATCATCTCAACAGAAATTTTAAATTTTCTAAATTCACGCTATGGCTCACTTGCCGATCAAGGACGTATTTCTACGACATTCTCTTATTTTGTAGCGCCGATTAATGAGCAATAATTTTAAACCCGCAGTATTCTAATTTTAACCATATTGTCCACAGGACAACTGTGATATCATTTATATCTTGCACCTCTGGATAAATTCAGCGCACATGGCTTTCTTATTGTTGTGCCTTATACATCGTCTTCCTCTACTATTAAACATAGAACAAACAAAACAATCGCGTATATCTGTACCTGACAGGTCCCGCGATTGGCGGGTAGACGACGGCAGCTATGTTCAGTTTAACAGAGTGAATTTCGAAATTTCGTAACTTTTTCTGTACTGACGGACTCCTCATAACCGTTCAGAATTCAAGTGTATTTTTTTTTTTTTTTTTTTTTTTTTATTTTAATTGGTGGGGTTTCTATGTAATTCAAAACCCTATAAAGAGTCTCAGTAGACAGTGGTTTTTACGTGTCACCTTTGATGACACAGATGCAACCATGCCTAAAAATACGAGGGTCGTTCAACAGTACTAACAAAAAGGTAAGAAAACAAATAATTTTCTGTATTTTTTTATTTTTTAACCTAATCTTCTTTTACTTCTATACACATTTACAACCGCTTCTTTAACTTCTCTAAGCCCTCAAAAAAGTAGTATTCTGAAAGTTTTGGCATCTGTTTAGGCGATAACCTCCTCGTTCGAAGTGAACCGTTGCCTACCAAGCCATTTATTAAGTTTAGAAATAAAAAAAGACACTGGGGGCCAAATCTGGTAAATTTGATGGATATGATAATAATTCGGACTTTAATTACAATTTTTTTTTTAAATTAGGACATTTATTTTATCGATTTCTTCGCCTAATTGGTGCAATAAAAACGCATATTAAGCTCCGGCTATTGTTTGTCCTTTGTCAAATTAACTTATGTAGATGACTTCTCGCGCAGCCCAAAAAACCTTGGCCATCATCTTGCCTGCCGATTTCACCGTCTTCGCCTTCTCTGGAGCCCATTCGCCATCAAAAAGTCATTCTTTAGACTGTTCCTTAGTTTCTGGAGCATAGTAATGAATCCATATCTCGTCCACAGTAATTTACCGACTTAGAAATTTGTTAGGGTTGCTGCAGAAAAGCAGCAAAACAGCTTTAAAGCCACGATTGCATTTATTCTCCACTGAGAACAAACGCGGCACTCATCTTGCCGAAATTTCTTTCACCCTACTTTTTCATGCAAAAATGAATACATTGTACCTTGCGATATGCCTATGGCCTCTACTATTTTGCGTAATTTGATTCGTTGCTCACTTTAAACCACATCGTTGATTTTGTTAATGATTTCGGGGGTAGTCACTTCCACTGGACTTCCCGAACGTTGTTCATCTTGTGTAGAAGTGCGGCTTCGTTTAAACTGATTTACCCACTTGTAATCAGATGAAAACGCATGAGCATATGTGCCGTGAACTTCATCCAGCTAAGCTTTGATCTTTTTCGGTTTTAAGCCTTTTAAAATAAAAGTTTTCAATCACCGTTCGAAACTCTGATTTCTAAATGAACGACACTTTTCTGCTTCTGTCGACAATAACAATGAAACCACATGATGGAGATAGCTGAGAGCTTATTTGCTATCTGGTGAGTAATGATGCGCACTAAAAAGAAATAGTTTTCGAAACTACACGCGCCGTGTCTTGCATTTTCTAAGGACTTATTGAATGACCCTCGTAACTTTCTGGAAAGTGAATGAATAATGTAAGCTTATTGTAGTGCTTGTCACCCGAACTGTCATACATAATAAATAACCTTAGTGAACTCTATTTTGTCTTTTCAGGAGGAGATGGGTTAAGACTTGTAGACATCTTTCAGGTCATTTGGGATAGCGAAGAGAGCCTGCGTGAAAAAGACAAATCTTCATTTATGACTCAGAAAGAAGTTTCTAAAACTGTGTGTATGCATCACAGCATCTGTAGAAGTGAAGCTTGGACTTAAGAATATACCAGAAAGAGCGAAAATTGAAGCATTTTAAATACGTATAGCACTACAGAAGGATGTAATCAATTAAATAAACAGATAAAGTAGTGTAAAATTAGTGTAATTTGGAAATGATGAGTAAGGAAAGACGTTTCTCACAAAAAGAAGAGACGAGATTGTGAGACGCATTTCAAAACGTATTGGATTGATTAATTTGTTGGAGGAGGGCACAAATGAAAAAAGAAACTGTAGAAGTAGACAAAAATTAGAATGTATGAAGCAGATAACTGAGGGCGTGGATTGTAATGGGTATGTTGAGATGGAAACCTCTCCTCTAGATTGGAAAAGATGGAGGATTGAATAAAACCAGTAGAGATTATTTTTTTTTAACTGCTTATTGGCGGGAAAGGATGGTGGGCAAGGAATGGGAAAGAATTCGGCCATGGCTTTTTGAATGAAGCATTCCGGCATTTGCCTGGAGTGATTTGGGAACCATGGAAAACCCAAATCTGGATGCCCGGACGGGGATTCGAACCACAATCCTCCCGAATGCTAGGCCAGAACGCTAACCGTTACACCACCACGATCGGTGTGAAAATATGCTTGTCCACCGGCGGCTCATGTCTCTGTGAACTGTAGAGTTATATCCGGATCTGCCCCAGACAGAAGATGTGTGGGACCGGCTTGGACGTCAACTCTGTCCCAGTACCACTATCCATGATATCAAGGCCCAGTTACAACATTTGTAGCCCAGCTTACCGCAGGAGAGAAAACAATGACTTTATGACACCATTCCCAAATGTATCAGTGTTTGCATTAAGGCCAGTAACGTCTTCATACTGATAAACGGGGTCATACCGTCAAGTTCTTCATAAAATTGGCACGATTCTGTATTCATGGCAATAATATCACATACCCTCTTAACCCGTTAAGTTTTATTTCGTTTCTATAGCGTTAGCAGTAACAGATCACTCGCCATTATTGCGTGGTATAGTGATCGTCGATCGTTTGTTTGTGGTGGAAACATACCTTAAAAATGACGACTCTGTCACTGCAACACAGCGCTTGTTTCAAAATAGGTTGACACGGAGAGATTCCTAACAACAAAATACTGAGCTCGGTAAGATATTTCAGACAGACAGATACGGCATACAGAAGAAATCGCCTGGTAGACGTCGCAGTGTTCTTATATTAGAGCAGTGAGGCTGGCTTTCACCACATCTCCATGGCGTTAAGCGTTGGGAATGTCTGATTGGAGGGTGAGGATAATTTTGTGCACACTGCTCCAGTTTCATTCTTACTAAATGATGGTCGCACTGGATTTTAAGGAACGTGACTGGTTCAACCGGGAAGCTTCTTATGTGGCTATGTTGGAAAAATTTTGCAGCATTTGATTGATACTATCTTTAAAATAAAGACCCTCAAAAATGGCAAAACTTTCTTCGTCATGATCGTAAAATAAAATTTGGAATGTTGCCTGTTTGATTCATTTTTCTATAGCACGCTATATAACTAACGGTATAGCATAAGTATCCAATCGCAATTGAAAATATTTCTGCGTATATTTCACGATATTACAATAAGATTTCCGCTGGCCCCGGCAGTGTAGTGGCTAGCACACTTATCGCACGTTGTAAGGGTCTCAAGTAGAGTACGTCCTCGGGCATGGGTGGTTTTAATTAAGTTTTTTTTCGCCTTGCGCTGTTTTGCTACATTGTGGTACAGTTTCGTAAGCAATGTCTGATACACTAGTTGGAAAAATAAAAATTGGAGCTGGCTAAATGGTCGCAAAGACTGGAGGCAATATTAAAAATAATAATAAGATATTCAGGATGTTGTCAGTGTAGTGTACAATACATTTATTTATAAACCTTCATATTACACTAAAGCTTTCTGTTTGGTAACAGTAACCGCAGTATTCATAAAATGTGGGGTTTTTTTATTATTATTTTTTACTTTTTATTCGATCATCTATTTTTTGGTATTTTGTTTTTTTGTTTTTTTGTTTGTTTGCTTGTACACAAGCTTACCTGAACTTCCTCCAATTAGATGGACAGGTCCCGAGCCGGCGATGTCGACTACTCCGAGATTGTACAGGAAACCGGGTTCTCCCCACACCCAACCAGCGGGAAAATACGTAGTATACGGCCGTATTCAAGAACGAGAAGATACAGTATGCTTTGAAGCTACACCTGAAAAGCAAAACGTTACCTGAAAACAATTGCCTAATTTTTAGTTGTATAAAATATACAACCTCTCTTTGGAGGATTCAAACCAACTTCGGTCTCGGACGAAAGATTAACGTATATTTCAGAATCAACGTGAATGCTGTAGTATTACCTCGCCATAGTAACTCGTCAAAGAAATTTAACTGGGTTGGATTCCCGTTGTCTGTAAGATGACTGTGATGTTTGTGTGTGGTATCTCTACTTGTGCGTAAGATGTCGAAATTTACTGTCGGGATATTCAGACCTATTGATCAAGGAAACTTTGACATTTCTCGACAGTCACTCTGATCGTTCACAATTGTTGCACAGAATACATAACGTGCTGGGCAGCATCAATGAACTCGTACGCGGAAATGCTCAGACTAGTATTAACACTGGATCCAAGGACAGCTTCATCTAATCTACGACGAACCTCCCTTTTTATCATAACCATTTTTTATGCCTACACAGCGACATCTGCCCGAATGACAGCAAACAGTTGATAATTTCTTCAGCACAATTTCATAGTGCTGTTAAAAATACCCAGCAGTATACTTTGTGTTATAATGATAATGCCAGTTCAGTAATATAGCTTGCTGATATATATATTAATCTTTCTGTCACCCCGTTGCGGCTTTGGTGTTGGTACAGAGCAACCAGTCCGGATCACAGTGTTCTAAACTGCAAGGTTGTTCAAAAAATTTATCACTTCCTTTATTGACTATTGTTTTTCTGGTAGTAGTAATTTCATGGTCAGCCAGAATTTTAAATAGACGTGGATTAATATTGCCGAGGTTCATGTCCTGTTCTATCTGAAACATTATACTGATCACTCCAACTCTTTCTCCCCGTAGCATCAGCTTCTTCCGTCTCCAGTTTCCCGGGTGTGGTGTAAGAGCACTAGCCTCCTTTGCCTGTCCAAGTATGTTTCCTTTTCTTTAGTTCTAGACCAAGATGCACCTTTCACCTGTAGGCCAAGTTTCATGAGATCAATCCATCTTCTTCTGGGCCGGCCTCTTGGTTTTTTACCCATCAGTTCTTTTTCCAGCCATATCCTAGTTGTTCTTGTTGGGTCCATCCGTTTGACATGTCCAGCCATCGCAATCTTGCTTCAGCAATTTTTTCTTGAAGGGTTTCATTGACTGGAATCACTTCGTTCCTGATCTTGTCTCTTCTGGTCTTCTGTACCATTGATCCTAGGATTTTCATCTCGGCCGCCTGCAGTCTATCTCTGCTAGTAGTGGTACATACTTCCAGGCTGTACGTTATAATTGGTTAGAAGTATGAATTATGCAGTGACATTTTGGCTGTGATTTGAATGTGATTGTCCCAAAGAAGGAGCCTAACTTGATGATAAAACTGGGTTCCTTTTTGTACCCGGTTGGTAATTTCGTTCTGGGATCGACTGTCAGAGGTCACTTTACTGCCAAGTTACTGAAAATTATCAACCTGTTTCAATTTTTCACATTTTGTCTACTGACAACTGACAACTGTTTCGTGCCACTTATTTTAAGGTCAAGTTTCTTAAAATGTCTATTCCAGATGCTCAGTTTCTGTTATACTTCTTATTCTGTATATCCACACATTACAACATCATATCCCACGTCGTGTCGAGTTGATGATGGAATCATTACGAATAGATACTGCAGGTATCATAAAGCAATTAGAGCTCCTGCAGTGGGGAAAAGCACCGGGCCTGGATTGAATTCCAGTAAGAATATTATTAGAGTACGCTGCGGAAATAGGACCATTTCTGTCTGATATATTCAGTAAACCCTTAGAAGAGCGAAAAGTACCTTCCCACTGTAAAATCAAGCATGTAACCCCGATTTTCAAGAAAGGTAATAGAAGTGATCCTAGAAACTACCGTCCCATATCTATAACATCTGTTTGTAACAGAGTTATGGAGCATGTTATATGCTCATACATTACGAATTTTCTGGATGAAAATAATTTGCTTTCAACAAATCAACATGGATTTCGGAAGAAAATATCATGTGAAACACAGCTGGTCCTATTTATACATGACGTAATTAAAGTTATTGATGTAGGATCACAAGTAAATGCAATTCTTTTTTGATTTTCAGGAAGTCTGTGACTGTGCCACACAACCGCCTTTTAGCGAAGCTTCGGGCGTATAGTATATCGGATCAGTTTTATGAATAGATAAAGGATTTTCTAACTGGTCGGTTGCGGTATATTGTCGTTGAAGGAGAAAGTTCTTCTAATCTAGATGTTACATAGGGTGTACCTCAAGGAAGTGTAATAGGCCCACTTCTTTTCTTAACTTTTTTAAACGATTTCGGAGGAAGAGTGAAAAACATTTTTGATTGTTTGCTGATGATGCGGTTATTTATAGGGAAGTAAGGAATTCGGCCGATTGCTTAGAAATTCAGGGCGAATTGGATATTATTTCGGAATGGTGCGATGAATGGCAAGGGAAAACCGAGCGTGGTGGTGTAACGGTTAGCATTCTGGCTTCGCATTCGGGAGGACGGTGGTTCAAATCCCCGTCCGGGCATCCAGATTTGGGTTTTCCATGGTTTCCCAAATCACTCCAGGCAATTGCCGGGATGCTTCCTTCAAAAGCTCATGCCCGAATTCCTTCCCATTCCTTGCCTCCATCCTCTCCCGTCTCTAAAGACCTCGCTGTTAAAAGACGTTAAGCAGTTAAAAAAATAAAATAAAGGGCAACGGAAAGTGCAAGTGCGATGTTGAAGGAGTTACGTTGGAAAGACCTGTAACACCGAATTGAAAAATTCATGACTGACGTATTTCATAATGACAGAAAACAAATATAACTACCAGCATTATTCATATCTAGGAATGACCGCGAAAATAAGATAAGGGTAATTAGGGACAGAACAGATTCATTTCTGTACTCATTTTTTCCACGTGCGATTAGGAAATGGAATAGGAACGATTTACTGGGTGAGTAAACTTAAAATCCAACAGTTCTCGATAAATCACTTCGGCCATCCTGATCTGGGTTTTCCATGGTTTTTCCAGATCGTTCCGGGCGAATGCCGGAATGGTTCCTCAAAATAGCCCATGGTCACCTCCTGCCATTTCCTATACAGGGTGGTCAGAAATTCACTCATCGGCGGGTAAGGGCAGTGTTCGGGACGTTGCACTAACGAAATAAATACAAAAAAAATCTAGTAAAAGTCGTACCGTTTTTTAGTTAAACGCAGCTAAAGTTGGCCAATAAGAACGCTGCGCGGGCGAATTCAAACAGCCTTCCACAGGCGCTGTTGCCAAGCGTACTCAAGGCAATGCGACCGCCAAAGAAAACGAAAAGAAAAACTCTCTTCGGAAGTGGGGATCGAACCCGCAACCATCAGAGTGAGAGTTTGCCGTCTTACTTACTAGGCTGCCAAGTCACTAGAATTTCATTGTTGTTAGAAGCCACTAGCGCGGACTGTTTGTTTGTAATCGGAATTGATCGGTAATCCGCGACATTTTTCGGGAAGTCGGTGGTGGGGCTAGAGTATTCTTTTTTATGGGAATTGTTTTTTAATTATTTGATCTGTTTGTTACATTAATCTTTAATTTTTGTACAAAAATCGTTTAGTTACTGGCACAAAATTTTTTTAAAAAAAATCTGCAAACTTAATTTATTCGTTGCAAAGAAGCTTCTTTTATTCCATGTAATCGTATTTCACTAGATTTCGATCACAACATTTTTATTGATTAACGTGAATATCCTTGCTACTATTTTGCAACAATAAAACAATAAACTTTTGGAAAAAAGAACATTAAACCCATTCTATCGTTTGTAACGTAACTTTCTCTGCTGCAAAAAGGCTGTTCTTATTCAAACAAGTTGTACATTTTGGTAACGTGCATCAACTCGCTAACGCGCGCAAGCCGCAAAAGGTAAACAAGCTGTTACTCATTGAAAGCCCTTTTGTCACTGATACAATACAAAATTACTGTACTGTAGTTTCATTTCCAACTTGACGTTATCAGTCGCAACATTGAAAGCCAACACGGATTTACTTAGAATAAGCGTCAACCCGCAACAGTAACAGTAAATGGGGTGAAAACATGTTTCAGTCTTCGTCACCTTGCCTCCCTGTCGTCACTTTCCAGTCCGACTCGTTCTATACAGGTAGTATCGCCCCGTTCACCTGTATCCGTCAAGTTGACATTTGAACTCACGGCAACAAATGTGTGTTTATGTCGTCCGTCATCATAAGTATATACATTCACTTTTTTTTCTTTTCTTTTTTAAGAACTCCTGTTGGTTTTAATTGTGTGCATTACTGTTATCTGAGTTATGTCATGCTATTGCAAAACTAGCTCCCAGATCGTACACACAAAAAAGATTCAATTGTTTCTGAGGAGGAAGTAGAAACAATAGAAAAAGAAGGTTACAACTATTGATAGCTACTTAAAAATGATGTCTTAAAACGTGTTTGTCATAAATTGTACTTCAATGTATTTGAGATATTTCTTTTCAAAAAGTGGATTTCAGTTTCCTAATTCTATAACATCAATGATAGCAAAGTTTTAAAATACCGTAAAAGTTGACATAATTGTTCAGTTTGAATGTTTCAAGAAACAATGGCAAAGATTTTCGTTGAGTGTTTCATGGGTGGACGTTCCAAAAAATATCACCTGCATTACGTTCACAGCAAAGAAACAAATTTTAATATCAGTTTGCTTAGAATACAGGGTTCGTGCACCACGGAGCATTGCATCAGTGTGGTCAAAAGACGACTGACAAGCTTTGGTGTTGCTGTTGAATCTTATGTTATAGGCAAAAGATCTGTCGGAACAACTGTCATGGAAAAAACTGAAAGAAATTGAGCGTACATAAACAACTTGGACTCGTACGTAGACCACGAAGACCTGGACGCCACAACTGAAGCACAAAGCATGACCATAACACTGGATCATCCACGTACTGAGGTGATTCCCAGATATAATGATCTCAAAAAAGTGCAGAAAGTTGTTAAGATTTTCAAAAAGTTTTTTTCTTTATGATCATTTCAATCAAACCAATGAACGAAGAAGTAGAAAGGGCTTTCTCGGCTGCTATCTAAATAGGTAATTCTTTGCAAATAAAGTGTTAGTTTCAGTGCTTATTAGATAAATAGATTATTTTTCAAACTGATGTGTTTACTGTAAGGCATGTAATGTGACCTAAAACTGAATACTTCCTATAATTGATTATTTATTAAATAACTAGCGTTAGGTTTAAAACAAAACGCGTAAAAGTGCAATGTATAATCCCACAACACTATCAAGGAATTTAAATAAGGTATGAAAATAGATCCCTTTCAAAAATCGTATAGAAACTCAGCACGGTTACTGGAACGACGTTGTTGGACAGATACAATGCGCTGACTTTCATATCGGTTCCAATGGCAGCTGCAGTTCTGGTAGATGTGTTTAAAATACTTTAGCTCTCCGTGTTCGCGTTGTTTCGATGATCTTTTATAATAGATATTACTGTATTAATATGATCAATGCATGTATACATGATCTTTGATTGTAACGCAGTGGCAACATGTACCAATAATCCTGAGTATTCAATCCAATGTATATAATGAACTCTGAGTTAGTAGCAGCGCATAGTAACTGCTAAGCACTTGTCCTCACCGCATCATTCCCTTCTCTAAAAATATTCGAAAGTCCATTAACAATGTCTTCAAAAAACTCGTTAAAAATAGCAAGACACGTATATTTGTGAGACAAGTGGGTCTCATATAATGCTGAAATATTTGGCACGTACTTTCTCCGTAAAAAGGTTTTCCATAAAAAGTTATGATGCACTATATGGTGTTAATTGTGATCTGTATTTCTGTAAATCGATTTAAATTATTTCAACCAGGTTAAGTCTGTGAATTGTACAATTAAAATAAAGGCTTTTTTTTATTTCTCTTTAAAAAAATTTTGAATCTCAACAATTAACACCCTTAATATCCTTGGCTAACGCACCTGTCAGGTCCATGTCGTTCGTTTTCTTAAAACCTATTAATTTCTGATGCTATAATTTGTTATTCAACGTCATCAGATCTACGAATCACAGAATTTTTTGCTAATTGAATTTTTATCTTCGTCATAAAAACTTATTTTTATGGAAAGCTGTTCTTCCCAGCTAAGCAACGTGACTCATCTGCCAGCACAATATAAGCATAAGCCTTCTTTGCAGTCTGCATAATTTCACTTTTATTGACCAAGCCGCCTAGGTCAGTGATTTCATTTTTAATCTGTGGGGAGATTATACATAACAATTTTCTCAACTTTTTCAACATGCTGTTTTAAAACTAAAATACTTGAATCAATTCTTAGTTTCAGCAGGTCTTCAAGAACACCTTGATGTTACTCTTTACTTCTTAAAGGCAAGTCATTTGTATGGCGTACCACGGAAAATAATGGAAGATATTATAGATGACACAATTTGTCGATTATCTTCTACTTCTTTCTGGTGAGCAGTATTCATCATAACAGCGACCGGTATTTTATTTTTTCGAGAAATTCTTGTTGTTGTTGTTGTTTTTGGTGTTTTAGGGCGCGTCGACGTCGGGGTCATTAGCGCCCTAGAGAAATTCTTAGCATCGTTAGCTGCTGATTGATGATAATGTGATGAAACCTGTTTTGGCAGTATTCATTGATATTTTTTAAAGTGACAGAAAATTCGAGTATCAAATTAATTAAAATATACTAGTAGAGGCAGGTATGTCTGCAAGCAATCATGATTAAATTTTAACTTCAAATTAGTGGCTTTAGCATCGACGGAAAAGTTGTAATTTTCGGAAAGGTACCCAGCAGCGTTTCAGCACTCCTCCCCAACAACATTGTAGTTAATTCATAAGACTGAAGTTAATATCAAGCTGGTCCTGTGAGCTCAACACCGTATGTAGCAGTATAGATACGACCACAGAATGAATGAAACAACTTGACCTTTTTTATGTGTCGCTGCTTCAACGGCGTGTTTGTGCATGTTCCTCTACCTAGGTAGCTCTACTGCTATGTGTCACTTTGTATTGGATAGGGTTGTTTTGGGGACTCTTTTCATTTGCGCTTTGAGGGGAAAACATGGTTATGGTCGTCTAGGACGACCTTATGTGAAAAACCCTTACAGTTTTCTTATGATTATATCAGTGCTAGACAGTTGGACCAGCCCAACTCTTATCAGGGCGAATCTGGGCACCTAGGAAATATATACTGTAAATTCGAGAGTAATAAATATTTTATCACAAAATACCTCTTATTCTATCGAAGTTTTAACAATCGCTTAGTGGTAATAAAAATAAATAAAACACAAACGAATACATCTAACTATAGTTATTAAATAAAAGTCGTACATTTTGTTGGTACAGTACTGAATGTAATACTAGTTAAAAGCCGTCGTTAGCCTTACGCTAAATACAAATTAATTCCTTTTAAAAAACTTCCTTATATTCATTGTTATAAAAAATACATTAATAGCGCACGCTCCTGCGATGTCACAGTGTAAATGGGACGTCCATTAATTACGTGGGGTGAAATGGGGGGTTCCGGCGAAATCTCACGAAACCTCATCAAGGGAGAGGGGGCGTCAACGGAAATCTCACGTGAGGTTTTAAAATTCTTGTAGGACTGTAAAGCAAAAAAAAAAAGCCGACCTTGGGGGGGGGGGGTGTAACTGCCGTGGGAAGCATGAGATCTAAAAAAAGGTCACGAAAAGGTTCGAGATCGATTAGTAGGAGGGGGGGGGGGTTCCTCCGTCAAAATCTCATGTCATTTAAGAGGAAGGGATCCAACCATATCTCACGAAGACTCAACCAGAGTAGGGGGGAGTCCTTATTCCAGAAAAACACCTCACGTAATTAATGGACGCCTCCAAACGACCCGACGCGTTGTGTTCGGGTCAAGTCAGCCTCAGTCTACAGGTATTTATTCACGTGGCAAAAGCCCCTCACTCCTTAGCTCGCGCGCAGTTAAGAAGGAGGTGTCTTTGTTCGAGTTTGCTCACGCAACACAGCGAAAGTTTGTTACAATGGATAACGAAAACTATAACCTTTTAATACAATTGTACGGTGCCAAAATTTTTTTATGTATTAGCAAACGTGCAGCCTAATCAGACTATTATGGTATCACCTCCATCACCACATCCCAATCAACGAATATATAGAATCGCCAAATGACATGATTAACTCAATAGATTTTACCTAAGTAAGGAGTAAGTTCTCGTTAAAAAGACAACAGAAAATATGAATAGCAATAAAAAATTTAATATAAAATGTGTGCTTTTTCCTTATTTTTCCAGAGCATCACGTAAAGCGTTAAAAACATCCGGATCTGTTCAAGAAAATGATTATTTAGACACTCGAATAAGGGATTACAGGCTAGTACACGATTCTCCTGTTGCTAGAAATCTTGAAGTCACAGCGTCTTTCAGTAACTGAAATCGCCTGCTGAAATTGTGTGTTCACTGGCTCAATTAATGATTTTGGGAACTGTACCGTTATGATTCTCGTAAAATTTGATTATTTGAATTCTCGATGGCCTCATTTCTCGTGTCTTCCGTGAGTTTCTCACCATACTGTATTCTATTGAAATACAATTTCCATATCCACCAAATCACTTTTCGTTTAGGTTCCTAGTATACAGTGTTATGCATCAGAGTGAAAGTTTCAGCTAGTCGTACACGTGAAATGTCCACGGTGGCTTCACGAAAGACAGTGCGTGAATAGTTTGCCGCGCAGTCCTGGCTGGGCTGCGTTTCCACGCGCGGCAGCCGCGCTCGTCAGCAGAAATGGTTCGCGCGGCAAATAACCGGTTTGGCGCGCTCGAAGATGGCTAGCGCGGCAACCGCACATAGTCGATACGCAGCTTAAGAGTCGCCAGCAGCACCGAGCGTGGCGCGTTATTACGCCTCGCCCTCGTTAACGTCAGTTTTCCGCAGATTGCAGTAGCAAGCTGTCCCCCCCCCCCCCTGCCTGTACATGGCTACGCCCTTGTTAATGCATGTATATATTGAGTATATTTAATTATCTTTTGAATGAAGTGTTAGCTTTGGGCTTATGATATCGCGATTCACAACTCTGATTTCTGTGTTGCCTGCAAAGAATTAAATATAAATAGCTTAGAGCTTTCCTTTTGGATAGACCTTTCAAGGTGCAATTTCCCAGAATAGTATATGCAGGGTCACCGTAAACAGGCGTGCAAGGCGTGCACCACACGCGGGCAGCTCGTCGAGGGGGGCAGCCACCTACATTTGCCATCTACAAATTTTATCTTTAAATTTTTTCAACGTTTTCGGTAAATTATTCATCATTTCTCTTGGTAACTAATTCCAAGTTGCCACTCCATTCTCGTAGTGCGGCCGGTGACACTTGGGTTGGCAACAATGGTGGCGGCAAATAATGTTCGAAGGGGCGGCAATCTCACAGTCTTTTCACCCAGTTTGGAAAATTCCTAGATCCACCACTGGCTGTAGTTAGACAGGGGGCGGCATAATCGCTATTGCACGCGGGCGCTCAAACAGCTAGCGGCTGGCCTGAGTATAAGCTATGTGTTGGACTAGGAATGTGTGTATTGTTTTGCGAGACATATAGCTTTGACATTACAGATGTCGTGCGGCTGGTATCGTGCAGTAATTGGTCTACAAGTTGTCTTGGAAATACCGGGATGATGGCCACGCTTATCTTAACAGTCTGGGCTAATCTCCAGGTTGGAATTTCAATTGATACAATGGCCAATTTGGCCCACTGCTCTTACCTCTGACGTTTAGAAGGTGTGTACAGAGCACGTGAGTTTATTGACAAACAGTCCATGATGATTACCTATATCTTCTGTGGAAGTAATCATATCGTTGTTCAGTCTTTTGTTATGTGTATGGTTTTAACACTAATGGAAGGCTATGCTCATTGGATAAAAGAATGGAAATGATTAAATATATGGTTTCAAGCAGATACTCTTATTTATAACGGTCTTTTTGTATAATTATATTGGGTAAGTCCAGCTCCAATATTTTTTAGGGTCAGTAAAAACCATACGTACTTTCTGGCTATGACCACCATCGGATTTATTGTTCTTTAAGAAGGATTTGATTTCCGACTCTCAATTCAATAGTGTGTTGAGTCCTGTCATTATATTGTTTACTTTTTTCTTTCGTTCTCTATTGATTTGCCAGGCTCGTTGGTGTAAGCTTTGTAGCTTAGCTATGAGTACTGTGACGTCGTCTTCATATGAGTAAACAACTTTAGTAAGTATCTTTGCCCAAATCACTCCAGGCGAATGACAGGATGATTAATTCAGAAGGCCACGGACGAATTTCTTCCAATTTCTTGTTCCCAGTTGCATCTCCCCCTCTAATGACCTCGATGTCGGCGAGGCGTAAGTAAAGCCATAAGTAAAAAAAGGAAGGGATTTTCTCCAATATACCTGGAATTTTAGGTATACATCCAAATAGCAGTTCAAAAGGAGAGAAACATGTTGCTGAGAGTACTTTGGTCTTACGAAAATTGCGAATGGAAGCCAAGAATCCCCATCTAAATAATCATTATCTATGTAGTGTGTTAGGTATTCTGTAGTCGTATTATGAGCCTGCTCAAATCCTTCAGTGGCCCATGGACAAAATGGGGTTGTTTGAATTTCAACACTCTTCAGCATCTTGCAAACTTTTTTTAGTGTGTCACTAAGAAAGTTAATTCCCATGTCACTAAGAAAATCAGATTGAATCCCGTAAAGTAATACGGTCTCCTCTATAAGAGATTTGGCAATAGTGGTTGTGTCCTGTTTAGGGACTGCCACTGCGACCATAAGCTTCGATAAAATGTCTTGGAAGTGTAGTATGTATCGATTCCTTTGGTGGGTGACCGGAAGTGGCACGGCAATATCAACTGCACATCTTTAATCAAAAATTTTCAGAAGTCTGAGTCGACCCAGGAGACATCTGTATGTGAGGCAGTGTTAGTTAATCCTACTGGC
>CM061921.1:269364599-269616635 GCA_031002005.1 Vandiemenella viatica | reverse complement strand
GTTTCTTGGTTTATTTTCTGGTCACTGTTTTCCCATTCTTTCATTTTTGCAATGCCAATTATCTCATTTTGCTCTGCCTTCCTCTTCTCAACATTATTAAACTCGTTGATCTCTTGTATCTGTTCTAAACAATCCCACCATTTCAATGGTCCGTTGTTATCAGACATTGTGTTCAATTTCTTGTCAAACCTTCGCTTATCGTCGCTGTCATTTTCTGTTCCGTCTCCTTCAGTCACCATTTCTAGTTTTTCTTTACAGGCTTTCCTAACTTGTTTTATCCAGTTTTCTACTTCCCCTTCCGCTCCTTTGTTCACCGCGTTATCGCAACTTTTTCTCACGTTTGCGTCTTTATCAATATTTTCCATCGAATTGTCCTGAATTTTTTCTTCAGCCCCTTGTCTTTCAAAATATGTCGCAACTTCTTCTAAAACGACTTTTCTTTGCTTAATTACCTCATCTCTATTAAATTTCATTAGCATGCAGTTTGGTTTCCATATAGCTTCTGGTCCTCTAATCTTCCCGGCTTGAGAACGGACCCCTTCAAAAGCCGCTCTTAATTTCCCTTATTATATGTTCCTTCTCGTCTACTTCCATTTACTTGGATGTTACCATATTGCGAAGGCGAATTTTCATTTTCTGATTCGGTCACCGGTCGTGTATCAGCCAAACCTTGCTTTGCATATAGGCTTCTATTTCCTCTTTTCTCGAAGTATGTGTTATTGGCCTGTTGTTGGTATCCTGTCCCAGTATGAAATTTTCCGGGTTCTGTATTCCTGAACATGTTTGGTTCTTTCTCGTTCATTGCATCCCACCTATCGATTTTATCAACTCCTTCTAGAAATTCATGTATGTTTTTCCACTGCATCAACAGTATTTTTTCTTGTACTTGGCGCGGCATCTTCCGCTCCAATATTTCTATAACCTCATCCTCTTCCATGGGCAATGACAAATACTTAAGATTCTTCAATAACTTCTCACAATAATCTCTCAAACTGCCCTGCTGCCTTTTGTAGGGTGCACTGTTTCTAAATTCCTGTTTCACTCGCCGCTGTCTTTCATCGGACCAATATTTCCTCAGGAAAATTTGCAAAAAATCCTCGTAACTTCTGTTACCTCCACCAAATTCACACGTCCACTCCAGTGCCTCATTCTTCATCATCATCTTAACGTATTTTATCTTCTCTTCATCCGGCCACTGTCTTGGAAATGCGTCTCTGTATACTTCCACAAAAACATAGGGATGTATCTCACCGCCAGGTACAAAACTCACTTCAGGCAATTTCATTTGTACTGACTGTACTACATTGTTGCCGACACCGTGCCCTTTCCCGTTCTGAATTTTGTCTACTCGCTGATTCAGCTCTACCCATTGATATACGGCCGCCTCTTTATAGCTTTCCACTTCTCCATGCAAGTTAACCATTCCAGATTCCAATTCTTTAATATTAGTTTGTACCAGTGAAATTTCATGTTTGGCTTCTTGAATGTCACTCACAAATTCACTGTTTATCCCTCTCTGCTCGTCCAGTGCTATCTTCACCGACTCCTCGCGGTTCTGCTGTTCTATCTGTATTAACTTTTGTACCTTCTTAAACATTAAATCTTCACGTTGAGAAATATGCTCATGTACTTGGTCTATCTGAGAGTTTATTTCATGAGAAATATTAGCTCTTTCCTTTCTCCATTCTATTATCGTTTGTTGTTGATTATGATTCATTTTCTGCATTTCGCGTTTTGTTTCTATCTGTTCTCTCATAGTCATTGCTAACATTTCCTTTATGGAATTACTGTCGTCATTCCACGGGTTTTTCCCCGCGATGCCAGTTGTTGAATCATCATCACCATCCAATTCGGTAACTGCCCGCTCCCCAACTAATTCCGAATCTTTTCCATCCATTGTTATTTACAAAATTTTCATCACTTCACAAAAATCATACACAGAGAGAGAAAAAAAATCCGGTGTGGATTTCGAAAAACGAGAAATATCAATTAACGCAGCTTTTTCTGACTTACAACGCCGTATTATCAACCAAACACCAACAGCACACACATTATGTGTACATAAATCTTTAAAACTATCTTTAAGAACATGTATGCGTAATTAAATCTTATGTTTTAACATTATACATTTAATCAATTTCTCTCTTTTAAATTTATCTTTCAAGTCTTTACTCAAAATTAATAACTTTGTCTTCCATTCACAATATCTAAAACTGATTTTTTCTTCTCCTACCTTTCCGAAGATTACAGGCTTCTTTTATTACGAGCTAAATAATTAGCTCTGTGTCACGGTCACAGTCGCCACGTGTAAAATTATTTGTCCGTATTCTTCTCCTTTACTTACTTACGATATGGCATCTCGTCTGTCACGGAACGCCACGTATAATCTTTGTACTTTTTACTAACCTTCTTGTTAGTAAAAGGTGCCAATACTTCTCTTTTATTCCACCAAAAGAATAAAAATAACCATCAAAACATCCACTTGGCTTTTTTATTATAATTTACATTAATAATTGCATCCTTCTGTGTACAGATACAACTCGCAGTTATTTTCTAAGCGTACCTCTCTGCATACATACTACTCATCTCTTCTCCTTGCCCAAAGATCTTCCTCCTCCTGTACTGTCCAGAGATTTTCATGTACTTTTCATCTGGTAATAACGCTGCTTGGAATTCTTTGATACAATACTTAAGACATAATAATAATCCGATATAAAACACTTCCCATTGAAATAATATAAAACAAACATTAATTATTAATTATTTAAAACTAAGAGGCTGTGTATTCTTACAACATACTGTACTGTAAATAAAAGTCATACCTTGCTAAACATCTCGGTCAAAGAAAGCTGTTTGACTGTATTCATCCATTTTCGGGCAGCCAAGTCGCGGATCCATTTGATAGTGAGAAGTTGCATGTGGTCACACTCCGGCTGATGCTCCAGCCACTTCAACGCAGTTTGAAGGACGGCAAATGCTTGACCAGCAGATGGTCCCGTGTCTGCTTCAACTTCGACATTAAGGTCATCTTCTTCCTCGACATTTTCTTCTCTCACACTTTCACTAAGTTCATCATCATTCAGAATTTCATACACAGGGTCTGACAAATCACACACCACCCAGTCTCAGTACTACATTCTGAACATCCAGGAATTTTCAAAAGAATTTTTCTGAATTCCTTAAGTGACAAGTCATTCCCATCTTCTCCTGACTCTTCCCTTTTCTTGAGCTTCTTTTCCCTTTTTCTCCTTTTCCTTCTCTTCTTCAGTTGGTATGCCTTTCAACTTGTTCCACGCACGTCTTAAAAAAGGCGATCGGATAGTCGGAGTTCGGATAGTTGGAGTTCTACTGTATTTTTAATTCCATTATTTGTGTCATCTGCAAATTGGACAAACTTGAGTTTTTAGATGCAGCACAGGGTTGATCATTTATATATTTTAAAAACAATAGTGACCCCAATATAGAACACTGAGGTACTCCACATCTGATAAATTCCCATTCAGAAAACAGTGGACCACATAAGGCAGCCTTAAAATTTTCTGGTTACAATTTCTACTATCTGTTTAGAAGGTGAGAACTAAGTCATTATTGACAATCCCGTATACACCATAATACTTTAATTTCAGTATCAGAATTTTATGATCTACACAATTAAATGCCTTAGATAAGTGGTAAAAATTCCCACAGGAATGAATTTATTATTTATTCCTTCTAAAATATTCTCAGTGAATGCAAATATAGCTTGTTCTATTGAATGGCCCTTTTGAAAACCAAATTGTGATTTAGTTAGAATATTATTATTTTTAAGGTGTTCATAAAACCTATTGTACATCGCTTTCTCAAAAACTTTTGAGAAGGCTGTTAGTAATGAAATAGGAATGTAATTTGTACAGCTGACTTATCCTCCTTTTTATAGAGTTTTTTAACTACAGCAACTTAAGCCTTTCTGGAGAGGTATACTCAAGTAACGATATATTAAACAAATAACTTAGTATATTACTTACTTCCATGGATCACAGTTTAATTAATCTGCTGAAAATAACATATCAACCACTAGAGTATTTGCTCTTCAGAGACCTGATAACATTTCTTATTTTTTCTGGAGTAGCTAGATTTACAGTTCAAATTTTTCTTGGAAGCCTATATTGACAAAATCCATGCTATGTGTTACTGAGCTTTTGGCAGTCAATTTATCAGCAACAGATAAATAATGTTTACTAAGTATATCAGTAATTGAAAAATATGTTTTAACATTAGCGTTGTGACTGATCCTAAATGCAATATATAACTTCCTTTTACAAATACATGATGTTCTAATGCCCAAAGTTATCCATGGTTTTTGTTCTTTTTGAGAAGCGTGACACATAAGTAATTTAATACAAAAAAGTTGTATTTTTCTTATATACTTTGTGCACTGTAAACATGTTCATAGTTGTGGTACTGAGGCACTTTGTAAACTGATTCATCATTTATTACACTTTAAAGTTTAAAAACATCACTCTTGGAACTTTCTCCTATTGAAGTGTTGATAGTTAATAACTGGGCATCATGATAGGAAAGTCCATTGATAGATGGCTCTATTGTGTAGCTGAATTTAGAGGTATCTAGGAAAATATTATCTATAGCTGAGTGATTATTATTCATTATTCTGGTGGGAAAATTAACTTCATGGGTTAAATTGAATGAACTGACTAATGATTCCAGGACGACTTTACACAGTAACTTATTTAAAAATCTTCATTAAAATCATCACATACAACAATATTGGATACCTATCTACGTTAAAATGTCAATAAGAGTTTAAATTGGTTTAGAAAAATAGAAAATTTTCCACAGGGTGCTCTGTATACAGTTACTATTATTAAAATTTCACTATAGTAATCTAACCATTTCTAATATAAGTAACAACTCCTCCTTCTTCCAAATTTGTTCTACAGCAATGTGAAGCTAAATTAATGTCAGTTACATTTGACATACCTACTCTTGTATTTATATGATGTTTATACAAACATAAAACATCCACTCTATTGATATCATAAATTCTTTTATGTGAACTAGGAATTCATCCACCTTGTTTGATAACCTTCTGAGATTCTGATGTAGAAAATGAACCCCTATTCTTAATTTTGGTATCTGAATACTCATTTTGTTTGAACTAATTTCTGTTAAAACTCTCTGCCAAATAATCGGCCCTAATCTAAAAAAGGAGCTGCCTAAACATCATTAACTATAGGAATCTTTCCAATTAAACGTCTGCTAACAGATCTGAAAGAACTCCCTTCCTTATACTATTGTGGTGTAGGCCATACCTAGTATAACCCCACCCATCAATATCATGCATAGGTACCAAGCCCATGTCAGAGCCGACGTTAGACAGAAGAAGCCGTTCCACTTCCAGATTCACTCGCCTCACAGCAGAGTTCATCTGTGGCCGATCATAGCGTCTCAGGATTGACATTACACTTAACACAGACAGCGATCGTAGGCTGATCCCAGCAAAGCTTAGGATATATATAAAACAGGAAATGCGGAAGCTAATAAAAGGAACCAATAGAACATCAGTAGATATAATCAATCTCATTGAAAAGAAAGACATCTTTCAACACATATTATCGGAAAAACTAGCTACCACCGCCAATGGAAATCTAGAATCAACTATTAACATATTAGCAATAGAATTTGCAGGCACTGTTAAATCCACCTAATTAAGTAAAATTAGCAATGACACAAAAACCCTCCTGAATAATCGAAGGAAAATTAAAGTAAAACCTAAAAGAAATCTAACTGAATATGCTGAGATGTGCAAGACCATTTGAAAAGAAATAACAGCTGATATAAAAAATATAACGAAAACCTGGTTAGATCAGTTATAGAAAACAAGAAAGTCCATAAGAAAGCAAAGATTAATGATAGGAAGGAAACAAATAATAGCTTTAGAATATGATAACAAACATATTACAAACGAAACGGCAGTATTAGTCCACACCAGACCTTGAAGCAATCCACATTTCGAAAGCTTTACTTTGCAAGAATCTGTGTGCAAATATATTGTGTGCAGAACTGTGCTATGCAGGCATAACAGTATCGCAGGTAGCTGCTTGGAATGTGTTTAGACGGTGGGGAGCGAGGGAAATGTGTAGCGGCTAAAAATTTCCATTAGTACAGAGATTGTGCGACGAAGACGGAAAAGGGTAGCGCCTGAGTGTGTGTGTGTGTGTGTGTGTGTGTGTGTGTGTGTGTGTGTGAATGGGCCAATCACAAATCGTGATGGGTTTCACATCGACTAATGTGCGTCTCGCTTTACATGCAACGGCATTTGACCACGTCCCTGGACGCCGATACGGGGATGTGAGTTTCATCGCCCAGAACACTGTGCCCCCAGACGCTGAGCCAGAGAGTAATTGCGTGAGCTAATGTGCTTCCGAGTGTAGTCGGTGTGAGTTCGACCCCTTGGGTTACCATGATAGCCTTCCTTAGGGACAGGCTGATTGGAAATGTGTGCGGCGAGTGAAAATTTGTGCTGCTCTGCATTATGTGTGGCCGTCAGTGCCAACAAGTGTAATTTATAATTGGTGCGAGTACAACGCATCGGTGTGACCTCACACAAACGTGATATCCTGAGTGATGTGTCTTGTCACAATTACCAACCGGTAATTTGTGATCTTTTGTGGTGATCTCTTGTGGTGATCTCCATAGATCGTTCTTCATCACCAAGGACCAGCTACATGGTAAATTTACAACTACTTGCTACAGCAAATCTCTTCATTTGACATTGTCGAGACCCCAAAAAACTGTTACAAAATCCAGTAATGGCCCTAATGAATAGCTTCACCGAGACACTTATCGTCTCTGTACTGACCTTAATTATATTCAGTTGTGAATGATCTTTTATTCCTCGGTTTCGTGTTTCCTCTGTAATTTTTTTGTTTCCGTTGGATTCGATTTTCATGAATAGATTAACTGTTTCCTTTGCATAAGAATGAATGTATAATGTAATTAATGGTAGATTACCAGTTTAATTTCTTGGCATCTCCCATTTCCCAATGTTTGATAACTATAATTACTTTCTTGCATTGTTGTACTTATTGCAGGAAATATAGTTTCTTAATTTAATGTGGAAGCAGTTCCTGGGCCCAGCTCATAATCACGAATACATGATTTTTAGCAAACATTTACAGCTCTCCCCAATAAAGGTATAGTGAGATTAATTTTATCAAAGGGTACACTACAACCTTATACAGAAATCAAGATGAAAATTGTTTAATGACATCGAGCCCAGTATTGCCATTTCCTGAAGTCCTCCCATCTGAAGTAAGAAGTGCAGTAAATGCAATGAAAAAAAAGATTAGCTAGTGGTTATGACGGAAAATCCATTGACGTACTCCAATTGACTGGAGAAGAAACCTACAGACATCTAGCTAAGTTATTTCCACAATGCCTCGAAGAGTAAAATATCCCATCCAGCTGGAACAAAACAATGATTGTGTTGCGACACAAAAAAGGCAGTCTTTACGACATTAGGAACTACAGCCTCCTCAGCCTGCTTCCTGTCATTTACATTGTTCACGAAGGTCATCAATAACCGCATCAGTTCTACCTTGGACACAGTACAACCAATCGAACAGTCTGGCTTTAGATCAGGATTCAGCACTATAGATCACATCCAGCTCAACCACGAAGCAGAAAGTCGCTCGAATGAATACCATATGCCGCTCTGTTTGGCCTTTATCGATTTTGAAAAAGCTTTCGATTCAGTCCACCACTCAGCAGTCACGCAAGCCCTCCTAGAACAAGGCGTGAATCCAGCCTATATAAACATATTGTATAACATATACAGTACTTTCACTGCCTTTGTCAGCATCGCTAAAGCTACTAAAGAGTTCCCAGTAGAAGGAGGGGTAAAACAATGAGACTCTATATCCCCCAAGTTATTCATATCAGTGCTGGAGTTGACAATGTCAAAAATAGAGGTTGAGAATAGATGGAAGAAATCTCAACAAGATTCGCTGATGATATAGTTTTCCTCTCAAACATTCTGGAAGAGGTAAAGGAACTGATAAATGAACTAGAGGCAGCTTGCAGATAAGTGGGCCTTAAAATAAACATGTAAAAAAACAAAATCATGCAAAACAAATGGGTAGAAAAAGAAAATACAAGGCAAACACGAAAGAAGCTGGTATTGAGATCGTAGAACAGTATATCTATCTTGGCCAACTGATCAACATGAATGACGACTTAAAGTTTGAGATCTACGAGTACAGACGCATTAAGCTGGGCTGAGAGCATACCGAAGAAATTATATAGTTTTTAAATCAAACATACCATTACATCTTATAAAAAGGATTTTGAACGATGTGTATTACCGGTCCTCACATATGCCACTCTACACCCTACACAGTTGAATTACGCAAAAACTGAGAACTGCCCAGGGAAGTATGGAATGAACAATGCTAGGGTTTACAAGAAGAGACAGGTAAAAGGCCTTCTACATTCGAAGTGAAAGAAATCTTAGAAAGAGTGACGACCCAAAAATGACAATGGGCTGGTCATATTACTCGAAAAAGAGACGACAGATGAACTACGGCAGTACTAGGTTGGACACCAAGAAAACCTAAAAAGAGCAAGAGGAAAACACCCGGACCGTTGGGATAGAGACATACGACGAGTGACAGGCGTGAACGGGAAGAGAGTTGCTCAAGATCGATCAGCCTGGAAGGAACTAGAACCAAATTATGTAAAATTAAATTGTAAAATATAGATTTGGCTTAAAGAGGCTGAATCCTGAAACAAGGATTGATATAGGTGTAACAATAAAATATAAAAACTAGTGGTTATGATGGAATTTCCAGCAGATTAATTAAATTGTGCTCCACAGACTTAAGTAATATACTAAGTTATGTGTTTAATATATCTTAACTTGAAAGGCTTAAGCATGCTGTAGTTAAATCACTCTATAAAAAGGGAGATAGGACAGCCGTATCGAATTACCGACCAATTTCATTACTAACAGCCTTCTCCAAAGTTTTTGAGAAAGCTATGTACAACAGAGTTTATGAACACCTTAAATAATAATATTCTAACTAAATCACAATTTGGTTTTCAAAAGGGTCATTAAATAGAACAAGCTATATTTGCATTCACTGACAATATTTTAGAAGGAAAAAATGATAAATTAATTCCTGTGGGAACTTTTTGTGACTTATATAAAGCATTTGACTGTGTAGATCATAAAATTCTGATACAGAAACTAAAGTATTATAGTATAGATGACATTGTTAATAAATGAGTTCGTTCTTACCTTCTAAATACAAAACAGAAAGTGTTAATGGAGAATTTTAAGGCTGCCTTAAGAGGTCCACTGTTTTCTGAGTGGAAATTTATCAGATGTGGAGTACCTCAGGGTTCTATATTTTGGCCACTATTGTTTTTAATATATATAAATGATCTACCCTGTGTTTCATCTAAAATCTCAAATTTTGTCCAATTTGCAGATGACACAAACATAGGAATAAAAAACACTCCAGATTTATCTACAGAATATATTTCAAATCATGTCTTTGGACTGATTAACAAATGGTTTACAGCTAATGGCTTATCTTTAAACTTTGATAAAACTCAGTATATGCAATTCAGTACATCACACAGATTAACACCATATATAGACATAAAATTTGCAGGCCAGTCCATTCAAGAGGTAGAGAGTGTGAAATTTCTAGGTTTTTACATTGATCATAATTTAAATTGGAAATTACATATCTCTGACTTACTAAAACGATCGGGTTCAGCCACGTTTGCAATTCGTACAATTTCAGCTATAGGTGATCTCCGTATGATTCAGCTAGTTTATTTTGCTTATTTTCAATTCTTAGTGTCATATGGAATAATATTCTGGTGCAATTCTACCCATAGAGACAAAGATTTCAGAGCCCAAAAGCGTGTAATAAGAATTATGTGTTGGGTTAGCAATAGAACATCATGTAGGGAGCTGTTCAAGAAGTTAGGGATTTTAGCATTAGCGTCTGAGTATATATACACATTAATGTCCTTTGTAGTCACAAATTATACTTTGTTTGAAACAAATAGTAAAATACACAATTATGCCACTAGAAGTAAAAATGATCTTCACAAGACTTACAAGTCATTGTCATTTGTTCAAAAAGGAGTCCGATATTCAGGGATACATATCTTCAATAAGCTCCCAACACATATTAAATGTCTAGCAGAGGATAAGAAAATATTCAGGAAAAAATTAAAAGAATTTTTAACTGACAACTGCTTTTACTGTGTCAAAGAATTTATTTCTAAGGTATCTAAAAAATAACTGCCAGTAGCTTGTGTAAATGTGGTTTACATAATTAATTTACCATATATGCTATGACTGTTCATCTCCTGGTGTATGTATTTAGTTTGTTACGCAGTTGTTTACGATACCATGTATGCTATGACTGTACATCTAGTTGTGTACTTATTATTTGTTATGCAACTGTTTATCTGTAAATTGACATCTTTCGACATCCCACAGAGCCAGTCTCTTATATTGGAATCAATGGAAAATGGGTGGATTGTATTGTATTGTATAGAGTATACCTTAGTGGGAACACCGCACTGTATTAAGCATGTAAATGTTACGTGCCTACATTTCGTAAAACACTTTCTCATATTTTTCAAATCTTATCGTAATAGTAGTGAACGAAGAAAAAACTAGCAAATATCCGCTGGAATCGCGATAGTTCCCATATTTCCAGTATTTGAAAACGATAGAAAAAAATTAAGACCATTCTTGCAACTACAGTATCTTATTACAATCGATTGTAATTCGATCGTCCGTCTTTCGTATTATCTCGGCAGTTCTCGGATCTACATACAGCGACGCAGCAAAATTGTGTACAATATTGTCGTTGATTTAGTATGTTATGTACTTGTTAAGGCATGGATCGTGAAGTTTTGTAGCGGTGTGGCCGTTGGTAGCGACAGTTAAGATTTTGGTTGTGAAACGCTTGTTAAAAAAATCTGTGAAAAGTATGATGGTCTTTTCTTCATTTTTTACGTTCCTGTGTTGAACCGAATATGTGATAGTGCCGATTTGCAATTAAGTATATGTGTTCAAGAGCTAGATTCACAAATTGAACTGAATATTCTATTCAAGTAAATAAAAACAGGGTTCCAATTAAGAGGTGATTTTAGAAGCGATTTTAAAGCTGGGAATGAAGACGGAAATATTTTAACAATTCTCCGTAGAATTTGATGAAAACGTTCTCTTTGTTTAATGTGAAATTACCTTACAAAAAATCATGAAATTTGAATTAAGTTTTACTATTTTTGGACACAAGTCTGACGTGAGAGCTGTAAGTTGTGCCCCTGCTGGACATTTGTTAAGTGGTTCTAGGGATGGCACCGCCAAATTGTGGGCACCTGTCAGGTAAACTTTATTATTCATTGTTGTAAAACTATATGAATTCAAACTTACAATGTTAACTATCGTTAAAAATAGTTTCCAGTGCTGAAACTTGAGGAAAAGGTTGCAGAAAATGGACAACCCTCTAAAAATATGACCCAAAATGATTTTAATTTTTTAGGTTAGAATCTGCTTACAGGCAGCAAGCATTAAAAAGGTCTCCACAACACAAAACTTTTGGTTATTGGGTATTAGCTGGACCTCTGTTGTTTCCTAACGTTTCTTTTCTGTTGCAGGATGCATTGTATAGGTTTTAAGTAATGGTTTTTTTTTGCTATCCCTGTACTACCTGTAGCTTAAGTGAAGTAATTTCGATAAATTGGTAAGCTGACTTGTTGAAGTGAACTTATGCTCATTGACACTTTCTATTTTTTGGCGTGACTTAACAATGAAAGTCCTGCTGCCAGTTGTCAATTATTTTTTTTGTATTAACATTTTCTTTAAAATATAAAGTTGGGGGAGGGGGGGGGGGTGAGTAATAAGAAAAGACATCAGAGTGCTTCTTAGTATTGCAAACCACCTCAGAAGGAATTGTCCTTATGTTATGAAAATTTGTACTTATGCTCCTTGAGAGATATAGTTTAAGAAACTTTGTTCATTATAACTATCAAACACATACTAAACGAGTAAAATCATTTGAAATGTGGGCAGTTCTGTAAAAGTTATTATTACCTATTTATGTTACTTGTAGCTGTTTCTCGAGAAAAGAAACTGCGTTACCTATTTGTATGACACGTAAAGGAATTATCTGTACACAGGGCTGGTGCTAGGATTCTCGGGCCCCGGGTAAGTGTTATTAGGCTCCCTAAACCCCCCCCCCCCTCCGAAAATATTTTTACTTTACTTTCGTTTTTTTGTGTTTTTTTTTATAAATTCATAACATTTTAATACAAAAATGTTCAAAATTATTGGTGCAGATTTTAAAATTTGTGTTTGATTTCTATTTATTTAGGCACCCAGGCCGGCGGGCCCCCGTTTGGTGTCCCGGGCCCCAGGTACTTTTGCCCCGCTTAACCCCCCCTAACGCCAGACCTGTCTGTACACAAACATTTATAAATGTAGGCGAAAAGCATTGAGCTATGAAAGCAGACATACTGTACCATAGGTTAATTGGTAAACTGGGGAACTGCACCACTTTCGGTACCTGCCAGAAACTGGTACTAACCTGTTCAAAGTTTGTAGATACCGGATGTGTATGTAAAGGAAAGAGTCCTGGCTGCCCTCGTGTTTCTGAGGCACATGTTGCACGAATTCAAACTGCTTTCCAAAGTAGTCCTTCAAAATCAACTCGTCGTGCCAGTCGGGAGTTACAACTACCTACAACAACAATTTGGCGTGTTTTGAGACGTCGGTTGGTTATGAAGCTGTACAAGTTACAGTTGTTACAAGCTCTGCGTCCTGATGACAAACGGAAACATGTGGCATTTTGTAACGAGATTAATGATTAATATATTTTTCTCGAGATTAATGATGCTATTGACAATGCTAACACTTTCACACAACGCATCATATTCAGTGATGAAGCGACTTTCCATGTTAGTGGTCAGGTAAACAAACACAATGTTCGAATTTGGGGTCAACAGAACCCACGTGCAGTCATTGGACATGTACGAGATTCGCCTAAAGTCAATGTGTTTTGTGCGATATCCCGATCATCTGTTTACGGACCATTCTTCTTTGATGGAAACACGGTTAACGGTCAGTAGTATCTCGCTATGTTACAAAACTGCTTGTTTCCGAGGCTGCACGAAGACAACTTCATTTTTCAACAAGACGGGGCACCCCCTCACTGGAGTTGCCAAGTGCGTGAATATCTGAATGAAACTCTACCGAACCGTTGGATTGGTCGTCAAGGAGCTGGCGACTTAGCATGCATCAGCTGGGCTCCACGGTCATCGGATTTGACACCCTGTGACTTCTTCCTGTGGGGTTTCATTAAAGACAACGTTTATGTACCACCACTCCCACAGAACCTTGAGGACTTGAGGAACCGGATCCGTACTGCCGTAACATCAGTGACGAAGGACATTCTTGCCCGAGTATGGGAGGAATTTGACTATCGATGTGATATTGTTCGTGTGGCTGATGGAGGACATACTGAACATCTGTAATCTGAACTTAAGAGGTTCGTAAATATGTGTGTAAAGTTTCATATTCATATGTCTTACAGTTTAATAAATATATGCATTCGAAATACGTATATTTTTTTTGAAACACCCTTATTATTGTGGAAATTATTCTAAATGGGACTAAGTTTCCTACAGAGTTAAAATGTAGTCCATTTTTAGTATAATGTGTGTAATACCCTCCTCTTTAACATCATTAAAATGTTGATTTATACTTCTGGTTGGCAGTATCAACTTCAACGTTCACATAGCATCCTTATGAGGCGATGTACTACCAGAAAATCAATAATATTTTTATGGTACTAGGTTTATGAAGTCTTCATTATGGTGAGGTAGCTTCACTGCCCTTGTGAACAATACTCTAGCTGTATACCATTTGAAGTACAATGCCTCTTTCATCACCACTTAGCGTTGTTACTCTAACATCACATACTTGGTGAATTTCCTTTGATATATCATTTTTACTACTGATGAAGCAGGCATTTAGCTTTTTAATAGTAAAATTGGGGGGGGGATGTTAGAACTTTTCTTTTCATGGAAGGTGGGCATGGGAAGAAAATATTTGGGAACCTCTACTGTAGAGGGACATACATATGAGTTCATGAAGGGTGTTGTGATAAGAAGAGAGCAGGGGAAGTTGGTGAATGATATACTTTTGTGTTGTTTTGAAATGGGGGATCACAATAAACAGAGATGAAGAAGAAATTATAGAGGACATGAGTAAGGCAGTGATCTAAGTTGATATTATTTTGGGGATGGGAGACAGATAATGGGAGAAATATTTGGATCATGTACATAGTAAACGTAAAATCATATATTCACTGATCAGCCAGAACATTGTGACCACCTACCTATTAGCCGGTACGTCTGCCTTTGCCACATATAACAGCGGTGACCCGTCTTGTCATGGATGCAATGGGGCCTTGTAGGTCACTGGAGGGAGTTTGCACCACATCTGCACACACAAGTCATCTAATTCCCATAAATTCCAGGAAAAGGGGGGGGGGCGATGAGCTCTGGTGCCACGTTCAATCGCATTCCAGATGTTTTTGATCGGGTTCAGACCTGGCGAGTTGGGAGGCCAGCACATCAATTGCAACTCGCCACTGTGTTCCTCGAACCACTCCATCTCACTCCTGACCTTGTGACTTGGCGCATTATCTTGTTGAAAAATACCACTGCGGTTGCGAAACATGGTCGTCAAGAAGGGGTATACTTGGTCTGCAACCAGGGTCTGATACTTATCAGCCATCATGGAGCATTGCACGAGCTTCACTGGACCCATGAATGTCCACTTGAATGTTCCCAAAGCATAATTGAGCCGCCGCCAGCTTATCTCCGTCCCGCATACAGGTGTCAAGAAGCTGTTCACCTGACGGATTCGCACCTTCCCATTGGCATGATGAAGAAGGTATCGGGATTCATCAGAGCATGCAATGCTCTGCCAATGTCCAGTGAAGATGGTCACGTGCTCATTTAAGTCATAGTTGTGTTGTGTGCTCAGTCACACTTTGCCCAGCCTATGATGTCCGACATCTGTAAGAGGCGTGGCTGTGGTTAAACCTTGGTTTTGCCACATGAAGATGCTCACTACAGCACTCCTCGAACACCTGACAAGTCGTGCAGTTTCCGAAATGCTTGTGTTGTTGTGCCGAGTCTCTGGGCACTGGCAGCAGTGTGTTTATGCCCAAGGGTCATATTTTGAAGACTTAGTTTACTGTACAAAAATGTTTATTAATTTTTTTGTTCTGAGACCAGTCTTGTAACTTTGTAAACACACCCTGTATTTTAAAAACTTCAGTATTTAATTAAAAAGAGAATAGGTTGATACAATCCCTGGACCAATAATATTCATACAACAATAGTCTGGATGCTAATAACACCATGTTTGTAATGTCTGCTGTGTAGACTGTTATGCAGAATTACAAAATTATCTTTGTGCAAAGCTACTATCATGGAAGAAAGCATATTTCTCACATTATCCAGTAGGTCATTATTACTATTTTTCTAGTAGGTAAAGGGATGCAGAATTCAAGTTAGCTGTCAGGGGTGATATTTTAGGTGCATCGTAGAGCAGATAGATTGGTCCTGCGTAGTAAAAATGATGGTGTTACTGAGGCACTTTTTCAGCATTTTTCTCCTCCCTCTTAATCTACTATGATGTGTCTGTTTCAGTCCCCTAGATATTGCTCACTGCTGAAAGCAGCCCAAATTTTTCTTTGTCATTCATCTTTTTGGCTGCCTCAAATGATGTCAAGAGGTGTAAAGCCATCAGCAAAAAGGTAATCTTTTCATGACAAATGCATATGCTGGATTTTGTTCATTTTAGCTGAAATTTACAATCAATAAGTATTGGGAATTAGCTGTACGCACTCATTGACATACAAACTGGTGTAACCTGAAACAGAAGTCAAAATGGAGTTACATGTGACAGATAATATCAAGCGAAATGAGTCATTTATTTGGGAAATTTACAAGCACTTTTCAAACCCCATTGCATCATTCGTAACATGGATACTAGAGATGAAACGGATATCTGGCATTTGGCCAATATTTACTATCCGTCTTTATACCAGATAGTAGATCAATATCCGGCAGGTATTGGATTCTCAATAAATTACAAAAATTTAATAAAATTTTCTTTAAATTCACAAATGCTAATTATAGAGGCCTAATAAGTCTAAACACAAATAAAAGCACTTTCTTCAAATCACAATGCCTTATTTTTTTAATAAAAAAATTAACTCTTGTACTGAATGAATACCAATAATCAGTTTTGCTTGCCCTCGTAATCAAGGCTTAGTTCAAAGAAAAGCCTTTCACTATATACACTGCTACAAGGCACTGAAAAATAAATTCTAGCAAATTTTATCAAATTTGGGTACTGTGTAGCATTATCTGGCCACCAAATATGTGGGTAATGCTTCCTATCAATTCGAGATGACTTTAAATAATAGTCAATCTTGCTAGCAATCATGTTTTTTTTTCTTGATCGTGATACTGGCTATCTCATTAAAACAATTCCAAAATATGTCGTGAGCTTCATGAGTCACAGTTGATTCTGTCTTGTACCTTATACTCCTTTTAACAGCCACTGAGAATAAACTGCTGCTGGTGGAAGATTCATCAAGACATTTTTATAGATTCCAATATAATCTTGTGACAAGCTTCAGCAAACCGCAAATAGTTTGTCTTGAAGTTGCAATCAAGTACTTTTAATTTTCACTTAAGAAGCCAAAACAACTTTTTAATTCAGTTTTTAAGGAGGTTCTCAAGTATGGTATGTCAGTATTTCTTTGTACTTTCTCATCATTATCTAAAAAAATTTTAGTGTAGAAACTTGAGATATTTCTTCAAAGGACTTCAGTAGCTTCATGCACTTTACCATCAAACAGCACTATTGACGTGTCAAGTTAGTGTGTATTCTGCAATCAGCCACATATTGCCCTTTTTTGTTGAAACAGGAAACTATCACTTAAAAAGTGGTATTCCATCTCATGCTGATATCTGACACCAGCTGACAGTCGGGTAAATTTTCTTTTTTAATCGACAGCAATTTTTCTCGAGCTAAGCCTGAATGATTAAAGTGCATAACAAGACGTCTACCACTAACAATCACTCGTGCCACTCCAGGCTGCACCTTCAATGGGTTGGTTAAAATTCTCTGAAGCAAAAGGATGAAACATCTTGCAGAAACATACTCAGCCACGCGTACACCCTTCACCATGTTGGTCATGGTTATCATGAACGAGTAAATGTTTTTTGTTTTGGTCAGTATCCCAATGATTTGTGATACTATTAAGCTCCCTTCCAATATTTTCTCCAGGGTGAGAATCGGGGAAATGCTTTATAGCAAAAACTCCATGTTCTATTTTGACTTCAGAAGATACCCATGAGCTGTGGCATTCAGGAAGCTGGCATTGTTATGTAAACAGATCTAGAAGTCTCAGAAACAGCGAGAGCATCCGAAATGTTTGTTTTATTTTCTCATAGACGTCAGGTCTTGCATTCGAGAGGACGGCGGTTCGAATCCCCGTCCGGGCATCCAGATTTGGGTTTTCCATGGTTTCCCAAATCACTCCAGGCAAATGCCGGGATGCTTCCTTCAAAAGGCCATGGTCGAATTCCTTCCCATTCTTTGACCCCCATCCTTTCCTGTCTCTAAAGACCTAGCTGTTAAGCAGTTAGGTACAATTTTTTTGGGGAAATGTTTGTAACACTCTTTATTTATAGTGGTGTAAACCTACTTCTAGCGGACTGGAAAATACGTTTCTTACTACAATAGATAACAGCTCATTGTCTAGTACAACGATTTCTGCAATAACTTAATAATATTTTTTGCTTTTGCATCGTTTACATCACAACGTTATTTCCTTTCAAACAATTCTGATATAGTCAATTGCTTTTATTTCAGTGTCAAAGATGAACTTGTCCTGTGGTTGGCTAAAGGCAGTACAGGCACGATAGCGGCTGTAGCTTTCCTTATTTCATGAAACTTTGCTGGATGTTTCATTTTTAAATGGTTTGTCACGGCAGAGGTATATCTGGTCGAAGGCAGAAAAAAATTCTGCATTGTGTTTTGTTTAAGTCCACAAAGAGCAAAAGGTAATGATTCAAACTTTGAGTCAAAATGTGCCTCACTAAAAGTAATTCAGAATTGAAAACTTATTGTCATAATTTATATTGAAATATTTCCAATTTTGCGATCCTTTCTTTACTGAAGACATTTTTATTTTGCACAACCTCAAATAACAACATTCAGCCAGACATTCGGCTGCCAAATATCCGGCTTATTGGATGACCGGTATCCAGCTAAACAGCCTTCCGTTTTATCTCTAATGGATACATAAGGCAATACAGTCTGTCTTGTAGCCATGGAGACATCTTATGTAGTGTTGTGGAACAAAGTTGGTATCCAGATCTTGTAGATTAGGGGTTCATAAGTTTTTCTTACCATATACCACTTCTGTCAAAAGAAAATTCCCATGTCTCCATTCTCCTCCCCCCTTTCATGCAGCCATAATTTTATTATTAAACAGGTAAATGCCTCCTTCTCACTACTAACGATATCTCGTAGGAAACTCACCGAGTATGTGACGTCAGAATAAAGGTTTTCAACTCTAAGGTCCTCTTCACACTGCACAAATCTGAGGCAACATGACTATCATTTAAAACTATTTCAAGCCAGTTTTAATTAACATTTGGCTTTAATAGATTGTTGTATAAGATTTTGACAATGCTAGATTGTTACCTTTGCAGAATACCCATTGTCTGGGGTAGCACAATATTATTCAGTTCAATGTGTAGAGGGAACAATCAGGCTTCATCATATGGTTAGTTTAAATAGTTAACAAGCAATATTAATAATAGCTAGCATTTTTGTAGTAATCAATCAGATGTACCAGGTGCGTAAATATGAAACCGGATTTTTTTCATAAGAAATACACCTTTATTGCATAAAAATGGTACAAAGAACCATATTTAAAGTATTGCCCATTGCTAGATATACATTTTTCCATCGCTATGGAAATTTATGAATGCCACACCAAATTTTCTTTTTTTCTCTTTTGACGCAAACCAGTCATTGAGCCATTTTCGTACATTTTCATAAGAACTGAAGTGCTGCTCAGCGAGTGCGTGTCCCATCAATGTAAAGAGAGAGTTATTGGATGGAGCTTAGTCAGGTGAGTAAGCCTCATGCATCAGGATCTCCCAACTAAGCGCTTCAATCATTTCCTTGACCAGTCTTGCTGTATGTGATGGTAAGTTGTCAAGAAGCAAAATCACTTTGTGTTGCATTTTCTGATATTCTGGTCGTTTTCCCTGCAATGCTTGATTCAAATTGATCATTTGCTGTTGATAAAGTTCAGAATTAACAGTTTCACCAGGTTTTAAGTAACTCGTAATATATCACACCATTTTGATCTCACCAAAAACAGAGCATTGCGTTCCTTCCACAGCAATTTGACCTTGATGTTGACGGTTCAGCTGGAGTTACCCATGATCTTTTATGCTTAGGGTTCTCAAAATTAATCCACTTTTCATCTCCTGTCACAATTCGATGGTTAAAGGACTTTCTTTTATACCTGGCGAGCAGCATTTCACAAGTGGTTTTTCGTTTTTCTTGCTGTCTGTCAGTGTGGAACCCATTTTTCCATCTTCTGGATATTTCCCGTCACTTTTAAATGTGTGGAGACAGCTTCCCTCATTACATTTAATTGGTCTGCGAGTTATTCTTGCATTTGGGCACCATCCTCGTCCAACAATGCTTGAAAGTCGCTGTCATCAAACTTCTTTGGAGGTCTTCCACTGTCTGCGTTGCTCACATCAAAATCACTACTTTTGAATTTTTTAAACCACTCAAAACACTGTGATTTATGGAGAGGACGCTCACCGTAAGCTTCAACAAGCATTTGATGCCATTCTGCAGCAGTTTTCTTTAAATGGTAACAGAAAATCAATGATGTCCGCAAATCGTAGTTTGGAGGCTCAAAACTCAAAATGTTCAACATTATTGAAAACTACACTGTCGTATGAAACTTGTATTGTTGTGAGGTGAAAATGGCTGTCAGATGTCAAAAAAGAAAATGGTGACAATGATGCAATCTGATGGTAACTGCATTGATAGCTAGAGCCATCTGTTGACAAATTCCGGTTTCATATTTACACACCTGGTATATGTGAAAGAATCAATCAACAGTTTAATAAAATAAGTTAAATTTATTTTTTTGTGAGTCATCGTTTGTACATTGGCAAACTGTCATGTGATGAAGAAATTCAGGTTTTTATCATCATCTATTGTGAGAGAATTCTGTCTTCCATATTAAATATCAACTCTTGTTGGGAATGTGTGATGTTACATCAGGAAGACTAACTGCCTGAAAATTTAATTAACCAACATCACGATAAAAACCTTGCACATTTATTTTTCGTTAGTTTTAACTTCAAAATTTCATAATTTATCAATACCTTTTTATAAATTTGTTTGATTACTACACTTTTTTACTCTCTTTTCCTCTTGCATGTATGATTTAACAATGGCAACACATTCTTTGGATTTTTCTGTAATAGTTGTAAGAATGGATGACAATGACATCATAGCTTGATGAAAAATTGTCAGATGTAACAACAGGGATGGTTATTACAACAATACTCATGGCTAGAGGCAATCTGGAGAGACTGTATCGCTTCATAGTACCCTCAGTGTGTGATACTAGGTTACTTGTGAGTATCATATTTGCAGGCAGCTCAAATATCAGTAACGCCGCTTCGAAATTGCGCAGTGTGAACAGGGCCTAAGAGGCAGTGAAGGAGACATAGTGCTTTAAATGATATATAGTTAGGGTAGCATCCGTAAGGGTGGTGAAGCTGTGCCCCATCTGACGCCTTCATGCCCCCCCCCCCCTTACTATCTTGGAACCTATACTGTAGATCCATTCATGGCCAAATCCACTATCCAAGCTGATCCCATACATTTTCTGCTGGTAACAAGTCTGGAGATCTAGAGACGGATGCAAGGTGTCATCAGGAGAAGGGCAGCCCTAAGTAACCCTTGTCTTATGTGGGCCAGCATTACTCGGCCAAAAATGTTATGTTGTAAAAACACTATGAAGAAAAACACATGCAGCTGTATAACCCATTGGAAATATCACTGTACCGTCAATGGTACCCAGACAACCACCATTGGAAATGGATCCACTGAAGATTAGTTCTTACACCATAAGGGCACCAGTTGCCAATAAACTCATGTGCAGTCAATTCCTCTCCATACGTGACTATGGAGATTATACTAGTCTAGACAAAACCTGAATTTGCCACAGAGTAAAGGAATCATCATTTCACACCCGTCACTGTAAACTTGCAAATGAAGCAGCCAATGTTGAGGCTTCAATAGAAGATACAAGTCGTCATCGTGTGATAGAGAGCATGCAAATTGGGACCTCCAGTAATGCCACTGCATATTTATTGATGGTTGGAAGAGGCATTATTGATTTAGCTCACACCTGTCAATGATCCTCCCATGGTCTTCATTGATCAATCCAGAGCCTTCTCGCTGATTGTGTGACAAAACTGGCATAACTAGTCCTAGTGCTCCCAACACAGTCTCACTAAATGGTCCAGGTGGTAGGCAATTTTAGGTCCAAACTACAATAACTGTGACTGCTTTGTTGTTGAATCACTTATTACATGTTACTATTTGTGCCAAGATAACTGAAATGTTGTAGATTTATTCAAATAGCTGTTGAGGGGGAGAGGTATTATTAGAATTGATTTAATGTAACACAGCATGTGACAGCAGAGAACAATACAATAAATTCTGACTTGAAAATAAAAATTTGTGCAAACCACTGTATTGTTAATGTATTGTCTGTTTTACTTTAATCCCTTCTGCTAAGTAGAGATTCAATTTTGTTTTGTTAACATAGTTAAATTATCAAGTAATGTTTCCTTTGTCCTTTACCATCTATCCCCATAGCATTGATTCTTGGTAGATGATTTTCAGCTATTATAAATGACTGAAGCAATTTCACAAATTTATTGTAGCTATATTATTTGAAATATTGTCACAAAGCTTTGCATATAGAAAAACTAAAAAAGAATTTATTTTTTTTACTTATTGCAAGTGCCCTATATTTGTCCTCGTGCTGATTCTTCAGTTATCAAGTTGATAATGAAGTTCTTGCCACACTCGGTGCAGCATGTCCCTGTCCATCAGTTCAAAAGCACTGTTGATGCCAGCTCGCAGTTCAGGTAGGTTTGTTGGCAGAGGATGCTTAAACATTGAATATTTCACATAACCCCACACAGTATTAGGTCAGGAGAATGGGGAGGCCGTGATAGGAAATGCTGATCATCATTTCCACCATGATCAGTACATTGGTTTCTCAATCTCCTGTTTAAGAATTCGTGAACATTTAAAAAAATTTGAAATGTGGCTGCAAAACTTTGAGGTTTTTCAATACGATTTTAAAGTTTAGTGACAATATGTCAAATAGTGTAGGTATAATCCATATTAATCCAGGCAGGCGAAGAAAAAAATCTTACCTTCAGTAGTCTCTGAAGTTTCTGAATTTAAAATATGTTAAAATTCAGGTAAAAGTCAGATTCCTGTATGGTTTTGTTTTGCCCAAAAAAAAAATTCCTGGTCCGAGATACAGGCCATCAAAGATGGCATCCCAGGCATCATTTTTCACTTGTGATTTTTGATAAAAAAAAATTTAAAGTCCTCTACCTTTGGAACAGTGCAAGATATTTAGTTGCTTTTTTATTGTAGAGATAATATTTTTTTGTTTGAAATGATGTACTTCATTTTAAAATATATGTTAGACTTTTTTGCTGTAGCCTTCCAATTTATTTATTTTATTTTTAAATTAAAAAAATCAATAACACCAATCCCTAAAAATTAGATTTTTTTTACTGTTGAGCAATATGATTGAGTACTGTAGCCCCTAAAAAGGATAACTTCTACGTTTGAGATTGACAGGTTTTAGAAACAATGTAAAATTTTGCCATACATTCTACCAGTTTCCATTACATCATAGTCACATATTGGTCTCTTGAAATCAAAATCTAGTCTTCGACATGGCATTTTAATTCTTAATAAATATAGAAAAAGGGCATCTTTTCTTAAAAAAAAACATAAAAACATATTACAAGCAAAAACATATTAAAATGTATGTGGACATTCCAAAACAATCCAATCTTTGGAAGTTTCATTTATAATGCTGTATAGTTCACTTATTTACAATCAATTTTGCTTCCTATGTGCTCTGCTTAGAACTGAAATTAGAAATTCAATGAACTAAAACTTTGTTGAACTGGGTCAATATCTTCCTTTGATATTGAGTGATGCCTTCCTGTTAAACCAATAGGATCTGAAGTGTGCACAATCTTTAAAACATTGTGAATTGAAAGTGAGCACTGGTTGTGGTGTTACTGTCTTGCAGCTGGAAATCTATATCCAGCAGCTGGTCCGTGAGGGAGCATAAAATTCTCTATGACCTCATTTAACTCACAAGTGATACCTGTGAGCTCCACAATCCACCAGTCACAGTCATTTATACAGGCCACAAACATTCTTCTTTGTAAATTGGGAATCTGAATATTCTTCTGTCATTTCAGGGATCTTGGTTGGAATTCAGTGTCAAATGAAATTTCTTCTTTCTTGCTGTTTAGGGCTCATCAAATATATGTTCGCCCATCACTGTGAGTCCACACATGTGTTTTCTGAACTCCTTTCACAAAGGCAGTTTTTGGACCATTCTTCTGTTTTATGCTGGCAGAATTCTTCAGCTTCCTCTTTTGGTAACAGGATGAGAGCTGTTGATGTGTATAATTTCACCACTCTTGTAAAATCCTCGACATTTTGAATTTCCTCTGTACTTGGCCTACAAAGATTGTTTTGTAGTATGGTGTTTCTGAAGCCTCCTACACCATCACAAGGCCCCTTCACATGTCCGGTAGTACTGCACACCCACTCCATCGGCACAAGTGACTAGGGTCACCATGAGAAATAATGATGATCTATTCTGGCCATCATGGCAGCTGTTGTTGAAATTTACTTATTGCCAGCAGCAAAATGTGCTGAGTCATGTTATCTGTCATCAATTACAACTGCAACACTTGTGGTCTTGTTTTGAAAATATGACGTCTGAAAATTGGAATTTGGTCATCACTCCAGTAATATCCTTGTAGGCCTACTTCTTGGGACAGAATCACTGCCAGTTCTCAGCAAAATCATAGTGAAGCACAAAACATAGTTGCTAAACCTCTGCATGTACTTTCGCTTCTACAATGTGTTGGAAAATTGACAGTGAAAGCAAAATCACACCAAGTCCATCAATGAAGGTATCAGTGGCAACAGCTTTCTTACCGAGTTTATTTTCTTCCAATGTTGCATATATAACTTCAGAAGAGTCATCTTCTGTTTTTTCTAGGCTGAGTGTCTGTAATGAGAGTCCTTGCTTTCCAGGGCATTCACCACATTCCTGTAATAAACAGATTTATCACTCTATACCACAGACAACTAAAGTTGTCATATGTCATGCCTGCAAGCAAGTTCTTCAAAGTTACCATGCAGAGTTCAAAATTGGCACAATACACACATAAACAGACATCTCTTCTTGGGTGTGAAACCACCCACTTAGGTCATAGTGCATAAAATTTTCCATTGTAAAATACTGGATGTTCTTTCTCATAAATGGCAAAACCTTCCTTAATACAGTGGATCATTTCACTTTCACAACTTTTTCTCCTGCAACTCTTACAGTGTCTTTTTTGCTGGTACTCCAGCAAGAACAGTCCAATTTGTCTTCCAGATAAAATGACTGTACAATGCTTCATTCATAGGGTGACCATAATAGGGATCTACTTTTCATTTTTCAGCGTTCAATGTTCTTGTTTTCTCCACCATGTGTTTTGTTGCAGGTTGAATGTGATGCAAAATTTGTACCTTTGAAAAGGACGCTGGGAAAATTGATAGTAGTTGCACGTTTTCATTGTAGGATTCACATGATTCAACAGCTGAATTGATGTTTGATATAAATTCCTGGCAAGTTTCACAAATTTGTTTAGATTCACTTTCTTCTGAAGAGGGAGTTTCAACATTTAAGAGTTTGGTCAGTTTTCGTTTGGTGTACTCAGCCACAGCTTCAGTAATTTTTATGCACTTTCTTGATGCATAGAAAGATTACTAAGAAGATTCGTTTAAGAATTAAAAAACATCTAAACAGTTCCAACTTAATTTCATTAATTATTTTTATTCATTCACATTGAGCACATTGTTCAAATCTGGAGTTTTAGAAAATAAATTATGAAAAATTTTAGAACCAAAGTGGCATGTTGCATTTCCCAGGAAATGTAGCAGGCCTAATCTGACATAAATGATACAGTTAGATAAATATTCAGAGAATTTTACATGAATAATATTTAAACAGTTCCTGTAAAATTCTCAGAATTTTTAAATGAAACTTGTTAAACTAAAAGTGGAAGTTCTCCTTTACAGGAAATTTAGTACTGAATGACATTGATCAACAGTAAATAATTAAAAAAAAATTAGATTGGCATTTTTTTTTAAATGTTTTTTTTTTTTAATTTATAAGGCTGCAGCAAAAAAGTTGGATGCACATATTAAAATGACATTTTAAACAGAAAAGTATTATCTTAAAAATTAAAAATGCAACAAAATGTCTTGCACTGTTCCTGAGATAGAGGACTTTAAATTTTTTTATCGAAAATCGCAAGTGTGAAATGGGTCCTGGGATGCCATCTTTGGCAGCATGTATTTTGGACCAGGAATTTTTTGGGGCAAAACAAAAATATACAGGTATATTACTATTACCTCAATTTTAACATATGTTAAATTAAAAAACTTCTGATGCTATTAAGGTAATCCCCCGGTCTGTATTGATAAATTTGTGAATCCATTCATTTACAATAACCCTCTATTTATTGACCTCAGTCTTATAGAATATTTTTATTACAGGAATGACCGACAGTATAAACACCTTCGTACCTGTGAAGGACATGGCAGCTTTGTATCATCAGTTTGTACCATAATTGATGGTTCAGGGGGCATTTTTGTTGTTACTGGCAGTAATGATAAAAAGATAAGAGTATTTGGAATAGCTGACACTAACCTAATAAGGGTACTAGATGGTCACAATGATACTGGTGAGTAAACCTCCATTTCTTTCATAATTGTGTTTTTGAAATCATAAAATCTTCCTCCTATCTCTTAAATCAGTTTCGTACAACCAGTTATTGCAACTGTATTTTTTTTTCTGTCATCAGTCTTTCGGCTGGTTTGATGCCATCCTCCACCCCTTCCTATCTTGTGCTAACCTCTTCATCTCTACATATCTCCTACAACCCACGTCCTCAATTATCTGCTTCATATATTCTAATCTGTCTTCCTCTACAGTTCTTACCTTCGACTGTTCCCTCCACTAACAAATTAACCAATCCAGCATGTCTCAAAATATGACCTAAAAGCCTGTCTCTTCTTCCTGTAAGCTTCTTCCATAAACTTCTTTTCTCACCTATCATTTGCAAAACTCGTTCATTTCTTACTTTCTGTCCACCTAATTTTCAGCATTCTTCTGTAGCACCACATTTCAAATGCTTCAATCTTCTTTCTTTCAGGTATTCCTAAAGTCCATGTTTCACTACCATAAAGGACCATGCTCCAACCAAAGAATTTTAAAAAGTTTTTTCTATTCCTAGATCAATATTTGAAACTAAAAGATTTCTCTTTTTCATGAAGGCTCTTTTTGCTAGTGCTATTCTGCTTTTAACATCATTCTTACTTCGGCCATCTGTTGTAATTTTGCTTCCTACTTACTTCTCCAATTGCATCCGATCCTATTTTTATATTTAATCTACTAGTATTGGTGTCATTTCTGCTACATTTCATCACTTTAGTCTTGCCTCGATTTATATTCAGGCCAAAATCTTCCTTCAGTATTTTGTTAGTGCCATTCAGTAATTTCTCAATGTCCTCAGCCCTTTCTGCTAACAAGACAATGTCATCAGCAAATCGTAGCAAACTAATTTTTTCTCCCTGATCACTTATGCCACATGGAAATTTTTCTTTTACTTTCTTTATTGCTTCCTCTACATACAAGTTGAAAATTAACGGGTATAGACTACGACCTTGTCTCACGCCCTTTTTAACTGATGCTTGTCTCTCATGATTCTCTACTTTTATTACCTCCACTTGATTCTTATATAGATTATAAAATATTCTTCTATCTCGATACTTTAGACCTGGCTTCTTTAAAATTTTGAACATCTTCAGGGTGGCCACAGACCTGGAAAACCTGGAAAATATGGAATTATCAGGGAATTTAAAGCCTCCTTGAAATATCAGGGAATCCAAGTAATTAAAAAAATTATCAGGGAATTTTAATTGCAACAACCCAAAATTTGATAATTTTTTAATAATTTATTTTAATATTGAACTTTTGCATTAAATAATTCAGCTTATATATTTTTGACATAAAATAGCCAACAAATACTGCATTTACACTAGCAACTTGCATCTTGTCTTGCGCCTCATCAAGATACGACGACAAAATGTTCGTGTGCGAGCGCTAACATAAACTCTCTCTGGAACTCAGCATTTGAAATTATATTTTAAAAAAAGGTGGATGACATCTAAATCATGTAAACTCAGAAGTTATATTTTTTACTGAATAAAACAGCAATCGTAGAGGAGTAAATATATAAAGATGTTTTTATGTTTCACTAAACAGTTTTACAATTTCAAGCAAAGTGTGAAACAGATGTTACAAAAAAATTGAATTTGTGGAGAGTCTTCGAAGTCCTGTAGAATGTCACTAGCTGGTTTTGAACTTCTTCTGAGAAAAATTGATCCTTTAATATCAAAACAAAAGCCTAGATTCAATATACCAATGCCAGCAAAAATGTGAATAGCGATAATTATACGGCTTTATAACTTTTTTGTATTAATGATATAAGGTGAATTAAAGCAGGAACAAAATAATACGTAAGATCCTAAATAGGTAGGATTTATAAAGTTTTGCGTCATTCAGAGCTCTTTCAAATGCTGAATCGATGTGATAGTATAAACATCGTGCTCGTGCCTTTGACTTGCTCCAAATAAACCGCTGCCAAGGCGAGTGGCACAGGCAAGCAATCGCACAAAGTGAACCAACACGAAGGCATGGTTTATACAAACTCGTGTTCATGCTATCTTGCGTAGACTCGCGGAAACGTACGCGAAAGTGTTAAGTCGGCAACAGAAGAAATTGAAAATGGAAGAAAAAATGCTACAATAACTGAACCAGAAGATTTGAAAAGAAAAGTGTAGCCAATGAAAAAAAGGCATAAAAAAGCTAAGCTGTTGACTGAGTCAAGTTACTGATGAACAATTTAAAAATCTTAATTACTTTATCCACCAAATATTGAAAGATTACTAATTAGTTTAAGTTCATATTAGTCATTTGACCTATCTTATTTTTGTGCTACTCATGTTTAATTATGCTTCATAAGATTACTAAATTAGTTATAAAATTTTCAAATAAACATTCTTAAACATGAATAAAATGTTCTCGGGTTACACATGTTTCTTTTTCTAATTGTTTTCAGTTTTATACTAGATTTAATTATTTAGAATCAAAATCTAATTAAAACTTTAAATATCTTAACCATGCAAATAAAGTTTCTAAATCGGGGAAAAATTTGGCAAATATTTCTGGAAAACCTGGAAATATCAGGGAATTTTTAAATCATTACCTTGTGGCCACCCTGATCTTGTCCCACCTAACATTATCAAAAGCTTTTCCTAAATCAACAAATGCCATAAAAGTATCTTTGTTTTTCTTGATCCGCCCTTAAAGTATTAATCTTAAGACCAGAATCACTTCTCTTGTACCGTGATTTTTCCTAAACCCAAACTGATCTTCACCTACTAAGTCTTCCACTATCCTTTCCATTCTTCTATATAGTATTCTGGGCAGTAATTTTGAATCATGTGCCGTTATACTAATGATGTGATAGTTCTCACATTTGTCGGCTTGTGCTCTCTTCGGAAGTGTGAAGATGATATTTTTTTAAAAATCAATTGGAATTTCTCCTGTTTCATAACTTTTTGATATCAGCTTGAATAGTCTTTTGATTCCTTCTTCTCCTAGAGATTTAAGAAGTTTTGCAGAGATCTCATCAATTCCAACTGCCTTGTTTGCTTTCAAGTCATTCAGAGCTCTATTAAATTCTGTCCTCAAAACAGGATCTCCTAAGTCATCAATGTCGACATTGCCTTCCTTTTACATTACGCTATTGTTAAAGTCGTCCCCATCATACAGTTTCTCAATGTATTCCTTCCATCAGTTAGCTCTATCGTCTGAGCTTAAAAGAGGTTTCCCATCGGCAGCTTTAACGTTCACACCTCTTTTTTTCATTTCTCCAAAATTCTGTTTGATCTTCCTATATGCAACATCTACTTTACCTACGACCATTTCCTTTTCTACTTCTTCACACTTTTCTTGTAGCCATTTTTCTTTTGCTTTTTTGCATTTCCTGTTTATTTGATTTCTAAATTGCCTGTATTGCTCTCTTCCTGCTTCATCCTGAGCATTTTTGTACCTTCTCCTCTGATCCATCAGTTCCAAAATTTCTTCTGTGATCCAAGGTTTTCGGGCAGCTTGTTCCTTAAACCCTAATGTTTCTTTAACAGCTTTCATTATTTCGGTCTTTAATGCACTCCATTCGTCCTCGGTTGAGCTCCTTTCAGAGTTACTTCTTAGACCGAAGTCTACCATTTCTGCAAATTTTTCTCTCGTACTAGATTGTTTCAGTTTATTCACTTCCAGTCTTTTCTGCTTATGCTGCTTCCTTATCCGCTTGAATTTCAGCCTGCACTTCATCTCTATCACATTATGGTCATAGTCTATGTCTGCTCCTGGGTACGCCTTACAGTCTAGAACTTGATTCCTGAATCGCTGTTTGACCACAATAAAGTCTAGCTGGTATCTGCCTGTATCACCAGGTCATTTCCAGGTGTATATCCATCTTCCATGGTTCTTAAACAGTGTGTTTGTGACTACTAGCTTATATCTTTCACAAAATTCTAATAACCTGCTTCCTCGCTCATTTCTTTCTCCTAGACCAAAACTTCCTACAGTATTCCCCTTCTTTCCTTCTCCCACTGTCGTATTCCAATCACCCATGATTATTAGATTTTCCTCCCCCTTCACATATTGGATTAATTCTTCAATTTCTGTGCACATTTTCTCTCTTTCTTCGTCACCTTCCTGTGACGTTGGCATGTACACTTGTACTAATGTGGTTGGGACGGGCTTAGTTTCTAACCTCATCAAAATAATCCTGTCACTAAACTGTTCATAATAACTCACCCGTTTCCCTACTCTCTTATTCATTACAAATCCTACACCAGTGACTCAATTGACAGCTTGTGTGCTAATTATCCTGTGTTCCCCAGACCAGAAATCCTGTGCGTCCTTCCATTTAATCTCTCTAATCCCAACAACATTTAACATAAGTCGTTCCATCTCCCTTTTTATATTTTCTAATCTACCTGTCCTATTCAGACTTCTAACATTCCACACTCCGACTCGTAGAATGGTTCTATCCATTCTGATGACTCCTCCCTGAGGAGTCCCCACCCAGAGATCCGATTGGGGGACTATTTTACCTCCGGAATATTTTACCCAGGAAGAAGCCATCATGATATATGTAATTTCAGAGGATTACATGTCCTCGGGATACCCTTTGGGTCTTTAATGCAGTGGTTTCCCGTTGCCTTCTGCATCCCCATGCCGTAGATCATTTCTGATTCATCCGCCTTTAGGGGCCGTTTCCAACCCCAAGGGCATGAGGGTGCCCTGGACCACTCCCCGCTCTTCCTCCATCCTTTCAGAGGCCGTTGGCAAGTAGTGGGTGACTCCTTATACCGGGAATCATTCAGTCGCCAGAGCCTCGTCCGTGCAAACAGGGTGCACCACGTGAAGGAGAGGTTGACATTTGGTTGGATAAGGCTCTTATAGTCTCTCCCAAACCCTTACTATATATACACCTGTATAAATCCATATTGAGTGTGGTGGGTGAGCAGTAACATTCTGACCTCCCATTCAGAAGGATGTCCACGCAGGGGCCTGGTACGCAAGTGCCAGGTACGGGTTCGGCGAACCCGCGGTGCCCGAGCTGGAAACTTGTGAGCGCCGCAAGTTTCCCACACCGTAAGCTCCTACCATGCTTCAACGACCACCGTAGGGCGTGGCGGTGGAACGTTGTGTGCCTAGGAGAACGGGAATCTTGGCTTCATCGCCCGGATTGCGAGGACGGAACAAACCTCTATAAAAAAAACCCTCAACCTCAAGGTCAGACACGTGCCGAGGAGGCGAATGAGTGATGAGGGAAATCACTCGCTAGCGTGCAACCTTAGGGGCACCTGCGCACCCCTGTTGTATTAGCATTTCCTTTAAATTTGGTAATACTCGTGGGACCAAAATTAAGCCTCACAAGAAAACCAAACCATCCTCCGGTACGGGTGTGCCACAGGCTAATATAAATACACCCAGTTCGAAGAAACGGGTGAGGGTTGATAGCCCTCCCCCCCCCCCCCCCCGCATCTGACAGTGATAGTAACAGAAAAGTTTGTTCAGTACAGAACGCTTTTGTTATTATGGAGAAAATTGAAGGATCGTTTGAAAAGGTGTCACCCTTCTATATCTCAAAGGGTCTAGAGCATTGTTTCCCAACGTGGGGCCCATGCCCCGCAGGGGGGCAATTTGGTTTTTTTAGGGGGGCAATTTAGAAATTGACTTGATACGACTTTACCGCTTTCTCTTTGAGTTATTTAAACACAATGCCAGAAATGGTTACAAATATAGCAAAAAAGCAAATTCTTAAAAGGATCACACTAAATTGCCATAGTAAATGTTTATTATAAATCTTTTGAATTTGAATTTTAGTATTTCATTATATGTTTTTTAATTTTACTTACTATGTTTTATGATAATATTAAAGTGTTTTCTTTCAAAAACCATCCTATATCAGTTTCTTTAATAACAAATATTTTTTTTATTAAAAATTATGTATGGGGGGCAAAAAAATGTTGAAAGTGGGACATGACCCAAAAAAGGTTGGGAAACACTGGTCTAGAGGGTCTTTTTGGTACGCTTAACACTGTTAAAAAACTGAGGAACGGGACACTGCTGCTGGAAACAGTCACCAGTAAGCAAGCTACCCAACTGCTGAATTGTGAGAGGCTCGGGGAGTTCGCCGTAAAATGCGAACTCCATAAGTCCCTGAATTCCAGTAAAGGCGTAGTCACGTGCCGTGACATTATGGATTTATTGACTGACGAGCTTCTTAAGGAATGGAAATCAGAGAAAGTGATCGAGGCACGTCAGATCACACGAAGGGTGAATGGCAATCTTGAAAAGACTGCCACCTTCGTCCTGACATTTGACACTCCAGTATTGCCCAAGAACATCAAGGCCGGGTATTTAAACCTTAACGTCCGTCCGTATGTTCCGGACCCGATGCGCTGCTTCCAGTGTCAGCGGTTCGGACATACGACGGCGTCATGTAAGGGCAACCCCACCTGTGGAAACTGCGGGAAGGGCGCACACGAGCCGGGTGTCAGTTGTACGCTTCCACAGGCTTGTGTCAACTGCTCCGGTTCGCATCCCGCCTGGAGCAGGGAGTGTCAAGTGTATCTTGAAGAACGCAAGATACAGGAGCTGAAGCCCAAAGAGCGGATTCCTTACGGGGAAGCTAAGAAAAAGGCCAAGTTACTTGCCGCCCCAGTATTTGCAACTAGTTTTGCTAAGATGGCTTCAGCTCCCGTCAGGAAACAAAGTGTTGCTACCCAGACGTTCGTTGCAGACATGGGCACAAGCACTACGTGCTCGTGTCAGTGCAAATGCGGTGCTAAACCCACTAAGGTCATAACGCCTAAAACCGCGGACGTCGGTAGCAACACGTCTGCGACCTCGATCACACCAGCAGCAGTGAAACAGGACCCACCAGCAGTAGCAGTGAAATTACCAGCACCTCCAATACCACCACGTGCCGCGAAAACAGTAGCACTTCCAATTGCTACCAACATAACTGGAGGCGACGCGAAGACACCTGGTCCGAGGTTTATGCTGACGGACCCGATTCAGTTCGTTAAATCTCCCTCCTCGTCCCCTCCCAGATCACCTGGTAAAAGGGAGAAAAATGGAAAGAGAGCGAGTAAGAAGAAGGTCAAGGAGGTAGTTGACGAGGACGATGATTCGGATACGTCAGACTCATCGGAAACAGGGGAAACTGCAATGCTGGTGGACGAGCCTGATCCCGTTCCTCAGCGACCAACGACCCACCCGAACCAGGTCGGGTGAAACCAAACAGGTAGGATGTGCCTAAAATCTTAGGCACATCGGCCTAGTTTTAAGACGGATGGGTGACCTCTTTACAGCCACCCATCCATATGTATTGTTTTTATTTTTTATATTGTTATTATTGATGTCTCTCTGGCCAATATACAGCCAGCAAGACATGTAGTGTTTTTAATCCTCTTTTGAACCTGTTTGGCCCGTTTACAGCCTTCCAGGTGTTGTGCGGTTTTAAGTCCTGGTGGCGGCTTTAAAGCCACGTCTGATTTTATGATTTATTTTATTTGCTGTCTGTACACTTTCTTACTACACAGAGATAGCTGGTAATAGGGTGCTAATGACTCCGCTGTCGACGCACCCTAAAGGAACAACAGTATGTTTTGGTGGTCCCTCTACAACCACCAACCCAAGTATTGTGTTTTTAATTCTTCCAGTTTTTAGTGTGTTTTGTCATGTTTTGATTTTACTTCTGTCTGGCTAGCCCGTTTACAGCTTAGCCAGCGAGTTTGTTTTAGCATTTAACCTGGTTTGCCTTTTAATAGTGAACCAGTTATCTTTATGTTTTTAATTTTTATGAATATTTTGCAGCTACCGTTTTAGTACCCTTTTTAGCTGTGAGCATGCCAGCCATGCACTTGGCATTTCTGCCAGTATTTTAGTCTTGTTTTTTGTTGCGCCTTTGTGGCTGACACCTTTACAGTCAGCCAGGCGGGCGGTATTTCTTTTCCTGCTTTAATATTTTAGGTTCCTACTCCTTCTGAGTGGCCGACCAAGTTACAGTCGCAGTAGTATTAAACCACGCTGTTAAATCAGGTTTTAGTTAGGGCGCTAATAACCCCGACGTTGACGCGCCCTAAAGCCCCAAACAACAACAACAACAACAACATCAGAAGGATGTGTGCTCAAATCACTGCGTGGCCATCCATATTTCGGTTTTCTGTGGTTTCCAAAAACCAACCCAGGTGAATGCTGGGATGGTTCCTTCAAAAGGTCATGGTCAAATTTCTTCCCATTCCTTGTCCTCTAAATGACTTCGAGCCGTAAAACTAGAAGCAGAAATAAATAATTGCATGTACACATGTTCTATTAATCTCAAACTGGCTTTTAGAATGTAAAATATAAACAGTATTTCTACTTGATAATGGTTAATACAAATTTATGTAAGTCTTTGATAAATATTTGGGTATGCCTTAGTTTAGAATGCTCTTATTTCTGTTCAAAGCTAGTGTTGCAAAATATTTCTTTTATATAAGTAATTAAGGAAGGATAGAGAAAGAAGACCCAACACTTACCGCAGATGATGACATCTGGGAAAGACTAACACAAAAAGACAAACACAAGTGACGAAATATTTCAGTGGTTAGTCTGTTTCTTGCAAGAATAATTTTAACCACCGAAGTATTGCAAAACTTGTGTTCGTCTTTTCCAGCTGCTGTCATCTGTGGTTAGTGTTGGGTCTAATTTCCCTATCCTTCCTTAATTTGATTACCATAAAGCATTTTCCAAATATTATCTTTTTCTTCTAGATGTGATAACACCATACATATTTGGGATAAATCATTGGTGAGGCATCACCTTATGTTGCATTAGTACACTTGAAAGAGTGTGATGGTTATAGTGTGATAAAAGATTTTAGCACCAACCTGTAAAACATTGATCAGCAAAGCCCCTGACTGACATTTGGTACTGCAGCTTCTCAACACTTGCATCTTCTTTCCTGTGTTTTACCCTGTAGTCCATGTATTTTGTTCCAAGTTAGCACATGGTTAAAAAATAAATGAAGTTAATAATATAATAATTGATGAAATTGCGATGGGGCGCCTGCTGCGGTGGCAATCTCCCTACACCCCCTCCCCTTCCAACCTACTTTTTGCCCTCTACTAATTTTTACTTTAAATTCTTTCAGTGTTCCGGTAAGTTATTCATCACTTCTCTTGGCAATTTATTCCAGTCCCTCACTCCCTTTCTTACGAAAGAAAATTTTCGCACACCCTTGTGCCTGAAATCAAGTGCCAACTTGTGTTCATGGTCAACCTTACCCTTCCAAGCACCTCTCTTAATTTTGCCACCAATATCTTTCCATGCTTCATTACCAATATAGGCTTTGTACACTCCCATGACTCTCTTCATCCTCCTCCTATCCTCCAATGAATCCCAGTCCAGCTCTATGTCTATGTCCATGTCCATTCTGTTTTTTTTTTTTTTTTTTTTTATCTTGTCCTTGTTATTTTTCTGGAGAATAGGTGCAGGCAGTGGAAACCGTTTGCAGTCCTCAAGGAATAATTTTGAGAATGGCTTTAGTATCACAAATCTTCATAGTCAGTTTTCTTCAGCTTTTGTTTTACAGTCTCTCTCTCTGTCTAACTGAATTTTCAGTAGCATTATGTGAAACTCGTTCAAATTTTATCCAGCACCTTTGTTAAACTTTTTTGGTGTAGGACTCGTACACTGTTTATTTAACTTCTGTTGTACAGTTTTTGCAGTGTCATTCCTGGTTACTGTGGATACAGTAAAAGGACCGTGGCTCCATTATAATATGAAAACCAGTTGACTGGCTTGACACTTTCTAGCTTTAGGTTTTAATTTTAAACCTTATACCATATCATTATTTAAAAATTTTGGCTTGAAACAGTGAGCAGGTATCCTTACTTTTTTATATATACTATGGCAGATAATGACACCATTAACAAGCAGTGTTATGCTCTATTTCGTTCCATCACACATATCATACATATTTACTATAAAATGCCCTATTATGCTCACTTGGGGAATTACTGAAATGTCTTCTGATGGAGCATTCAAGCATCAAATATTCTATTCTGCCGCTTGGGAAGTTGATAATCCAATTACAAATTGTACTTGGTATTCTATAAACATAGTTTTCTTATCAGCCCGGCGTGAGACAAGTATTCATGACGTTATTTAAAAAATCTTATATTCAGTGTTCCTGGGAATGATCATTTGCTGTGTGAAACAGTCATGTGTGAGAGAACATGATTTGCTCACAGGATTGCCACTTTTTAAAACCGTACATTTTCTCAGTGTGCAAAGAATGAATAGTGACAGGTTCCAAAATTTGACAAAATGATTACCTTGATGAAATTGGTCTGTAATTCTGAGTATAGTTTATTATTGTTCTGACTCTTTAAAGACAGGAGTAACAAGGCACGCTTTCATTCAGTAGGTGTCCTTGTTCCACCAAGGTAGTTTCACAGTTTTTGTATTTGTGATTTAATCTGAAAGTAGATTGGAGTAGAAATATAATTTTTGCCTGATGATATGATTGCTTTTAGAATTCTGGAGTTACTTGACTTTTCCTTTACCGAGCATGGTGGATGAGTGGTTAACGCTCTGGCCTTGCTTTCGGTAAGACACGGGTTTAAATCCCCATCCGGACATGTAGTTTTGGATTTTCACGGGGATGCTTCATACAAAAGGCCATGGCCGAATTCCTTCCCATTATCCCCCATCCACCGAGCGTGGCGGTGTAACAGTTAGCGTTCTCGCCTCGCATTCGGGAGGACGGCGCACAGTGGGCCAGAATCTTGAAAACCTGGCCAAAAAGGAAAAAAAAAAAGTTTCTGGATGGGAATTTTCGACTATCAGGTTTGCTACAGTAATGTTGGAACTACTGAATACCGATTGTTTGGACGATCAATTGTTCATTTCCTCCTTTATATTTCATGTCAAAGTCGGCACTTCATTGCTAGCGGTGCATGCAGCCGACCAGATTACAAATAGCCTTGTGGTTAAAGATAAATATTTGTGTTCTGTGTAAGTAAAACGAATATTTTAAATATGGACGGTATTCCAGGCAGTATCTACTAATTAAATACATTTATGTCATTATTAAATCATTAATTACACATAGTTTTTTTATTTAACTTAATACCAGAAAATCCGCGAGAAAATTTTAAAATGTGCTTAAAGAAATAGAGATAAGTTACGAATTCCACGATATTCCGCTTTCTTTTGCACTGTGTCCGCAAGTACATATTATTACCTTAGTAAATTAACCTTCAAATCCACCTACTAGTACCAACACCGGCTTTGAACCACGTTTTAAGCAACGCTTGCAAAATGTTTGGTTATTTTTAAAAAATGAAATTATTAATATTAAGTTAATTTTTTCATTAATAATCATGAAAAAGTATATTTTTTTGAAACACAAATATTCTATATACTTTGTGGAGTTACTTTTTAACGCTTTCAAACACGTGTTAAGAAATAATTATTAAATAAATTAATAATAATATGAATTGTCGGAGGATGCTCAAGATTCAACTAATAAGTTGATAAAGCAATGTCGCATAAGTTTTTCTTTAAAGTTTTCCGGACTTAAGAGTATGTAAGACGTGTTCAGGAGATTGTTGGCAACCACAGACTTCAACATTTCTTATCTGCGCAAATCATCAAACAAACTGAAGAGTTTGTCGGCAGAAGCCATTGCCCTCTTAGTTCCTGTGCCGGAAGATTATGAAGATTCCGATGTAGATGATGAGGAAACAGTCTTTGAAGATGATAACGATTCAGCTGAAGATGCAGAAGAAGAAGATATGAAGATATAAAACAAGAAGAAAACGACAACTTTTAACTATAGTCACAAACAATTTACTAACTGAATAACTTTAATTGAAATAAAATTCTTTTTTGTAATATTTTATACTATCTTCTATCCTCTATTTGGTACTTTTTCCGAGCTTTCCATTTTTTGAGCTTATATTTTTAACCATTAACTACAACAACCTCTAAATATTGACTTTTATATAAATAAAAAGAACTTTACCAATTTTTGTCCGCCATCTTGGATCCTCCATTTTGTTTTTTTTTTAATATCTGAAGTCATAATCTTCATCATCAATCTCGATAAATCCCAAAAAATTACTTTTATATGAATCAAAAGACTTTTATCAATATTTGTCCGCCATATTGGATCCGCCATTATATTTTTTCACTTTTTGATACCATATTCTTAATCACCAACTTCGATAACCTTTACGTACTAACTTTGGTACAAATTGAACAACTTCGACAATTCCACAAAATTACTTTTATATGAATAAAACGATTTTTACCAATATTTGTCCGCCATCTTGGATCCGCCATTTTCTTTTTTCACTTTTTAATATTATGTTCTTAATCAGCAACTTCGATAACCTTTAAATACTAACTTTGGTACAAATTGAACAACTTTTTATATTTTGGCCAGCTTTTTGCGATTCTGGCCCACTGTGCGGCGGTTCGAATCCCCGTCCAGGCATCCAGATTTGGGTTTTCCATGGTTTCCCAAATCACTCCAGGCAAATGCCGGGATGCTTCCTTCAAAAGGCCATGGCCGAATTCCTTCCCATTCCTTGCCCCCATCCTTTCCCGTCTCTAAAGACCTCGCTGTTGAGAGACGTAAAGCAGTAACAAAAAATATCCCCCATCCTTTCCCACCTCTAATGACGTTGATGAGGCGTAAAGCCATAATCAAAAAGAAAGAAAAGAATTTTGCTTCAGCGTTAATGAGATCCCTTGCATGTATGGCAAAAAGTGGGCTACTGTATACTTCTTTGACAGTTGATGTTTAAAGATATTCTTTAAAAATTCAGTTTTTTATATGATTGAATAAATGTTGTTAATGAGCAGTGATGGACAGTTTCCTGCATGTTTTACAGTCTTCAAAAGTAATTTATATTGCATTATGAACCGCAGCCTGAGATGCTGGATTGTATCCCCAGTCTTCTACACTGTGACATTTAATCTTTTATGTGTAATTTTATACTGAGCAAATTTCTTGATTCATGATTATTGTCTGAACAATTTCTGATTTGTTTGTGAGAAAAATATAGAGAATATGTGCAGATTCATTTTCATGTTACATTGGTTCCTTGATGAGCTGCTCTAGTTATATTTGGTTAAAAGCTTCTGGAAATTTTCCCTTCACTGCTTTCCTACTTCCATCCGCCATTAATAATCAAGTGTGTTAAATGGTAGATATTTGAAGTTACTACTGATTGTTTGAGTTGGCCTAAAATATCAGTGAATTATTTTTAAAGGTTTCTCCAAAATCTTATACCAGTAAAGCTCCAGATTCCTTGGCTATCTCGAACAGCCATTCAAAGGTAAATTTCTACCTGTAATGATCAGCCATTAAACAGTGCTTAAAATAAATACTCCATGTTGCCATAGACTGATTGTTGTGAGACATAACATAGATCAGTTTCCTCTCAGCAACCTTCCCAGGATGGTTTTTACTTGCTTCCTGAGGTCGCATGATTTGTGGCATTTTTGTAGTTTGTGGCCTTTACTATATTATTAATTGTTTAACATCGATGGTTGCCATGTCAACCGCTCCTTTTTAAAAGTATAAAACTTTAACTATATAAAAACTGATTATGAAATAATAAGATAAGCTTAAGTTTACAGTTAACAATGTTTCATCTGGATGCACGACAGTGCTCCCACTAAGTTGAACCAATGGCGGCACTAACGTTATAAAAAAAAAAAAAAAAAAAAAAAAACTGTTTACTTGGCTATTATGCATGTCATAATTTTTTACTGAAATGGAAGGCATAATATATATGATTTATTCTAACCTGAAAGGTGTGCAAGGGTAGTCTTGGTTTTTATGTATTTGTAATTTTGATAAAGCAACACATTTAAGGTATTTATGCAAGTTTACGAAAACATGACATGCATAATGACCAAGTAAACAGATTTTTTTAAATTCTAAATAAACGATCTATAGCACCGAGAGAAATGAATCTGTTTCAGATAGTGAAGTGAATTCACACTACAAACTGTCGACTTGGCTCAGAGCAAGATCTCATAACTTTTATTCACTACACAAGCATGTGACTTGGCCTGTTTTTACAAGAATTGTTTTTGTGGGATTTGAACTTTTCCGAGTAATCCAAAACTGAAAAAAAAATGAGCCAAGAACGCACCAACTTCTTACCACAAGAAGTTCTAAAAGTAGCAAAAACATGATAGTTGGCACACTGAGTACTCACATTCATTGGTTACAAGTTGCACATGACCAAGATGGAATGTTCTTTGCAGATAGCTTCTCACAAAAGTTCAATAAAATAGACTGTGGGCTTGAAAAGTATATTGACATGTTCATACTAAACCAGGGGATCTACTGAAAATACTAGAACCACTTTAATCAGCATACATGCACACAACTTTCACGTTCCTTGTTCACTATCAACTTCTTTCAAACTGGTGATGCTGTGCTTTGCTCCAAGACACTTAGCTGTCCAGGGGAACCCCTATATGAATTGATGGCCTTGCATTCAGGAGGACACTGGTTCGAATCCCCGTCCGTGCATCCAGATTTCGGTTTTCTATGGTTTCCCAAATCACTCCAGGCAAATGCTGGGATGCTTCCCTCAAAATGCCATCGCCAAAATTCCTTCCCATTCCTTGCCCCCCATCCTTTCCCATCTCTAAAGACCTTGCTGTTAAGAGACGTTAAGCAGTTAAAAAATATATATATATATGAATTGATCAATCTCTGGTAATGTCATTTCAGCCATATTTGCATATATAATAGCCTAAACAATGAAACTCTATGAAATGAATTTTACTGAAACTAAATTAACTAATAGCATTTGCTACCAAAAGCTAATTATTTTACGTATAACACCAAATAGCTGACTTACAAGCTGAGGACTACACTAATTCTGACACTACGTTATGAGAAATTATTAGCCAGTTGGGGTCCTTATAAATAATGTTAAAAGATCGTGTCCAGAATCTGTCAATTAATTCTTTCTAGAAGAAACTGCAATACACAAAAGTGTTACATGATTTTATAAACTCAACCTATCTGATTTTAGATGAAAAATATGTCTATATTATATAGAATAATGAATGGAATTTTATGAAATTCTGCTTGTCCCAAATAAACCTAAAATGTCAGAAATATAGGTCCATTAGAGATGCACTGTAATATTGCAGATTATAAACAATTATTGCTTTACCTACAACATGCAAATTTATAATCAAAACTTTGTCACCATCGTGGATACCAGAATGCTAATCTTTGCCCTGGCTATCTTGAACAGCCATTCCAAGATCAAATTTAAATGAAACCTCTAATGAAGCACAGATTCATAGATCCTTTTATGATTCGGATCAGTGGGGAAAGCAGCCTTCAGGGTTTTGTTGAAAACCTTATTCATACCACATTTTGAATTGCACATGGTCTTACTCATTCACCCATGCCATGTTCCTAGATGGGCGGCGAAGGGTTCTCCCCCCCCCCCCAAATAATTCATTTTTAACTTCATTCACTCAACTCACTCCCTTGATAACGTTAATGTTACATACCTTGGAGTTTCACTATAGATGGTGTGTAATAAGTTTAAACAATGTGTTATTTTCTTCTTCTTATCTTTGGAAGTTACTGAAATAAAAAAATTAAATAAAAAATTAACTACACCCCAACATCAAAATTCTACTGTATATTCTCTGGCCATAGAAACGGGTAATTTTGTATACATATATGGTTTCATCCCCAAACCATAAGAAAAGTCTTAAAATGGCGATTTTCTATGTATTTATTAAATGGCAACTCAAAACGTGAAAAATTTTGGCATTTATTTGCAAGTTAATTGCTTTGCTCTGAATGAGACTATATGCCTGAAATTTCTTTTATGCACAAAGATCAGCAAGTGTAACTAACATTTTAAATTGCGTTCTATTCTCAGTTTGGAAGTTACTTGTTATTTACTTATGCTGATAGTTAAATGTGTGGTAATTGGCATGCTCGGCTGTGTTGCACACCCGTTGTTTGAATAGTGAGTGGCCATTGTTGGTAGCGTATATTGATGTCTAGAATTCTGAAATGTTCTCATTCACCAATTTTCAAATGCAACCATTATATTTGAGCAATGAATCAGAATAAGTGATTGGCTTACAAAAATAAATGAGATCCCACGAAAACAATTCTTGTAAAAATAGGCAAAGTATCATGGTTGTTTAGTGACAAAAAGTTATGAGATCTTGTTTTGCGCCACGTCTATAGTTTACAGTTTGTATTCACTTCATTTTGTGAAACATAATAGTTTCTCTTGGTGTTATAGTCATAATTTTTGCTGAAATTAAATGTATAATATATATGACTTATTTTAAGACTTGTCAAACCCAAAAGACGTGTGAGGAAATCTTGGCTTTTGTGTATTTGTAATTTTGATAAAACCTAGTGCTAGTATTGCTCAGGTAGTAGAAGATAATAGGTTCTTTGTGTAAGGGTTTCACAGATCAGGTTCATGTAGTGATAGTGGGAGAAGTGGGAAATAGTTTGGGCAGGAATGATAGGTATAGTATCAGAAATGGCCTGGAGAAAATAGCAGAAGCAACGTGCCACACTTGGGTCAGTGTGATGTCAGTCTTGAGACGCTATGATCGGCTACATATGAACTCTGCTGTGAGGCGAGTGAATCTGGAACTGGAACGGTTTCTTATGTCTGATATTGGCTCTGGCATGGGCTTGATACCTGTAGATGCTATTCATAGGTGGGGTTATACTGGGCATGGCCTACACCTCAATGGTAGAGGGAAGGGGGTTCTTTAAGGTCTGATAGCAAAACACTTAATTGGGGCCACAAATTCACATGAAAAGATTCCTGTTGTTAATGGTGTTAGGGCAGCTCCTTTTTTTTAGATTAGGTTCAAGTATTAGGCAGAGAGTGTTAACAGAAATTAGTTTAAACAATGAGTTTTCAGATACCAAAATTAAAAATTGTGTAGGGATTTATTACCTCAGAATATCAGAGGGTTATCAAACAAAGTGGATGATTTGCTAGTCCACATAAACGAATTAAACGCTATAAATAGAATTGGTTTATTCTTGTCTGAACACCATATAACTACAGGGATAGATATGTCAAATGTAACCGACTTTAATTTAGCTTCTCGTTATTGTAGAACAAACTTGGAGAAAGGGGGACTTGTCAGTTATGTTAGAAATGGTTATAGTTTTGAGGATATAAGTATTAGTGATTGTCTTGATCAGCATTTTGAAGCCTGTGCTACACGGCTAAAATTCAATAATGAAATTTTCATAGTAGTAACTGTATACAAGGCACCCTCGGGAAACTTTTCTGAACCAATTTGAACTCTTATTAACATTTGTTAGCAGAAAAGTAGTTAACATAGTCGTATGTGGTGATTTTAATGTAGATTTTTTTAAATAACTTACCCTATAAAATCATGTTGGACTCAATAATCAGTTCATTCAATTTAACTCGGGTAGTTAATTTTCCAACTAGAATACTGAATAATAGTCACTCAGCTATAGATAATGTTTTCCTAGATACCACAAAATTCATTTATACAATCAAGCCATTTATCAATGGACATTCAGATCATGATGCCCAGTTATTAACTATCAACACTTCAATGGAAACTAGCTCCAAGAGTAATATTTTTAAACTTCAGCGTATAATAAATGATGAATCCGTTACTTGTTTTATAAAGTGCCTCAACACCACTAACTGGGAACATGTTTACAGTGCCCAGGGTATGAATGAAAAATACAACATTTTTAGTAGCATTGTATTAAATTACTATGAAAGTTTCTTCCCCTTAAAAAAAAGTGTCGTGCTTCTCGAAAAGAACAAAAACCATGGATAACTGTGGGCATTAGAACATCATGCATTTGTAAAAGGAAGTTATCTATTGCCTCTAGGATCAGTCATAATGCTAATGTTAAAACACATTACAAGCAGTACTGCAAAATACTGACAAAGGTTATTAAAGAATCTAAAAGTGTGCATTACAAACAAAAAATTCATAATTCTGAAAATAAAATTAAGACAATATGGGACATTGTAAAAAAAAAATAGGAAAAAAATAATCAAACCAGTAATGACATTTTTATCAAAGAAAATTCAGTAGAATCTAATTTTTAAATTGCTGATAAATTGACTGCCAATAACTCAGTGTCACAAAGCATGGAATTTGTCGGAACAGGCTTCCAAGAAAAATTTAACACTATATCTGTAAATTTTGCTACTCAAGAAGAAATAATAAAAATTACCAAGTCTCTAAGAACAAATAATCAAGTGGTTATGATGGGATTTTCAGTAGATTAATAAAACTGTGCTTCCCAGAATTAAGCAATATACTAAGTTATCTGTTTAATATATCTTTACTTGAGGGTACCTTTCCAGAAACGCTTAGGTGTGTTGTAGTTAAACCACTCTATAAAAAGGGGGATAAGTTGGCTATATCGAATTACCATCCTATTTCATTACTAACAGCCTTCTCCAAAGTTTTTGAGAAAGCTATGTACAATAGAGTTTATGAACACCTTAAATAATAATATTCTAACTAAATCACAATTTGGTTTCCAACAGGGTCATTCAACAAAACAAGCTATATTTGCATTCAATGACAATATTTTAGAAGGAATAAATGATAAATAAATTCCTGTGGGAATTTTTTGTGACTTATCTAAGGCATTTGACTGTAGATCATAAAATTCTGTTACATAAATTTAAGTATTATGGTATGAATGGTATTGTTAATAATGGCTTATTTCTTACCTTCTGAATAGAAAACAAAGTTTCAATGGAGAATTTTAAGGCTGCCTTAAGTGGTCCACTGTTTTCTGAGTGGGAATTAATGAGATGTGGAGTGCCTCAGGGTCCTATATTGGGACCACTATTGTTTTTGATATATGAGCCCCTTAAAGCGCAAGTGGTGGAAGTCCAATTTTTGTGTTTTTGGAGTTGATGTTATAGAAGTTTTCAGCAAGTTGCATTCTGTTTAAAGCACCAGTGGTGTAAATTCTAGTTCCCTTAACAACCTTATAGGTAGCAACACTAGTTTATGCAGTCAGTGCAGCCATCTGTTGGGTAAAAACTAAAATGGTGTATATTGGAGTTACACCACTGTGCCTGTGACTGTTTACAGTTCAACCACTTGTTGCTAATGTAGAAATGTTGTAACCCCATAAACTAAAAGATATTTCGGAAACATAGCTGTAAAAGATTTAAGTTTTGATGTGTCATTATGAGCAGTGATGAGAGCATTGTTAGTGAGCCAAGCATTTTGCCAGATAATGGAGCAAGTGATGAATATATACCAACAGATTCTGACTCTTCTAGCTCAGGTAACACTTTTTTTTTATGGCTTACTGTTAAAGTATATCATATTACTATTTCTAAATTAATCAATGTATCATCAAGGAAAATCATCAAAGACAATTACATTAGTTAACTTTATGTTTAAAGCTTAGGCCTATAACCTCAAAAGTAATTACACCAGTAGTGCTATAAACATTTCAATCCTTAGCAAAACGACACTAGTAATGTATGAAATCTTTATATATAAAAATGAATTGCTGTTCGTTTGTCTAACTAAAACTCTGTAATGGCTGGACTGATTTGGCTAATTTTGATCTTGAAATATTTGTGTAAGTTCAGGAAAGGTTTAAACGGTGTGAAAAAATGGAAAATTGCGAGGAAAATACTGAAAACGACAATTTAATCTTATATAAATATATCAGTGTGAGTTTGTTTGCCCTCTGTGTTCCTAAACCATTCATCCGATTACGGCGAAACTTTGGTGAGTTTTCGAGAGCGTTTCAAAGATGGTTCCTAAGATATAAAATTTCAAAAAAAAAAAAACAAAAAAAAACTCCTCTTTCCCATATCACCCTATAATTTAAACAACCCAACAGATTTTATCCGATTTATACATAAATTTGCACATGTATACTGTGAAACAAACAGAAAAATACTGCCTACATATGGTTTCCAAAAACACAACCCCTCTTCCCCATCCCACCCCTTAATTTTTACACAAACCCACACTTTTTATCCGATTTCTATGGAATTTTGCACATGTATAAATTAAAGCAAGGACAAAAATGCTGTCTATCTTTGGTTTAGAAAACCCACCCACTTTTACCATCAACCTAATTAAGAAAAATTTACACTTGAAACCATTCAGTTTTTTGGAATTATCTCGAAAACGCTGGCGAAATTAGACAAAGTGAGATAGCAGCATTATTAAAGTACACATTATTTCCTGTCAAACGGCACTTGATAGATTACGATCAGACAATTGCTGACCAAGAAATTTGCACTTGAATTTTAAAAATTATTTTAAAGTTTTTGTGACAACACACAAACCTACAGTTTTTATTTGATGTTGAAGGAAGTTTGCCCACATATGTTTTAAAATAAGTGAAAATGGTGTTTGTATTTAATTTAAAAAACTGCACCCGCTCTCCCGTTTCACCTGTCTTAAGACTGATTTACACGTACAACTTATCTCTGTTTAGCATATATCTCCAAAACAAACTCAGATTTTTTTTTGTATATATGCTGATTGGAATCACCAAAAACATTGCATGTCCAAGAACATTGCAATAAACTTTAAATTGAATGAAACAGTAATTCTAAATTTATATATAAATATCTAATTTTTACTAAATACAAAATTTCAAATGTATTCGTTTAATGTGTACGCATGTGTACTCAAGTCTAGCAATAGCGAAGCATTGCCGGGTCAGCTAGTTTTTAATGTAAACAAGCAAGCTGTATCAAACTTTAATAAAACTTATTTTGTTTATGCATTTCATTATTAGCCATTGAAAGAAGTTTGGAAAATACAAATTTTAATTTGGAGAATTTTATGACTAAATGCAAAGTACAAACATGAATATTTTCTTAAAACTATTCTGCATGTCCCCTTATCCTAGTGTTTGCTTATTTGTTTTAGATAACAGTGAATATAAGAACACAGAAGAAAGAGAAATGGCACCTGACCACAATGATGAAGCTCAAGCTAGGCCTGTAAGGTGCAGAAAGAGGCAAGTGTATGAGAATAAAAAATCTGGGAGGAAAAGAGAGAAACTCTGGGCAAACATACAAAACGAGAAGTGGTAAAGTTATCAGTTGTAAACAATTTAGTAACCCAAACTGCAACTGCAGGAAAAAATGCTTTCATAACATTTCAGAGAATGAAAGGAAGCAAGTGTTTGAATCTTTCTGGAGAATCGGATTCTTTTCCACACAAAATGTCTTTTTATGCGCACTAATTAAGCAACAGATTTCCCAACGCCTTCGGCCAAATACAGGTGAAAAATCCAGGAAAGGAACATCAAACATTTTTCATTTGAATGGAAAAAGCAAGATTGTATGTAAGGAATACTTTCTTGAGACACTACAAATATCAGATGGCCGGATGACATGTGCCTTGAAAAAAGTATCTTGTATATGCCACCGGGTGGCGATCAGCGAGGGAAAAAGGTGCCTTCTAATATAATTTCAGAGGAAAAAATTATTTCAGTTCATGAACACATTGCAAAGTTTCCTGCGTATGAGTCACACTGCACAAGAGCCCATAAACCAAATAGGAAATATTTGTCTGAAGAGCTAAATATTTGATTGTTGTACAATTTGTATAAAGATTATGTTCAAGAGAGCCTGTTTCCGAACACATTTATCGCCGAACATTCAACAACGAATTCAACTTGCACTTCCATGACCCTCACAAGGATACTTGCGTGAAATGTGACGTTTTGCTAACAAACTTAAAAATGTTTCAAATGAGGAGGAAAGAAGAAGACTTGAACAGGATCATGAACTGCATCTTCGCCAGGCAGAAAAAGCTCGTCATGACATGATCGAGGACACTCTAAAGTCCGTTAATAATAGCACTTACTACACATTTTCCTATGATTTGGAAAAATCTCTTCCTTTTCCTGAACTATCATGTTAAGTGGCCTATTATAAATGCAATCTATACGTTTATAATTTAGGATGCCACGAGCTTTCCTCAAAATTAGGATTTATTTACTGTTGGGATGAAATAAATGAATCATGAGGTTCCCAAGAAATTAGTGCATGTTTGGTTAAGCACATTGAAAACAGGGCTTCAGCTGCGAAAAATGTTATAATGTATAGTGATACCTGTACCAGGCAAAGTAGAAACTGTAATGTTGCCATGGCGACGATGAAACTGGTTCTGAGTGTTGATAATAACATTGAAATTATTTACCAGAAGTTTATGAAAAGTGGCCATTCATATTTGCCCAATGACTGTGATTTTGCCTCAGTATAAAACTACAGCAGGAATCAGCAGATATATATTGTCCCAACGACTGGTATACTGTCATTGCAAAATCAAGGAAGAAAAATCCTTTTCACTTAATTGTGATGACTCATGATGACTTTTTGTCTGTAGGAAATCTTTTACAACGAATCACCACAAGAAAGGTTGATGTGGAAAAACACCCTGTATCATTGCTACAAATGCAATGGAACCAGTATCAAAAGGAAGCACCATTTTCAATTTTTTCAAAGAAACACTTTCCGAATAAATGCCACTCTCAGAACTAAACTTTAAACCTGGACCTAAAAGAGGCAGACCTGTTACTCTTGCTAACGTATATATATATATATAAAACTGTACAGAAATCTAAGGCCAGTAACAAAAGAGAAGAAAAAGGATATGCAAGACCTTTGACCATTCATTCCACCCATCTATCACCCTTACTTTGAGAGTCTATTGACTTCAGATGATGCTGCAGACATTGGGCCACTAGATGCAGATGACAGTATTCAAGATGACATGGACAATGGTGTAGAGTAAAAAAATGTATAAATAGTAGAATAAAAAAAATAGATGTTGCAGTAAAATACTGTTTCCCCCCCCCCCTTCCTTTAAAGAGAATCTTTTCCCTGTTTATATCAAAAGTGGTGTAACTCCAAACAAACCCCCCCCCCCCCAAGAAAGAAAGAAATTTTAAAAGTTTTGAAAACTGCCAGCATAAGCTAGAATAACTCTTCATTGATACATTGTTGAGAAAAAAAACTTTAAAATGTAGAAAACGATTTTATATTAAAAACTTACCATAACATTCCTATTCTCAAAATCTGATTCATGTGAGTTATACCACTAGGGCTTTAAGGGGCTCATATATAAATGATCTACCCTGTGTTGCATATAAAAACTCAAAATTTGCAGATGACACAAACTCCAAACTCCAGATTTATCTAAAGAATATATTTCAAATTATGTCTTTGACCTTATTAACAAATGGTTTACAGCTAATGGCTTGTCTTTAAACTTCGATAAAACTCAATATATGCATTTCAGTACATCACACAGATTAACACCAGTCATAGACATAAAATTTGCAGGCCAGTCCATTCAAGAGGTAGAGTGTGTGAAATTCCTAGGTTTGCATATTGATCATAATTTAAATTGGAAGGTACATGTATCTGATTTACTAAAGCAATTGGGTGCAGCCACATTTGCATTTCGTACAATTTCAGCTATAGGTGATCTCTGTATTAGGCAGCTAGTTTATTTTGCTTATTTTCACTCCTTAATGTCATATGGAATAATATTCTTTGGCAATTCTACCCATAGTGACAAAGTGTTCAGAGCCCAAAAGCGAGTAATAAGAATTGTGTGTGGGGTTAGCAATAAAACTTCATGTAGAGAGCTGTTCAAGAAGTTAGGGATTTTAACATAGGTGTATATATACACATTAATGTCCTTTGCAGTCACAAATTTTACTTTGTTTGAAACAAATAGTAAAATACATAGCTATGGCACTAAACGTAAAAATAATCTTCACAAGGATTACAAGTCGTTGTCATTTGTTCAAAAAGGTGTCCGAAATTCATTAATACATATCTTCAATAAGCTCCCAAAAAACATTAAATTTCTAGCAGATGATAAGAATAAATTCAGGAAAAAATTGAAAGAATTTTTAATTGACAACTCCTCCTACTCTGTCGAAGAATTTGTTTCTAAGGTATCTAGAAAATAAACTGTCAGTAGTTTGTGTAAATGTAGTTTACATAATTAATGTACCATGTATGATATGACTGTATGTCTTCTGGTGTATGTTTTATTTTGTTATACAATTGTTTTTCTGTAAATTGACAACATTCCACATCCCAGAGAGCCAGTTTCTTATATTGAGATCAATGGAAAATGAATGTATTCTATTGTAACACGTTTAAGGTATTTGTATAGGTCTTCAAAAACATGACATGCATAATGGTCAAGACAGCACAATAGTCAAGACAGCACAATATTTTTATTCTAAATAAACTGGAGCACAGAGAGAAACCAATGTTTCACAAAGTGAAGAGAATACACAGTGTAAAGGTTTAGACTTGTCTCAGAACAAGATCTCATAACTTTGTCACTAAACAACCATGAGACTTGGCCTATTTTTACAAGAATTGTTTTTGTGGGATCTTTAAATACAGTAGAATGTCAATAATTTGAACATCAATTATCAGAACTCCTTTATTGTTATTTTTAAACATTTTCTCTATTTTATGGAAATTTAAACTTTATTTCACTATACAGTACAGTATACTGTATGTAGTATACTTATTGCGTTCAGGAATTCCACTAACAAAGAGCTTGGTACAACGACTTTGATCCTTACACATGGTATTTGTTATTGCATTTTGCTGCCGTATCCTTTGTAAGAAACGAGCTTGCGGTGGGGTTGGCACATAAAGCTTGGATCTTAGCTCTGACCGTGCGTATCCTTGGATATTACAGTTCTGACTTTATAATAGTAACCAGGTCGCCACTTCGCTTGTTTTCCACCAAAAGCTAAGGAAAGGTGAAAGTTAAAATGATGTTCACAAGTCCATTGTTATTTGAATAACTATATTCTTCAAATTTTACAAAGTCAAAACTGAACAGGGGATCGGACAAGTTCACAGAAGAAAAGCTTACAAGTTCAATTAACCGTTCGAGTCGGACAACACCTCAAAGTTCACTTTATTCTGATTATTACGGGAAAGTACATATGGAAAAGTTTGTCACACACTTCTGTTATGGTACTTGGTTAGCCAGTGACCGACACTCAAGAAATTCCAAGGCCCATTTGGAGTAATGCTATTTCAAAACTGCATTGTAGTATAACTTAAATTTGCGAACCTACATTATGCCAAAATAAAACTTTTGCACCGTAGTGCTTAGTATGAAACTGACTAGCCTACTGAACTACATGTTATCGAGTTAATGGTTCTTGACAGACTGAGGGCAACGTCGTGTCATGCCGACTACTTCTGTACGACTGAGGGCGACTAACTGAATGCACGAGTCTATATCACATCCGCTCCCCGCTTGTCGAAGATTCCTGGCGACTCTGCTCTCTCACGAACCGTGGGAAAGGATTCTTTCTCTGAAATTTTGCAAATCGCTAGATCTTATACCAAACGTTAACTTTAGTTATTATGAAAAAATTTATAACTTTAATAATTTAACAAAAATAAATAATTTAGATATGAACTTTCGCAATCTTATTCCAGGTGAATGCTGAAAAATGTTGAAATTGAAAATACTATCTTAAAAACTGTAAAACTGCTTTCTAACTTGAATTATCATAGAAATTGACTTTAAAAATGAAGTACAATATTAATATTCAATCTAACTTGCGTTTTTGAGAATAAAATTCTGTTACGCAATTACAAAATTTAACAGATACCTTACACCTTGTGACCAGTTGGATCCTGTCTTTGATGTATAATGTTCGTTATAACTGCCATGTATGTGTAATAATAACAGCCTTTAGTGTGCTGATAGTTTTGAGTTTCTTAGAAATCTGAAACGCGCTGTGTTTGTCCTGCCCCTTTGATGTGAATGTTTTCACAACAAAGCAATCAAAGCAGGCTACTTCAGTAGTCATTAGAAATATGTCTACAAATGTAACATGTGTAAGTCAGTTCTGTTTTGCTGTTTGGATGATTTATAGAATTCTGTTGATTTCCTGTGCTAGGGTTGTGTAATATTATAAAGTAACTAACGTAATATTGAAGACAAAATAATTTTTAATTCAGAATTGTATCAGACTCTCAAAACTTTAGTACACTTTGTATCCAAACAAATAAAAAAATCGAACCACCCTGGGTCCCAATTAGTTTGGATTATCTATGCTCTACTGAAATGTAATTTTTGGAGCGGTTGATGAAAAGCAAATACATAATTCCTATAAGATTTTAGTGATGATGCCAGTGCAAGAATCAGATATGGTTTCAACTATTATGATATAGAAAATGATTTGTACAAATATTAAGCCATTTGTACTTTGTGATGTAGGAAGCTGCTGCCATTCCTTCATGGATCATTATAAATATTTCTCCCATTTTGTTGCTGCAAAAGTAGTTTTCTTGTATCTGTGTTGTGTTGCAGGTGTTTTGGGAATTACCTGTGATGTAAATGGAAAATATGTGGGGACTGTTTGTGATTCCAGATTCATTTGAGACGCTGATTTAATTATTGTTAATTCATGTTCAGTTAAGGTTGTACAGAATTTTAAAATTAATTCTCTGTTTAAATTTAAACTACATGCTGATCTCTACGGTTTTTGCAATAAATTGATAGATATTTCTTTCTCCCAGAATTTCTTCTGACAGAAACAGCACATCTTTGTTTTTAACTTTATTTGTGATAGTATTTTTGACGAGTAGAGTATACAATAAAAATGAGTATTGTGATTCATATGATTAATAGTTGGTCATACTTTGAGAGTGATGATAATATTTAAAGATAATGAATTACTTTCTTTACAGTCTGTTGTGTAATGCCTGGGCAAATCCCTGGTACTCTGGTCAGTTCTTCATGGGATAAGACAGCAGCTGTTTGGGACATGAATGATGCAAAAAACAAACCTGTATATGTTTTGTCTGGTCATACACAAGCAGTTTGGGCTGCCTTGCAGATGCCGTCTGGAGTTACAGTAACTGGTTCTGCCGATAAGAGTATTAAAGTATGGGAGTCTGGTGGCAAATGTGTTTATACACTGAAAGGTTAGTACACGGTGCTATTGTATTAAAAGTGTCAAATATATCGAACTCTGTATCACATGAGTTTTAATTCACTATTGTGGATTGATGTAGTGTCTGGTAATTGTATTTAATGGGATATTGCCACATACATTATATAAAATTTCATTTAAGAACACACTACATAATGGTTGCTGGTGCTTCTGAATGTGCTGTCCAACTAGTTTAAAGCTATCTGCATTATATCAGGATAATTATGTGTTTAAATTCAGTGTGATCTGGATGTTATTTTGGAATGATGCCATAAATAGCAGCTTACACTTGACTGCAAAAAGTGCAAGGCAATGAAAATAAGTAACAAAAAGACTGCGTTTGTTCACGAGTACAAATTTAACAATTCAGTTGTTGACACGGTGGATTTCCTGAAGTATCTAGGTGTAATAGTACAAAGCAACATTAAATGAGACTTGCACATAACTTCCATCGTAGGCAAAGCTAATTCTAGATCACTATTCATATGTCGTATTTTGAGAAGTTGTAATGCTCATTCAAAGGAAATAGTGTACAAAACACTAGTGTGTCTGCATTTGGATTACTGTTGTGGAGTTTGGGATATGTACCACAAGGGACTGATTGGCACATTAGAGAAAGTACAGAAGAGAGCCGCTCAATTCATTACTGCTAGTTTCAGTCCTTATGAAAGTGTCACAGAATTGATACATAATTTAGGGTGGGGTTGTTTGGCAGACAGATGACGTCATTTTCGTTCGAATTTAGTGTATAATATGTGAAAATCTTTAATTTACGAGTGCAGTGAAATTCTTCCGCCAACCTATTTAGGTCGCAATGACAGGAGGGACAAGGGATAATGTTGATTCTGTTGTGTTAGAAAAGTTTGAGAAAATAATTCCAAATCACCTCCTCATGTTTAAGAGACAAACAATTTTCAATCTCTCATTGTGTTGCAATGAAGTATTCAAATTCTTGTTTGTACATGCTGACTTTAATTAGCCCACAGTATGTAACAACCCAATTTTTTGTTGTATAATTTACAGCCCATGGTTTCATGGGTAAAATCTGTATTACTATAAATATGGAAATAAGCTGCGTGTGTCTTAGAGGTATGAAATTACCCCATCAATTTCGATGGTATTTTCAAATTTTTAGAGCTAATGGTCCAGATCAAAATCTACAGAAATGGCTAATGACTTATATGTGCCAAAGGGTGGAACAAGTAAATGAAATAATTTCTATGGAATAATTATGGTCATGGATTGCATTATAGTTTAAATATTCTCTCCTTTGAGGAAAACTGTCAAAAATCACACTTTTATTTATTTATTTTTGTAAATTATTTATTCTTGACTTCGGCTATTTATCTAATCAGATCTCCAAAATTTAAAACATTGAAATTAATGGAATATTAATAAGATTAGTAGCATGATTGACAGTTACACAAATTGTTTCTTGTATGACATGTTTTGCAGTCCTCGCTGAATTCTGTACAATGTTAATTAAAAATGTTAATATATGGTACTTCTCCCCTACATGTCATATGGATGTGCATTTCAGGTTTTTCTTGAAGAAAGATGCATACAATAAACATCAACAGGTAAACAGTATGTATTATGTGTAAATATTCTCTGATAATATCGCCCAGGTAACATGTGTACAAATTATGCCCACTGTTCAAACCATGGCCAGTAGAATAATCTGTTCTTTTTATTAAATAACACTCATAAACTGAGCATGGTGGTGTAACGGTTAGCGGTTAGCGTTCTGGCCTTGCATTCGGGTGGATGGCGGTTCGAATCCCCATCCGGGCATCCAGATTTGGGTTTTCCATGGTTTCCCAAATCACTCCAAGCAAATGCCGGGATGCTTCCTTCAAAAGACCATGGCTGAATTCCTTCCCATTCCTTGCCCCCCATCATTTCCCATCTCTAAAAACCTCGCTGTTAAGAGACATTAAGTAGTTAAAAAAAAAAACACTCGTAACCCTAATTCCGTAATGTTTGTTTGTGGTTGTAGCTTTTATCACCATAATGTTGGAACTTTCACGTGCTATTGTGTTTATGATGACAGTAAAAAGTAATTAGGTATCCTAAAACCTTGTGCCACACCACATAAATCATGAAAGTAAATCATCATACCTTATGCTTTAACAAAATGTGTGATGTGTCATTCTGGTCCAGGCTGCATTTCAACCTAACCACAAACTTCGTTAATGCTTCAGTTCGAAAATCATAGCTTCTGTCACATGCGCATTAATACATTCATTGTATCGCGATTGAATCTTGACTCTTTGGAACTACTTACATGTGGTTGAAACAATGACTTTAGTAACATGGTGCTATTGAAAGCAAAGGAAATTTAAAATACTTCTTGGCTGCATCCCAAACTAACCCCAAACTTTGCCAAAGGTTATGTACGGAAATCATAGCTTCTGTCACATGTACATTAAATCATTTACTGTTTCGCATTTGAAAATACTTATATGCAACTGAAATAATGATACATCCAATACTCTCGAAGTTAATATTTGGTGATAGAATAAAATTGGTAAAGAATTTCTACATATACCAAACCACACGTATGTGAAGCTGTGGGAAAATGCTAGTAGGTTATATTTCATTTTGATGTAATGCCAAAATGAGAAATTAAACAAAATTAGTGTCAGTTTTTGGTTGAATGTGATTTGTGCTAAAACTATTGGCCAGATTGTGATGGGGTTTTGTTTAATGTACAGCTTGTTGACCTGCATGTAAAATAAAGTATGTTTCATTTTGATGTGATCAGATTTAAATTGTCAGTTTTCCATTGAATGTGATATACTCAAGAACTGCTGATTGGATTTTGATGGCATTTCTTTTAATTTACAGTGTGTGCTCCTGAGGGTAAAATAAGGTTTGAAAAAAAAAAAATGAAATATTCAAGATGATTTTTCATTGAAAGCAATTCACTAAAAAACTAATAGTCAGGTATTGATGGTGTTTCTCTTAATGTATAGCCTGTAATCCCACTGATAAATTAAAGTATGTTTCATTTTTATGTGTTGTGGAAAAAATGAGAAATTGATAATTTTTTTGCTGAACATGATTCACGCAAATATGGGTGGTTGTATGCTGAAGGGGTTTCTATTAACGTATAGCCCTTAGTCCTACAGGCAAAATAGGGTATCTTTCAATTTGATTTTACACTGTAATGTGATTAATTTAATATAATTTTTAGCTGAATGCGATTCATGCTAAATTTACTTGTCTGATTTCTGTGGGGGTTTCGATTTTGCACAGATAAAAGAGGCTATGTTTCTTACGAGCAGTCTGGCAGCTCGGTGATTAAGACACTTGCTTTCAAAAAGTTCATGGTCCAGTCCCGGGTTCAAATCTTGGCATTGTCAGGAATTTTTAAGTGTTTGTTCATATGAGCTGCATCAGGACGTTTTATGGTTTGGGTTCCACATTAAATTGTAGGTCCCAGCGGAAAGGAACCGACTGTCCTACTTCTGACACAGTGGCTTAGTGCACCTCCTTTGGGAGAATCCAACCAGTCTTCTGGTTATGGACTAAGCTACTTTGTTTCATGTTGATGTGATGTTGGAAAACTGAGAAATTTACCAAATTAGTATCATTTTTGGTTGATCAGCATTTACAAAAAAGTACTGGTCAGATTTTGATTAGGTGTCAATTAATGTACAGCCCATCATTTTTGCGGGTGAAGAGAGTATGTTTCATTTTGATGTGACATCGAATTGAGGATCATTTTTTGTTGAACGCTATTCACACTAAATACATGTTGGATTTTGATGGAGTTTAGATTAATGTATAGTCCGTGGTGACATGCGTAAAATAGGGTATGTTTCATTTTGATGTGATTTCGGATAGTTAAGAAATTTGCCATATTAGTATCAAGTTTTTGTTGAATGCTATTCATGCAAAATCTGCTGATCAAATTTCGGTGGGGTTTCGATTAATGTACAGTTGGTGCTCCCACAGGTAAAGTAGGATATGTTTCATTTGGATCTGAGATTGAAAAATCAGTGTGTTAGTATTTTTTGATACAATTCATTCAAAAACTACTTGTTGGATTTTGATGCATTTTTTTATTAATGCATATCCAGTGATCCCACTGGTAAAATTCTATACATTTCATTTTGATGTGATGATGTAAAGCTGATAAATTTAAAATAATTTTTTTATGAATGAGATTTAAGAAAAAAACTACTGGTTAATTATTATCCATTTGAAGGCTAGTTACTTGTTGTAGTCGAAATGTAGACTGTGATTTCAGTGTACAACCAGCATCATATTATTGAGAGGAATGAAGTTACATTTTGTTACGAAGACCGTTCATGCAAAAAAAAATTTGCATTCAGTGATCCAAGTGGGCATGGATCGTGAAGTTCTTGATAATGTTGTTTTACAAGAGTAGTGTGAACAGTAACAGTCGACGCGAACAAATTTGTAAGCAAGTTCTGGTAATATGCCAAGTTATTGGTTTAATACATCTCTACTTCGTGGGACCTTCATGTATAAGCTAATGTGTGCTATAGTTAAACTGCTTTGCAATAAAGGAGACGAGTCAGTTGTATCTAGTTACCAACCTGTTTTGTTAGAAACAGCCTTCTCCAGAATTGTTGAAAAAGCTATATACATCTGAATTTACAGTAGTCTAAGAAATGAAAATTTTGTAACTAAACTGTAATTTGGTTTCCAAAAATTTAATTCAGCAGATCAAGATAAGTTTGTAAATTTTATAACTAAAATGCTGTCTATTGTTTATAGAAAGCATTTGATTTATTTTAAAAAAAATATTTTTCTGCATCTGTGGAAATATGTACTACAGCCAGATTAAAGTTAAATTTGTGTTCACCAACAATATTTAAAAGGAATAAATAGTAAATTATTGCCTGTATTTTATGATTTATCTAAGGCATTTTTGACTGTGTTGATCAGGAAATTCTCATACAAATTTCGGTATAAAGGGCATTGTTAATTAATGGTTTAGCTCTTACCTTTTGAACATAAAATAGAAAATATCACTAGAACATTCAAATTCAGCATTATGTGTCTCACAATTTCTAGAGTGCAGTTTTGTCAGCTGTGAAGTACCTCGGGGTTTTATATTGGATCCACATTTGGATAGGAGAATAACACCACATACCTAGGATGAACATTGCTGCATCATCAATTCGGAAAAACACATTTCCAACAATATATATAATCCAGATTTCTCTACTCAGCATATTGAAGATTGTCTTTCATTTTACTAATAATTTGGTAGCACATGTAAATCACTCGGAATATGTTTGTAAGTGGTATTCTCAGCAAAATTTCTATTCCCAGTGACATTCTTTTCTGTTTGTAGGCACGTATCTGTATTCATTATGGTAAACTCAATTTGCAACTCTTCACCTTTTATTTGAAACGTCCATACCTGTATATTTTTCTGTTAGGGTTATTTACTTTTACCAAAATGTCCCCATTTTAAGGTTCCCTGGCTTAACAAATTACTCTCCGTCTGCTATACTCTAGATACATTGCCTGAAGGCTATGCAGCTTATACCTTGGTAGATTGGGAGTTGGTTTTTGCTGACAGGTACTAAGAAATTAGAGGCATTTCTCTAGATTTTGCTGTTGCATCCAGTTTGGAACCGTTCAAGCCATACCAGTCAATCGCCCCTTCTTAACACATTTTTCAGTATAGTGGTCACAAGGCTTGTTTTTTAAAAACAACAACAATAAAAGTGCTGGACTTAGTAGATTGACACAAGTCTGTTTACTTGGTCCTGCTTGACAAATCAAATTGAAGATTCTTTCCAAATGAAAGAAATTCTTGTGTGAACATATTTTAAAATTACCTCTGAGAGTAAAAAGAAAAAAAAACTTTTGTCTGTGAATTCAATCATTTTCAGATAAGAAAATACAAAAATATTTATTCAGTATGTACACACAAGTAATAAATTTGTGAAGCAATTGCTACTTGAATACTTTTTAAAATCATAAGGATTCTGTGAACTTATCCGTCTATTGCAGCTAAATAAAAAACTTCGTTTTTTGGCAGACGCGTTTCGATTTATTTAATCATCTTCGGTGCCAGATTTTGTTTCTTGTTTTTACATCGAAGTCAGGGGAAGTTCCATTTCAGTGCTTTTTCTATTGCTTTTTGTGTGTTCCGCACATACACTGTGGTGTGTTTATATTCGCACAAACTGTCTTCATTTTTAGAAACGCACTATTGTTTACGCACTTCTTGTCAGTTTAACCACTGTACAAGCATTTGTTGTCCTTATTAATAGCAGCTAAGGAAAAAGGTCTGAATCTCAACTTTTTAAAATCGTTGCAGTGTTTATCACAATTATGCCAATCATGGTGGGTTCGGGAGGATGCAGGTTCAAATCCCTTTCTGGCCATCCAGATTTGGGTTTTCCATGGTTCCCCAAATCATGCCAGGCTAATGCTGAGATGGTTCCTTCAAAAGGCCATTGACAAATTCCTTCCCTTTCTTTGCCTCCAGTTCAGTTTATTTATAATGCATAATGCTGGTAGGTAGTTATCTAATGTTAAGATGGAGGAAATCTAGCAGTGTTTCAAAATTATCCACTATAAAATTGCATTCAGTAAAATATCTATACCTCCATGCATTCCTCCCATGCTCCTTCAAGACTTACACAGCCCATTCTCCTAAACTGGTCTGTAATCTGATATCCACACTCCAGAAAACCAGCCACATTCGGTTCAAAAGTAGCCAGACCTCTTTCTTTCGCACCAAATTTTCCCCGGGCCTCAAATCCTTGAGCCCAATTCTTAGCCATAACTATGTATCCTGTGGATTCTTTCCGTAACTATGATCGCTTCCACAACTGCTGAGATCTTAATAACTGCTCACAATTATAGCAATTAAATTTCTCCATGGAACCTGTAAGCACCTTAGAATTTGGGTAAATTCTAGTTTTCTTGGCTATAGAGCACAAGGGAGAGGGTAAGCCTTCTAGTTAACATAAAATTTTTCAGTTAGCAACTACAAGACATGAGAGACACGTTTCATGCAGAAGCTGATACTGCAACCTAACTCGGTAAATAAGTCGATTTAAAAACAGTAAAGTCTCTCAGCACACAATACAGGCCCTAAATAAACAATTTTTAATAGTAAATAACCTTTAAGCTAACCTGCGCTAGTGTTATCCACAGTTATCCAATTTGTAAATAGTTGATTTTGGTTACGTGATAATTTCACTAATTCTCAACACTTTTCGATGCAGTAAAGTCATTTAATAATAGTAATAAAGAAAACTAAATTCACTAAAAATCAGTAATTTCAGGCCGTATAAACAAAGTAAACCTAATTTTAAAAACTTCGTTAGAGACACTTGCAGTTTCTGCATTAAATAACGACACGTTTTCAATAATTTCCCGAACTAAAAAGTAAATTTCCTGAAAGAGTAAAGAATCTAGTATAACACATTGAAGTTTCAAAACATTCCAGGCAGTATAACAGATATTTCAAGTAATGATGTCATAAACAAAAATGTGGTAGTTTTCGAAATTAAACTGTGACTAAACAAGACCATTTCCGTAAACAAAACCACTTTTAAAACACGTAACTAAATAAAAGGAAAATTTGGCTAATAACACTTTTTCGATATAAACAACACTTGAATAATTATTAATTAGAAACCAAATTTTTTCCAACATGTCGTCTAGGCAGTCTCAACCTAGATTTTTGTAAGAGACATAACTTCTCTAATACACCACCGATAATAATAAAAGTTGCATTTTTTAAATCAGGAGCAAACACAGAACAAGTTGGGATTAATTTAAACACAATAATTTGTATTCCAGCAAGAATTTCAAAAATCGCACAAATTAAGAAATAGTCTGGGGGTTTTTAAACTGTTTTTAGGAAGTCCATTACCATTACGCCTGCATACTTTAATTATTTACAAGAAAAGAAGTTAATTTAGAATTATAGTCATCATACTTTTAATAAATCTTAAGGGCCAGGCTACACACTGTTAAATTTTGAACACTAACTATGATTAAATTTTTTCAGACTATTTTTGTCAAGAGGTAGACCTAGTGTTGTAAAAGAAAAAAAAAGGTTGTTTTTCTGACTTGAAAAATAAACATGAAAAAAAAACATGTTTTTTTTTTCTGGGACACGTTTTTTTTCATAACTACTAAATCTCAAATTTGTAAGACATTTATCATTTAATATAACTGGTTTAGAGTTAGTAGCCTGGTTATCTCAATTTTTAAATCTACTATACTTTTCTGGTTCAGTAGTAAAGAAAATTACGAAAATATTGGCAACATTGACTGAAGTTTTCTTTTATGAATGGGGACTTCCCGAAGAGGCTTGATTGCTCGAGAAGGAATCCTCGTTCCCCATTGTTTGGATTGATACTCGCTATTTGAACTAGTGCTGCCAACCCAACAGAATTTATCTGTAGACCTATAGATCTTTTTTTAAAAAAATTAACAATTTTAAATTTATCTACGGTATTTTTGCCTTTTTTTACTATGCATTGTGCTTTCCTTATATTCGTATACTTGTTAGACACTCAGCATATAGTGATACTGAGTCATTAGGTTGTCAGTAATTATGAATCATTTCCTTGCAACTGTTGGCGTAAACCAACGATTGAAAAAGAAATAAAGCTCCTATTTTGTATGATAATAGATTCAAATTCAATCTTAAAAGACCATAATACAGAATTATCAGCACAGTCTTTATGCACAATGTTTACTTTCCTCACAGTTTAAAATTGCAATTTCAAAATCTTTTGCGTACATTACAAGAACAACCAGTAAAAGACAACTATTTCTGAAGTTATGGATCTAGAGCAGCCAGAAAATTCCGACACCGATCGAACTAGTGTTGGTGGTGCTGATGCTACTGAATGTGGTACTGACATAGAGGATGAATAAAATTATGTTACCTATATAGATAGATTTATGAATCATTATGGAAGACATTATATGATTCAGTAAGATTTAAAACACACATGTAAAATGTAAGTTCTGTAAATAAAACTATAATTCATCAAATATATTGTTTTCTGGAAAAAAAAACAAATTTAGAAGAAAAAAAACGTGTCTTTTTTTTCACAAAGCTGAAGAAAAAAAAAAACATTTCTTTTTTTTCAGTTTGCAACACTAGGTAGACCACAGTTAGTATACGGCGGAGAGTATATATTGAGGTGCTCAGGTCATCTGGCTGTCTTTATCTTTTGGTCTTGTATCGGGGTGTCTTGTATTGCGGAGTCTGTCTTTATATTTTGGCCTTTATCCTTTGGTCATAGGTCGCGGAGTTAATCATGGGCTAGTGTGTTGGGTAGTGTGAGTGTCGGTCAACCAAGATGACTTTAAGATACAACATGTGCATGACGCATCGCCATGTTAACTTTTCCTTCCAGTGATTGGTGCTAGCCTTGACTATGGACTTATAATTTTTCTAACGGGGTGTAGTCTGGTACTTCTTCCTCTTCATGACTTGGGATTTTTTGAGACGTTTTGTTCGATTGCCAGTTCAACTGTAATTGCTATTTTTCAAATGTGACTGAAATAAATTCAACATTTTCATCAAGTGGACTTTTACATACTTTCATAGTGAATATTAACCTTTCCCTAGCTTTTGGTTTAAACAAGCTATGTGGCGACCGCTAGGCTTTACAGTTGAATTATCCAGGCAGATACATGGTCATTCAAATTTATTAATGCAAACTTAGTAGAACTTTCAGCAAGTCAGAAGTCAGTTAAGGTAACTAAACTGATACTACACCCCAGTATACTGGTTTAGCCCCTTGCAAACCACTGTCTGAACTCGCCTACCAACACCAGGCATCCCCCTGGCCTAGTATCTAGTAATATCCTCTTCTCGTCTATCTAACCAGTGGTAAACCTATTACTAATATATAGGTTATTAGGAAACAAAGGCGCTGAAAGCGGATATATTGAACATTTGGATAGGAGAAAAACCACCGCTTTCCATAGATGAGGATTCCTGTGGCGTCGATACACGAAGAAAAAAAAAAACACTTACATGCATTAATAATTTTTGAGCCTGTGGCCATACTTCAGTAGTAGTTAGATGGCTGCGTGTTGGAGGCCGGCAGCCAACTGAGTGAACCTGCAAGGCTGATAGCTCATGGTGAGGGTGGAAAAAAACAGCATGGCGGGTCCTGCCATATCCCGTATATCCCTTCCAAACCATTACCTTTCCTGATAGGTGCAATGCACCCTCCGCCAAACACTTTTAGTGAATAGCGGAGTAATTGTAATAGTGTAATAGTAATAGTAGTAAGGGTGGGGGTAAGAAGGCATAAGCTAGAAAATACTAATAAATGGATTGTAATCCTGTCAATAGGGACCCATCGCAAGGCACGGTAGGCGACAGCTGATGGTCTGAAATTGCCTATACAGTAATGGACGTATGTGCAAAAAATTGAAGAATATGTAAAATCACAATCAAAAATATATTTTTTTTTAAATTTAAAAGCTAAGCAACATTCGAAGTTACAAACTGCAAAGAGATATGCTCTGGTGAGCGATGCTTCTGTGAGAAAAGGTAGGAGGTGAGGGGGATGGGCGGGAGGAAAATTGGTGCTATCTTAAATTTTGTCCTGGTGGTTGTCTGGTGCCCAGTAGGTACTGATAAGCCAGTTCCCACCTTCTAAATTCTGAAATGTTGCTTTTGTCCAAGAGGACTCTGATGGCGCGGAACACAAAACGTGTTAAGATTGTTGGTGCCATGAGTGGTGGTATGATAAGATACAGGGTGGTCTGGGTTCTGGGTGAATACCGATTGTGTGTGTCCATTCATTCTGATGGCCAGTGGATTTGTTGTCAGACCAATGTAGGAGGCTGGGCAATGGTTTGCAGGTGAGTTGATATATAAGGTGGGAGGATACACACGTGGCAAGTCCTGTGATGGGGAAACTTTCCCCAGTTACCAGGTTGGTAAAGGTTGTGGAAGGCGGGTGCATACTGCATAATTTGCAGCGGGATCTGTTAAAGGAAACTAACCTTGGAGCTGTCTTGCAGGCTGGGGGGCCCCGTGTTTATGGTATATATATATATATATATATATATATATATATATACCATAATCATGGGGTATATATATATATATATACATTAGTGTCCCTTTTAAGAGGAATTTTTTTTTCGAAAATTCAAACGCGTACCCTCTAATTCTTTTTAAAACAATGTCACTTAAGACATTTTATTCTCCTACAAAGATGTTAACCCGTGTCGAGTTGACCCGAAAATTTACGAAAAATTTTTATTTTGACTATTGCTTGATATGTGATTAAATCATTAAAATTTTGTATAATTCTTGGTTAACTATGAAATCCAGACAACAAAAAATAATACTTCATTTTTTAGTAAGACAAGCATATTAAAATTATGAGGTGTACTTTCTTTTTAGGATCTCTTTTTTTACGGTGCGAGTACAATATTCGGTGATTTTGCATGAAAATTGTTTCCGTTCTTCATCAGCTGTAATTAAACTATGAAACTCATGAATTAATTTTACAGCTCTTTCAGCTGTGTCGTTCAGATAAAATACCTTTTTTTTTTAGCCTGTACAAAATTCGCAGTTTATTCCTGAATAGCACTGCTTTAAAGTTTCACCTGAGAAAACAAATGTTTTTTCTTCGCGGATATAAATTCACCATGGTTTTTCCTAAAATAAAATGTACGTAAGCATCGATCAAGTTGAAAAAAGTACAAAATAATGCACAATGTACATACAAGACTGCTAATTTTTCATACCATACAAAATAGAGCAGGATATTTCTGTCATAGGAGTGTACCTTTATACAAAGTCAAATGTACTCTCCTTTCCTAAATTATGTACCATTCTGCATTCCTTGCTCAGTTTAGTTTGAAAACTTAGGAACCTATCTTGAGTGAATAAATGGCTCTTTCCAAACATCACGCTTGATGCACTGCACTAGGATACCTTATTTTCAGTTCTTTGCCACTATCTCCATCCAAAAATATAACTCTTAGCTCAATTAGTTCTGTAGTTGTCTCACGAGGGATTTTTGTTTTAATTCAGCCAAGTAGAAATGTAACAACTACTAGATTTGTGTGTCATTAAAGTATTTTTTTAGATTAATTGTATCACTTTGATGCCGTCATGCAAAAAGTAACAACTTTCTTTCTAACATTTGCTGCAGAAATGCCCAGGCACCATTGAGATGACCTATGTTAGATGCAATTGTGTCACAGCTAATTATCCGCCCTTTATCACTTACTCAGAGCATTCAGAACAAATTCACCGAAGTCTTAATCACAAGAAGTAGTTCCTATTACAAATTGTAATTATGTGATAGATTGGCAGTCGTTCTTCTTTGGAACTTCTTACACCCAGACCAGGCAACAACTCGCCATTCCGCTGAATGGTCACTATTTGGGACATGTCATTTTAAAATCGGTTATTATAGCTTCTGCTCATTCCTTCTACATTTGTGTCCTCATTTGTTGAATGGAAGACTTGTTTAAAAACAAATCGTCAATGCTAAGTCCAAGTGCCTCCACGATAACTTGAAGAACGTAAACTGAATCTCTTACACTTAACTGACATCTATCCAACGCAGCTATCAATTTAGGTGTAATGATATCTTTTCTTCTGCCCTTTGCAACAGTTCCTAATTGTATTATTTCGGGTGGGTTTGTTAAATGATCTTCATGATGTTCTCCGGAACTAAAAAAATGTGTCGTTTTGTTGTTCAGATAGCATCAACAAATCATAGGATGTTGAAGAGCTTGACTACTCGCTGGACAACATCTAATTAAGTATTTTTCTCTTTATTTATTTTCATTTGTTTTACCCTTTCTTCCTTTTCAGCTAGTTTTCTACACACACCAAGCAATCTGGTCTCCCTGGCTCTTTCTGTCGCTGTTTGAAGATTTCACCCTCCTATTTCACCCTCCTTTGTTCACATCCTTTCGAGGGCGTAAACATGTGCAATACCATAAAGATTATCCAATTCACGTTTGAAATCCTCTTTCCTTCACTTATAAACATCCAGAGATTTGCTTGAATTCTTTTTGAACTGTCTCCATAATAGTCCCCAAAATATAATACACTCCCGTACAGCGACATTGTGGCTTTCAATTATAGTCAATTTGCCTTCGCATATATTAAAACTAAATCTAATAGCACTACTGCAAATTGGTTTTTTGCCTCTCCTAATAAAAAAAATGCTCTTTCTGGCTCTTCGTAATCCTAAAAACATCTATTAGAACAGAAAAATGTGTGATACCTATTCAAGAACTGTAATGACAGTAACAATAAAGTGGGTGCGTACCACTACTCTCGCGTAAAATATATGAAGATGAGTCGGTGCAAGTCAGCACGGGTTACAGTTCTCAGAATGGCGTAAAATTTTGTTTGCGAGTGTTTTAGGGTAAAATGAAAAAAAATTAGGACCAATGCGTTACAAAATTTTAACTTTGAAAAATAAGGGACACCCTAATATATATATATATATATATATATATATATAGTAACCAGAAAATAATAGGAGCTAAGTGGCAAATGGATTTACAAAAAAAGAGAGATAACGAAATGAACCACCACCACCTACCCTAGATGATGGTTTTGTGGGGTGAACACACAAAAAAGCACAAGAACAGGAAAAACGATGAATTCTGTGAGACCATCTCCTACACCTCCCTCCCTCCATGATGTTCTCCAGTTGACAAAGGGCCAAGTCTAGAAATAGTCATTGTTTTTCCTGTTTTTGTGCCTTTTTATGTGTTCACCTTACAAAACCATCATCTAAGGTAAGTGGTGGTTCATTTCGATATCCCTTTTATGTATATATATATGGTATCATGGGGTCTTCCCTGGCCCTCCCAGAACTTGTTTCAGCAAGCCTCCCAACTAGTCCACAAACACAGTCTTCCTCGTCCCATCAGACAGCCCCAAGGATCCTTCCCATGCAAGATGTGCGACATTCGCCATGCCTCCACCACTTTCACCAACCCTATCACTGGTGAGAGCTTTCCTATCGTAGGACACACCACCTGTGAAACCTCCCATGTAATATACCAGCTAACCTGCAAACACTGCCTGGCTTCCTACATAGGTTTGACTACCAATCCGTTAGCCATTAGAATGAATGTTCACCGTTGGACAGTTTTCACTCAAAATCCAAAACATCCAGTAGCTATCCATGCCATCTCCCATGACACTAATAATTTCAGTTCTTGTTTCATGGTCCGTGCTATCAGAGTCCGCCCAAACAACGGCACCTCCTCTGAACTCAGAAGGTGGGAACTTAAATACCAATACAAACTAGGCACAAGGTAACCTCATGGTCTCAATTTGAGATAATACCCAGTCAGTACTTTTCCTTCCCTCTATCCTCTACTTGCCTCCATGCCCACTGTCTACAGTATATTGAACCACCACATACCAAGGTGATGTTCAATTACATAGATTCTTTTATTATTATTATCATTATATTTTTTCAATTTTATTTTGTTTACTCATTTACTTTTACTTTCTCAAATTTATGTTATGAACATTTTAATGTATTTTTCTGCACTTTTTGCAACATTTTGCATTGCTCAGGTACTACTCCAATTCACCGTCCCCCTCTCCCTGTCCTCTGTTTGAATTTACTCTCACCATGTTCCTGACTAACGGTCATTCTGTGAAACTGTCTCCTACACCACTCCCCCCACCTTGATTTTCTCCTGTTGATGAAGAGCCAAGTCCTGAAATGTTCATTGTTTTTCCTGTGTTTTGTGCTTATTGGTGTGTTTACCCCATGATACCATCATCTAAGGTAAGTGATGGTTCATTTCGCTATCCCCTTTTATATTTTTGTAAATCCTTACACTAATTAGCTCCTATTATTTCCTGGTAACTATTTATATATATAGTTTGTTTCCTAACAAGAAATGCACAAACGTTTGTTACCTGTAGTTGTATTTGACATCCCTGCAATGATTTACAGACCTCTGTGATCTTACATCAAGCTTGCTTTGCACCCTTCAGCCAGTGGAAAATTCCTTCCATTCACATGTTAAGGTTAGCTCTGGGCACCCTCATTGACCCAATCATGTTTCGTTTTCTTTCATGACTTGGGGAGTAAGATAAGATATTGTTTGCAATGATTTTCTATATTTTCCATTCCTCCTACCTTTTGTGTTTGGCAGCCATGTTTTTGCTTTCTATATCATTTCCCTATTAGTGTTGCTTTGTGGCATTTTCCCCAATCATTCCATGTGAATGGTGGGATAGTAGTTCCTTCAAAATGCCATGGCCAAATTCCTTCCCATTCCTTGCACCCCAGTCCTTTCCTGCCTCTAATGACCTTGACGTCGATGAGGCATAAAGCCATAAGCAAAAAAGTGTAAAATAGATCAATAATTTCTGAAGTAGGGTAATTGGAGACTTCACTTTACTAACTCAGTTACTGACATCATTCTAAACCATATGATTTTGCTGGTATAAAGGGGTTCAAAGTTTTATCACGAAACTAAAATGAGAATTACTTTTGAGTAATTTGACTTTGCTTTGTATTTATGAAGTATAGTGTATGATGAAGATGTATTTGTGATGTATAGTGAATGATTAAGAAGTTGAGTTGTAGTTTGAAGAAGAATTTTCTTGGAAAACTTTATTTGTACATGGCAAATTATCACTTTAACTATGGATTTTTTTGCTACTTCAGGTCATTTGGATTGTGTTAGAGGATTGACGGCATATTCAAACACAGAAGTTCTTTCCTGTGCTAATGATGCAACAGTGAAGTTGTGGAATATAGAAACGTTTACATGTCTTGGAACATACTACTCGCATACTAATTATGTTTATGGGTAAGGAAACAGTCTTCATATATAATAAAAAAAAATATTCAATAAAATGTAGCATAGTTCTTCAGAAGGTAAGATTTGGATGTTAATGTAACGTTTCATGTGCAGCTTATCATTGTGGCTGTCATAACTAATGGGTACATTAGATTTTGTTATGAGAAAAAAGTAGTAACCTTTTGATACAGTTGAAATAATCAGTATGAGTAGCTATTGTCACATAGTGAATTTTTTTTATTATTTAGGTGTTTATGTGATTAATACTTAATAATTTCATTCAATTTGATGTTTAAATTTATTAATGTTGTCCTATATGCAACTTTGATTTTTTTTTACATGTTGTGTAATTGATATTACCTTCCTTGTAGCAGTTGACTTCTAATTATAGTCTTGTTAAATATGAAGCAATTAACTTCTGGGAATATATGATAGTTTTGAGTGAGAGATCAGTTGTGCAGATTGGCTGAAATTTTTCTTCTTAACTTGGAGTCCTGGCATTAATTGGCTAGACTGTCTGCAAAAAAAAAAAAAATGAAAAGAACTTGATGTAGCCATATTTAACAAATGTTGGTTATCAGTAAGCAATACAGTACTAAATGTTTATCTGAAAGTGGTTACCTCTTCTAGAACTTCTTGGAAAACTGAAATTTATTAACAAAGCCTGACATACTTAAATTACAGTGCATTGGCAGAGGCTTTTTATTGTCACCTGGGGGAAAGAGGGTGGAGTGAAGCTGTCTCACACCTTCATTCTGTTCTTTTATACTATTGAAGCACACTGCTACTATGTGATCCTGGTGGATGGCAATTGACTGTGTGTTGTGTAAGAAGATAAAGGTTGATGTTGACATCTGGAGTGGTATTTAGTTGATTGTGCTATAAGCTTATCAAAATTATTAATTTCCACATCACCGAGTCTGGTGGTGAGGCATTTGGGAGTACGTGGGTTTGGGATGGCTGTGCCAGAAATAAGTTATTGCTTTCAGTAGTTTCCAAAAATCACTCTGCGAATGCTGGGATGTTTTATTCATAAAAAGCTGTGAAAATCCTCCATTCCTTTTCCTAGCTTCTATGACCTTGCTACTAATGAACTGTAAAGACTGACATTGTTCTTCTTCTTTTTTGAAAATTAAAACCCTGTGTATGGTTCCTTTATCACTGCCATGAGCCTTTACATAATGCGTAGAATAATTTTGTTGTGTAACAATGACCAACCTGAAAGAAAACTTCTCGTGATTCTTGCCGCATCAAAATCACCTCATCTGGTGACATTTTGGAAACTAACACTGCTGCTGTTGCCAATTACTCATTAAGTTGGCCGTACTGGTGCTCATTTATACACAGCTGTCAGCAGGGAGGGCAGGATGTGTGGAGCAGTTATCAAGCTACTCTCTGTTGACCTAGTGACATGTTTGAGTCACACTATGCTCTAATATGGTGTAACCCCTGCATTACTTGTAATGCTTTTATGACTGGCTTCCATGTTTGACTTAAGGCCTTGAACCCAAACCGAGCATGGTTCCTTCCATTTCCTTGTTCCCAGTCCCCTCCTGCCTCTAATGACCTCAACGTCGATGAGGCGTAAATCCTTAAGTTTTTTTTAAAAAAAAAAAAAAAAAAAAAGAAGAAGATTAGGGCACAGCATTTACAGGAAACCAACACACACTGGTTGCTACCTCCATCATGTTCAGAAATGCTTAGTGCTGACAATTCTGGTCCTTAGAGCAAAGGTAGTCTCCAATAGAGAACATCTATAGAACATCACCTGGTGATGTGATTTTGATTTGGCTAGAAGCCTGAGAAACTTTCCTTCAGTCTTGCTGCTGCAGAAGCATCCGTAATTATCTAATGGCTGACCTTTCATCTGACTGTATCTGAGTTCGACTGCTTCCAAAAATGACAGCCAATTACTAAGCCAATCCACAAATGATGAACTGGAATTTCACTGTCAAAAAATATTTCTTTTATGATAAGTCTGTTGTAGCTACTGTAGCACTTTTGCTTCTTGTTTTCTTCTTGACTTTTAATTCCATCTCTGGGACTGACATATATTTGACAATTCCTGGGTTCACATTCCGGCGGGCGCATGAATTTTTAAGATTTGTTTTTGGTCATTTGAGCTATGCCAGGACATTCCGTGATTCGGATTCCACATTAAGCTGTAGGTCCCAGAGGAATGGAACTGACCATTTTACCTCTGACACAAGGCTTAGTATGCCTCCTTCAGGAGGATCCAGCCAACCTTTGGATTGTGACCTAAGTTAGTTAATTATACATTAAAAATTATTGACTTTTTCCCTGGAGATTATTTAATTTTCATATCTTTTCTGTTGAAAATTTACTTTATTGCGAAGTTTTATGAAGCTAATTTTGCACATTGTTTCTACAAGATCATAGGAAGTATTGACATTTTTACAATCATTTAATTATTTTCTTTCTTCCCATAAGACTGAAAATCTGTGTTTGTGTTTGGTAGTAGTAGTACATCAACCTGGGAATACAGAGGAATTTCTTTGATTGGAAAAGGGGTGGGGGTTAGGGGAGAGACTTTTTGGTGTTAAGTATATGCTTATGCAAAATATAATGACCTGAAAATCTGCAGTGTTCGCTTATCTCTTTATTCAAATATTCAGTTTTATACACAAACATTAATAGAATCTAGTTCAGAGGTGGGTTTTTTTTTTCCCCCTCCAGTCCATGATAGAACTGTCTGTTACTGTAATCATTTTCATATAAAGAATAAGTTTTTAACAATGATGATGCTGCATAAGAAAACTACCCAATGTAGAAAATAGACAACATATTGAGTATTTTGCTGCATCTTGTATGTATCTCATATTTGTAAATTTTTAACAACTGCTTGTAGGATCAGCTTAATGCCAGGAGAAGAAAAAATGTTTGCAACATGTGGAGAAGATTCTTGTTTCAAAGTCTGGAAAGGTGGTGACTGCTTACAAACTGTTGGTCTGCCATGCCAAAGTGCTTGGGCCATTACTTGCCTACCCAATGGGGATATTGCTGTTGGGTCCAGGTAACTAAATAGTTTTTAATTCAGCTTGTAAGTCTAGTGCTATTGCTAATACGCCACGATTCACTGCAAAGTAGGTGGCAAAGAGTGTGTTGCACCTATCCTAATGTGTAAACATATATGCATGTGAACGAATATACAGGATGTGACAGGAGGTGCCCATGGGCTATCGTAAGGAACCATCCTGTGTTCACCTTGAGAAACCTGGGAAAGCTGTGGGAAGGTCAGATAATAGTGGCTGGAGCAGTTCCTTGAGACCAACTCCTGCTGGATAGTAAGTTTACTCACTCGATAAAGCCTTTCTGTTAAATTACCCTATTGGGAAAATGAATAAAAAAAATAATCTGTTCTAGTCCCGGTTTTTTTATCATTTTTCTCAGTCTGGTAATAAAATGTGTTTGCTATCATTCTGAAACAAATCTATAATGAACTTATCAATTAGCTTCTCATGAGAGCAATGGGTATGGTGTTCCAGGTCTTCCTAATCAAACCACTTTCAGCATGATGCTTCAGCTTTAATTCCAACTATATGTACCTATCATTATTCAGGCAGCTCTTCTTTGGACCTTCTATGAACCCTTTTGATGGAGGGCACACAAAGAACAACAATATTCCGGGTCACACTAGTACTTTGTTTGCAGTCTCACTTTGCTTTCATCCCACAACAAATAACTATGAATTAAAACCTATAGGTACTTAGGATTGTGTCATTACTTGCATAATCAGAGCTAAATAGTGTCAGCTTTTTACTAATATACATGATTTTACTCTTTTTAGCATTTAGCTCCGGCTGCTAGTCTTTGCACAAGGCTATTATTTTCACATCATTGGCTTGTTACAAAGTACAGTCCTTCTGGGTTTTTATTTTGGAATAAATAATATCTTAAGCAAATGGTCTTATTGTCCCCTCCATTACTTCACATGAATCACACTGATTTGACCTATCACTGCACCTCGCTTTGTTTGGCAACCTTCGAGAACTACCCACTGTGTCCTCCGCTCATGAAGTCGGTAGCCCAGTTGCACATTTGTCTGGCAATGCCATTGCTATAAAATGTTGGAAGTAGCCCAGTATTAGGAACAGTGCCAACAGCTTTTTTAAAAAATCTAGTAAAACTGTCTTAACCTGAGTGTGCCCATCTATCATACTGCACTAGTCCTGGTTTAAAAGTGCTAGTTGTGTCTCACAACATTGGCCTTTTAGTATTACAAATAATATAAGTAAATATGAGTACATATTGTTAGACATGCTGGTAAGAAAACAATGCCTACAATTATAGCATGGCAGTGCTCATGATTTTTTTTTTTAACTGCTTAACGTCTCTTAACAGCGAGGTCTTTAGAGACAGGAAAGGATGGGGGGGGCAGGAATAGGAAGGAATTCGGCCATGGCCTTTTTGAATGAAGCATCCCGGCATTTGCCTGGAGTGATTTGGGAAACCATGGAAAACCCAAATCTGGATGCCCAGACGGGGATTCGAACCGCCGTCCTCCCGAATGTGAGGCCAGAACACTATCCGTGCGTGGAGACTTTCCCGGCGTACTGAAGCAATGTAGTCTTCTACATTGCAGAACACTATCCGTTACACCACCACGCTCGGTGTGCTCATGTTGGGAGCCATAGAATGCAGTTGCTAGTGAAAATGATTGCAGTCATATAGCAACATATTGTGATAACTTTCCGTGAGAAAGAAGTTACAAAACCAATCTACATATACCGGTTTCCCTAATCACTCCAGGCAAATGCCGGGATGCTTCCTTCAAAAAGGCCATGTCCGAATTCCATCAGATTCCTTGCCCCCCCCCCTCTCCCCCACCATCCTTTCCCGTCTCTAAAGACCTCGCTGTTAAGAGACGTTAAGCAGTAAAAAAAAAATACATATACCATAAATTTCAGTACAGTTATAAAGTTCTTACCTGCAGTTAACCATATGAATGGTTTAAATATTTCAAAGATGGTTAAACACAAATGTAATGCTACGAGGGTAGATCATAAAGTAAGGTTTCCAAAATACAGGGGCTCGGGGAGAGGTTTTTGTCAAAATCCAGCAACGCTGCTGTGTGCAGTACTTCTCCCACTCTCGATCCCACCATGCCTGTTATCGCTGTGTGGCGTAATGTTGGTTCAGCAACCATTCATGATGGAGATGTCGATCACCACTATCACCAAGTGTGAATTTCATGCAGTAATTCATTTTTTGAATGCAAAATGGATGCCACCTATAGACATTCATAGACAGTTGGTGGAAATGTACGGTGAAAAGTATTTAGCCATTCAACATATCCGCAATTTGTGTAGGTAGTTTGCAGGTGGTCATGTGGACATTTATGAAGAAGATTGGAGTGGATGAGATGATTGAAAATGCTGTGGGAATATTGTTGGAAGACTGCAGGTTCACTAACCATGATTTTCTCTTCATGTTCCTGAAGTTTCTCCTACCACAATTCCGAAGCTATCGACTGAAAAGTCAAGGTATGAGAAGCCGTGTGCATGGTGGGTCCCGTGAATGCTCACAGAAAATGACATGCACCAATGCATTGACTGTTCCTGCCGTTTTATTCAGGAATGTGAAGACAAGAAGCAGGAATTCTTGGATTCCATTGTTAAAAGTGATGAAACTAGGGCATTTCATTTCACTCCGGAAACAAACAGCACTCGCACAAGTGGTGACATTCAACTTTTCCCAAGTCGAAAAAGTTTAAACAAGTGCAGTCTGCTGGCAAAGTCTTGACAACTGTCTTTTGGCAGTGAAAGGGGATATTGTTGATTGAATTCATTCCCCCTGGAATGAAGGTAAACTCAGACAGGTATTGTGACACACTAAGAAAACTCAGATGGGCAGTCCACAACTGCCAGAGTGGAATGCTGAACAAAGGTGTCACGCTACTTCACAATAATGCTTGATCCCACATCCCACATCTCATCAAACTCATGACCTACTGGATGGACTGTAATGCCCCACCCTTTCTCTGTAGTCTAGGTCTACTAGCACCTAGCAATTACCACTTGTTTCCAAAATTGAAGGAAAACTTGGATGGACAACACTTCAACGCTGACAATGAAGTTAAACAAGAGATGAATCCCTATGTCAATGGAATGGCAGCATCGAAAAATGCTTGGATCAAAATGGTGATTATGTTGAAAAACAGAATGATGTTTAAGCTTTCAAATGGTGTATTTGATTTTGAAAATAAATGTTGCTATCTATTTTTAAGAAATATGGGAACATTACTTTACCATCTGCCCTTGTCTATGTGTCAGTTGAGACATAACTTGTTGCCTCTTGTAACAGAACAGAAAAAATTCATTTTCCAATGGCAATAGTAAATACATTTGTCTTTGAATACCTGAACTTGTGAAAAAAAAATTGCATATCGGATACTGAAAGAATTCTCAGCCTTTGAAAGACACAGGAGATTTTTAATGCACAGTGCCCTATTTCTGTTAGTTAAAAACTTGTAAATTAATTTCGGCATTTCTATTTCCATACGTTTCATGTTGACTTATTTGCACATATCGTACCAGGCATTTTTGCATTAGCCTATGGATATACCTTTCCCTTTTTTTTTCTCTTTTATGTTCACCTTCGTCTATGATCTGCTACCTTCATTTATAGATAGATGGTTGTTTTTGCTGTATACTTAAACAGACACTGTATTTAAAATCACAACTTCATTTAAAATAGTTGGGTTTTTGTTGTTTTGTGATTTTAGTTCTTAGAACAGTGTGATTTTTATTTCTTCACTTATGAACTAAGGTTGTTCAAATTACAGTGATGGTGCTGTGCGAATATTCACAGCAACTCCAGAACGTATGGCAACCTCAGAAGAGATACTGGCTTATGAGAACAGTGTATCATTGCATTCAGCAGCAGCCGTGAAGGAAAACACAGCTTTGAATACAAAGAAGTATGTAACATGAGTATACTTTCATGTATGCTTCTGAAAACAGAATTTTATTATATTTTCATTTAGTTTAGCTGAAGGATTTGGAAGTTTGGTGTTCAGCACTAGAAATTTCTAAAATAATTATTGAATTTCTTTATTTTGTTATTTTATTATTTTTAGTGATGGACGGGTTGTCTCCAAGAGCTGATTGTAATGATTGGTCATAGAGAATCAATTAATTGAAGGTCCGTTTGAAGTGATATAAATTAAATAGAAGTTGTTACTTCAAGTAGTGTGATGTTATGGCCAAGCCATGTTCAAAGACGAGAGTTAATATCAATTATGGGCCTGATCCAGAAGCCATACTTCATATGGTTATTGGCACCCCATCAGATGGAGAGTGATTTCTTAGGCCATTTCAGGTCAAAGCAGTGTTCGCAACACCTTTTAAGGCAATGCTCGAAGCTCATTACCATATGCAGGGTGCATATGCATATGTGCAGGGTGCCAGACGAGTGTATAGGCCGACCAAGCCATCAGGGAATCAGTTGGTCATTCTGTTCGAGTGCTGTTGACGAGTTGGGAGTATTCTCATCCTGGCCTGGGATCTGGGGTTTAACCATCCAGCCCCCACACCCTCTGTTGTCACTAAATGTAAGCATATCATCGAGTTCTATTGGGCCATAGTGAGGCATATCTTTTGGGGTTAGATCGTTATTGTTTTTTTTTTTTTTTTTTAATGCTTAACGTCTCTTAACAGCGAGGTCTTTAGAGACGGGAAAGGATGGGGGACAAGGAATGGGAAGGAATTCAGCCATGGTCTTGGAAGCATCCCGGCATTTGCCTGGAGTGATTTGGGGAAACCATGCCTGGATGCCTGGACGGGAATTCGAACCGCCATCCTCCTGAATGCGAGGCCAGAATGCTAACCATTACCTCGGTCCGTTATTGTTACCATACTATCAGCGAGTGAGTGCTAGGGCAAACCCATTGGCTATAGTCTGTTTAGGTGACCTGAGATCCTATATTTGAACAGGACCACAACAGACACATTTTTCTGGTAGCATCTAGGGATGCTGAACCCTAGAAGAAGTAAGCAATTATTGTGGTAACAAGCAGCTAGCAGTAACATTCTTCCTGTAGTTTTCTCTTGGACAGTAGCACCATAGAGGGTTGTAAATAGTGTGGAGTAATTTTCCTTCTATTTTTGTGTGCAGCCCACAGACAAGTTTAGGCTGTAGACAGAGACATTATTTACGGCTTATAGAGCAGAGGGAAGAGGCTGGTCAGGGTCATCAGATCCGAGGAGGAGTCATCGAGACACGGAAGTCAACAATCACCATGTTCCAGTAACAGGGACAGCTGGGAAAAGTGGAAGAAGAAGACGCGGCACTGCAAATGGACTTCAATTTGTCTGCAGGAGTGAGATGCCGATCCAGGGGCAGCATCAGCAATGCATGGCGTCACTCAGCAGCAGCAATCAGCAGAAACATCAAATGCTGTTACGTCAAAATGAGGTCAAATTAAGGTCGTTATGTAGAGTACACTTGTTATAACAGAGAACAGAAGTGAGATACTCACAGGTGGACACGGAATTAATTGTGTAATAAGAATTCAAGAAGGGTTCTTCGTGAAGTGAAGAATAATGGCTGAAAAATACATCAGTGAATATTAATGAGGGGAGAGGTTCTATTCCCCACATGTATGGTGTCCCATAGATGGAACGGGAATGAGTATGCTGTAAGCAAAATGCCTTAGTTGTCATAAGACAGTGGTAGAGAACTGAATTGATGTAACTGCAAGTGGAAACGGAGTAAGTTGTGTAAAAAGGGAAAAATTATGTAAATGGTGGTGATAGTTCAGGTAAGCCCTCAAAGGCATCGGTATATTTTGTATTGGAAAAAGAGGTATTTCCTAAGTCTGGTATCCCGTCCCGACATCGCTGCAGGCCTGGTAGAGGGCATGGATATCGACCTCATATAGACGGCGCTGGCATCATAGTTTTCCGCCGCGGCCAATCGGAGCTGACCCGCCGCACATATAAATAAAGCTCGCACAGCTCCACTCCTCAGTTCGGTGTTCACTGCACTTTCGGTCGTGTCTCCGTTCTACTGTGATTCGCCTCTCGGACTCTTGACAGTGCTCGTCTCGGCTACGTTTCGGTACTGTCTTCGGACTCTGTGAACCACACGTCGGACTCTACCAGTGCGCGTCTTTGGATTACGTTCGGCCTGCTCCTTGGACTTGTTTGAGTTGTTCGTGACCGTCTCCTGTGGACCGCCTTTCCGCCGTGTGACGTTCGGCTGCCGTAAGGACATAGCACTAAGCACTAAGTGAAGTGAGAATTAGGTGGTCAGTAATAATTAGTGAACCTACAAGAGAGAAACATAGTGGTCCCCTAGATGGGTGTAACAATTGAGGTTAACTGTACAGGGAAAACTGCCGGAAATCGGAGATTGGATAGCCAGGGTTGACAAATGAAATAGGCTGTGTAAGTTGCAGTCATTGGGCCGAAATAGATGCGTAAAACTTAATAGCAACACATTTCTTTACTGTGAACAGCCGCTGTGAGGTCTTGGAGAAAACGGGGGCTCCACAGGGAATGGGCTGCGTAAGATTTTGCAGTGGCATTGCCGTATGCAAGGAGCTTAGACGCCAAGATTGGGCATAGCAGTAATTAAAGGAAAGATGAATAGCAGGTGTCAAAAGTATGCATGTGATAGCTAAAACAATGGTGGGTGCTACAAGATGCACTATTTAAAGGGTAACACAAAAGTTACAGTAGCCCATTGGAGGAATGGAGAAATCAGTTGTTCAGAAAAGTGTCTGAAAGTAAGTTTTGCAGTGTCCGGAAATGGCAGGAAATTGTGGATAGGAGATCTAGTGTTCAAAGGAAGCAATCAGCAGAATGGCTAAGGCAAAAGCTATATTAGCTCTAGACTGGTTTTGGATGCAAGTCGCACATTTGGGAAATTTTAGGAAAGTGAGTGGGGATTTTCAGATAGCTGGGCATGTGTAGCAGAAGAAACGAGTAGAGGGAATTAAAAACACCACAGATAAAGGAAGGGATATGTGCTCTTCTGGGTAATCATTTAGCCATGAGTGATCACAAAGTATACAAATCAAGTGGAGTTATCGCTGTGTAAAATCATTGTGGGATTGTAAATAAGAATTAGTACTTAAGGATAATACAGAGAGTACTGCTATAAGTAAGGTGTTGTACATATTAACTAGGTATAAAACTATTTGTAGAAGCATTGTAGCAATTTGGAAATTACAAGAAACAGTGGAAGGTTATGGGTTGTATGAAAATGGGTAGAATAAAAACTGTTGCGTAGAGTATTAATTATAGGATCAAAATGGGATAGAAGTTACAGTTGTCATTGTAATGGGATAAATAAATAGAATATAGCTAGACCTAATGCTAAAGAAAGGTTATCGTACAGAAATGTACCGTGGGTTGTAAGTATTTGCACAACTCATCATAGTGCAACAGTGAACAAAATGTTGTAATGCGGTAGATAAAGAGAAAGTTTGTTTGAACTTCATACAGTAAGTGCATCAAAAGAACGAAAACAGCTTATGTGGTTAACTGGAGGTAACTGGTCACATGTCTAGAGAACAATGTAAAATGAGATAGTGGTGATGTGCAGTATATAAATCAGTAATATTAAGGTGTTCCAGTAGATAGAGCTTGGCATTTATGCCTAGACAATTACTTGTTGGTAATAATGTAAATAGGAATTGGTTACATTTTTCTAGAGTGAAGTGAATCTGTCTAAGGGCGATATTCAGTATGGGAGTCATGTAATGCATGATAGTCTAATATGTTGTAACCACAATGAATGGGAATGAAGAGCCACATAACGGCCGGAAATACATTTGTTTACTCTGGGATAGAAATACTAAGATAGACGTAGCAAATGGTATCTGTTATCATCTTGTGTAATTTACCAAATAGTATAGTTGTCTACAAATTTGTTTGATTTGAGATATTATTACTAAAATTTAAATGGATTTGATTGGTATCAGTGGATAGTAATTCAAGAAAACAGGGTGAATCTATAATATGTTAGCAAATATGGCACATTTACAGAATGTATAAGAAGCATTGACAGCTGTTGTTAAGGTAGGCTGCGCTTTTTAATTTATAGCTCAGGATTTCGTACTACTGTGATGTGTAGAGATCTCAAAAATAAAAGTGATAATTTGCGAAGATCATAATGTAAAGCTGATTATTAAGTCATGGCATAGTATTATGGTAAATTAACAAAACAGTATGGTAGATTTTCCAATGTAACTGTAACTTGTAAATGTATAATAAATTGCTTACATTATATTGTAAGTATTTTTATATAGTGTATGGTGCACTGTGTTGGATGAAACTCGAGTATGGTAGGAGTAGGTTGCATGCAGAATATATTGCAGAAAGGCAATATTTGCGGTGCAGTTGAGACCTCTGCTGATGCAAGTATTCTGCAACATCAGCACCGCATGAGTTGTCAGATCGTCGTGCGGAAGGCTCGTCCTTTGTTTACGAACAAAAGTAATGAATAGAGAGTATGAGCTGTGTTCAAAAAGTAACAGGGATTTAGAAATTTTGTGGGTTATGTTAATTCCATTGGAACGATTTTTTCGTTGTTGTGTTGACAAAAATATCTTAAAAGTATCTATACATTTTGAACTATAATGGATGTTCAGTCTCTTGTCAGCTGTTAAAAGAATAACGTGTGTTTTGATACAGATTTTTCATTTGTGTAAATCATGGATCCGAGAATTTGCATTAAATTTTGCTATAAAAATGTAATTAAGTGAAACACAGTTTTAGAAATGTAAAATATTGCTTTTGGTGAACCTACTATGAATAAAACAAGGGTTCACAAATGGTATAAGCGTTCTCAAGATAGCCGTGAAGACATTGAAGATGACGAGCGTATGGGTCGTCCTAGCACATCAGTAACCAATGAAAACATGGAAAAAGTGAAAGAAATTATTATGAACAATCACCAAATCACAATTAGAGAAGTTTCTGATGTTGCCATATCAATTGGTTCATGCCATGAAATTTTTTCGTCTGTTTTGGGTGTGAAACGTGTTGCAACAAAATTTGTTCCCAAAGTGTTTAATTTTAAACAAACAACAGCGAATAGAAATTGTTCAGGAAGTGCTAAATGAGGTCTTCAATGATGCAGAACTATTGAAACGTGTTATAACAGGTGATTAAACAGGGTTTATGGGTATTATGTCAAAACTAAGGCTCAAAGTCCCAGTGGAGGCATTCTCGATCGCCAAGACTGGAAAAAGCTTGACAAGTTTCGTCAAATATGAAGGTTGTGCTCATTGTGTTCTTCGATCTTAATGGCATAGGGCAACATGAGTTCTTGCCACAAAGTCAAACAATCAATAAGGAATACTACCTTCAAGTTAAACGCTGTTTGCAGTCTGAAGAAAACCCCTGGATTTCAAGGCTTTTGCATCACGAAGATGCAACTGCTCATACATTATTGCGTGTTCATGAATTTTTGGCAAAAAAACAACACTATATTGATGACCCAGTCTCCATATTCGCCAGATATGACCGTCCTGTTTCCTCCGCGTACTCTGAAAATACTAGTACTGGTATACCATCGGGACCCAGCGCTTTCCCTGACTTCAGGAGCTTTAATTGCTTTACAATGCCTACACTATCAATTCATATTGAATCCGTGTCTAATTCCTTATGATATGGAAAAAATTAGTATATTTTTGTCTTTGAATGAATTTTTAAATTTTGTGTTAAATATGGTAGCATTGTTGCTGCTGTCATCTATTTAATGACTGTCTTGTATTAGTACTGGTGTACTGTTATCACTACAACTGACTTTTAACGTAGGATCAAAATTTCTTTGGGTGTTTTATGAGGCTCATGGAAAGTGAATTGTGAAGAAAGCTATTAAAGACCTCGTGCATCACATTTCTAACATGTCTTATCTCATCTAACTTTTCTAAATAACTACAGTACCTAGTCCTTCTTGAGCATGTGTGTCTCCTCCTTTGCTTTATTAAGTAACCTTTTAACTTCTTGTTTGAGCCATGGGAGATGATTCCCTTCCTTGATTGTCTGTTTTGGTATATGTATGTCCATACCTTCCCTAATTATATGTATAAATTGATGCCACATCTCTTCAACAGCCCCCTCCCCTCTGAAGATAAGGAGAAGGTGATTATCCCTCAGGTATACTCTAAAACACTCCTTTGAAGCCTTTTCAAATTTGTAAATGATCCTTTTTGTGCTCAGTGCTACTGATAGAACATCAAGGTCAAAGATTAACTAGAGCATATAAATCAAGCTTTTGCTCAACATGTGTACAAAATGTGAACAGGAGATGTTCTCTTGTAAGTACTGTGGTTGGAAGTGCTTCGTGGCAGGTAAAAGTTTTACCCGTTTCATTTTGATGTAAGGAAGCTTCAAGCTTTATAAGAGCAAAGCCGTTGCATAGCAGCTTGTAACATTCAACCCATAAAATTTTAAAAATGAGAAGTAAATGTTTAAATTTAGTCCATATTAACACTTCTATAATCTCGTTTCTAAAGACCTAGAACTTGTTTGCGTATGACCAGTGCATAGTTTTTTTTATTGGTTTGGCATTTATTTGGAGTTTAGCTTTGATGTTATCATCATGTTTTAAAACAGTTGACACATTATATTTTATCTCATTCACTAACATTATTATTATTATTTTAAATTTGCACATGTAAAATTTACAATGGTCACAGTGTAAATTTGAAAAACCATTTGCCTGAAGTGACTTGAGTAGTCTCTGGAACCAATTCCATCAGCCCCATCTGTTCATTTGAAAGTTGCTCACTGTAAATGAAGGATGGGTCTTGTGATTTAATGCTATTTTAACAGGAAATGTTTCTGGATTATTGAAAGGCTAAGCAAGAAAACATTTGGATCATTAAATTCAGTTATGGAAATGCTTTGTCCATCTTATTTGCAGAATAAAGTTCTGCTTGTGTTTCTGCAGTCCTCATTACCTATTTGCATGGTATATAAAATGCCAAGTACTACTATCACACACAATCAATACCGCTATCAAAAATTGGCTAAAATAAAATCATTAGACAAAAGTTTCATTTGGTATGGTGATAATGTGTTTGATATGATTTTTCCCCCCTTCTCCTGATTTCTCTGTTATTTTTAGCCTTCCAGGTATAGAGGCACTAGAGATACCAGGAAATAAAGATGGACAAACAAAGCTTGTAAATGAAGAGGGAGTAGTCACTTGTTATAAATGGTCTGCTACATCACAGATATGGGACAAAGTGGGAGAAGTAGTTGGAGCTAACACGCAAACTCAGAAAACTCTTCACAATGGAAAGGTATGTCTTAAGTACAGCAGGAAAACTGTTGATCATATCATCTTAGTTTCCAGCATTATATAAACCTTGTATATCTTAATGGAAATAATCATAGTAAATAAGGATTGAGAGGTTTGCATGTGTTTAGTATCAGAATATATTTTATATTCACAAACCTTTTGTTCTTTCTTTTCATCATATAAATATCTTGTAATAAGAGCCTGTCTTACATGCAACTAGATAATTTTATGACATCATTTTCAAATTAAAAACAATATAGATTTTTCCCAAACTCCTTGTTGCACTGTATTACATATTTCATGTATTATAAGTGCCTTTGGTATTGTTTTTGGGCCAAACATTGGATTTAACCCTTTGACTGCTGTAGACGCGTTAACGCGCGTGGCTACTACTGCGCCCAGGTGGTCCAGACGTGTATACACGCGCCGCCCTGTCTGTGCTCCAGACGTGTTAACACGCTAGGCTCTTAGCGGCCTGGCTATGAAGCCATATTTCCACCCAGGGTGGTTAGTTGTTTTCCTCATTCGGCCCTTGAGCATTGGCAGCTGGGTTCTAATTTGTGTTGCTCTTTTCCTTTTAGTTTTCGCTGAGAAAATGGCATACAGTCATTATTTTTTTTAACTGCTTAACGTCTCTTAACAGCGAGGTCTTTAGAGATGGTAAAGAATGGGGGGCAAGGAATGGGAAGGAATTCGGCTATGGCCTTTTGAAGTAAGCATCCCGGCATTCACCTGGAGTGATTTGGGGAAACCATGGAAAACCCAAATCTGGATGCCTGGACGGGGATTCGAACCATCGTTCTCCCGAATACGCCGTCGTGTTTGTACCGCGGAAGAAATCATGGAGATTCTTACTAGAAGCGACAGTGAATATGATCACTTTGATATGGATGACAGTGATAACCCTTCGACAGGATCTCGATGTAATTTTCCTAAGCTGTGTACATCAGCTAGTGGAAAATGACCATTTTTCAGAGTTTGAAGCTACAGATTGTGCGAGCGAAATGTGTAGAAAAAGAGAATGCTTTAGTGATGCGTTTGACAGCATGTACTTGTCGATTAAGCTGCAGGACACAAGTGTGGATTACGTTAACGTGCCAGCAGTTTGTCATTTTTCCTGATATTTCTAACGGAATATCATATGATATCTATTGCTGATGAGACCAACAGATACGCGAGAATCAATTCACACTATATTTTCACTATGAAGTGGTTTAAAAAGTTCTTTTTCCACATTCTCGAACACTGCATTTTAAATGCTCACGCTCTTCGCCGAGTAGTAACCGGATGAAAAATGCCAGTTGCAGAGTTTCGTCTGTTGCATCCATAAATTTAAATTTCGTAAGGTATTTTTCAGGATTTCCTGACCCCCCCACGTCTTTGAATATCAGGTCCTAGAAATCGCCCTCGCAACTTTTTGAGACCTTTTTTCCAAATTTCATTCATATTGCAAATTCAAAGAAGAGCACGCCAATGCGTAAATGCGCTGTATGTTCGATACAGAAAGTGCGTCGAGAAACCAATGCAGAACATGTAATGTATCACTGTGTGTTGTACCATTTTTCAAGGCTTATCACACAAAAAGAATTACTAACCATGGTTAACTGCAGAGTAATAATTATATTACATTTATACGCCTCTAAAACTAAACGAAATTAAAAAAAAAAATTAAAAATATATTAACCCGGGTCAAAAAGAAGGCTGGAAAATTTTTTGCAGAATTTGTGAAAGGTATTCGGAAAGGTTCTCTCCAGATAAATTACTACACTCACAAACTAAAAACATTTCAGTTGCTGTAATATCTATTTAGTATATGAAGTACCGGCATGTTTGATTACGCAGACATTCACTTTTAGAGGAGCTTTAAACTGAAAAACTTTAGATGTTATATTAACTGTATTTATTTTGTATCTGCGGTTTCAAATCGCAGAGCGACAGCAGAAGAATGCCACACACAACGCTCCAGACGTATTCAGTACACAGCGGTCCGGTCTAACGCAGCATTCCAGGGCAGGTAAACAGCTTAGGCGTAAACAAAGCCGCACTCAGCGAGGGCTCGGCCGGGCGAACCGTAGCAGTTAAAGGGTTAAGCCTGTTCACTGATAATAAGAAAGGTAGGAACTTTTTTTTAAAAAAAAGAAAGAAGGACATGTCTTTGCAAAGGAGGAATCAGAATAGGATTTATATCACCATGATAGTTACTCTGCAATGTTTTCTCTAGAACAAGTTCCTTTAAATCTTTTATACTGAGTGGTTTTCCGCTGATATCCCTTTCTGTGAATTCCATATTTCTGTTGTTGCTCTGTTTATGGAGGTGCGATTTTTATAACTGAAATGGTGAGCCTGCCCAGTACTCATTTTAGCCTCAGTAAACGATTTCAAAGTCCATTACTAGAAAGTGGTTGTCTGGTTTCTAACCTGTTCAAGTTGGTAATACCGGTGTAGAGATGTCTTAAAATGCTCAACCACAGTGTTTGGCCAATGAATATATTAGTATGTTGGAAAGCAGGATAACAAATTTTCATATTAAACTACTTAGAATACTCCTAAATTTCTTTTCAAATTCCCTACAACTTCCTCCAGTATCTTAAAACTTGGCTATATATATATTAAACATTTGGATAGGAGAAAAACCACTGCTTACCATAGAAGAGGATTCCTGCAGTGTCTATACATGGGGGGGAAAAAAAACACATACATACATAGTATAAAATTTTTGAACCTATGGCTCTTCTTCAGTAGTAATGAGATGGCTACATGTTGGAGGCCGGCAGCCAACTGTGTAAGCATGCCAGGCTGGTAGCTCATGGTGGGGGGTAGAGAGGCATAAGCTAGAAAATACTAATAAATAGATAATAAACCTGTCTGTAGGTACCCGTCACGGAAGCGCAGTAGATGTCAGCTGATGGTCCTAAATTGCCCATTAAGTAATGGATGTATGTGCAAAAAACTGAGAAATATGCGGAAAAAATAAAAATTTGAAATATAAAATTAAGCTAAATTTGAAGTTGCAAGCTACAAGAAGATAGGCTCTGGTGAGTGATGGTTCTGATATATATGTGTATATTAATCACTCATCAGCGTGTTCCCCAAAACTTTTTTTCACATATTCTAACTATACCTATTCCTGTTCTCCCAGTACAGAGCTAAAACTTCAAATTTTAGGTGATAAAGATAAATTTTTATACTTCTTTTATTCACAGGGAAATGGATTTGTGTAGTTGTACCTGGATTTTTCCCATTCATTCCAGATGCTCACACTTATTTATTGATGAAATAAGTTCAGTAACTTAATCCTGTTAAACTTTTCATCTTCCTTTTTCCACCAGACAAATTTTTCCTCCAATATTTTTTGTATGCTGAGTTTTAATCCTTTTTATTTTATTTTTTCGTTGTTCATCAACTTCTGTTCCCAGGAGTATGACTATTTATTTCATATTGACATAGAGGATGGAAAACCCCCCTTAAAGCTTCCGTTCAATATTGGTGAAGATCCATGGATTGTGGCACAGAAGTTCATTCATGAACATAATCTCAGTCAAGCATTCCTCGAGCAAGTTGCAAATTTCATAATAAACAATATAAAGAAAGAAGAGGACCAGTGTATTCCAAGTGTTTCTGATCCATTCACAGGTATTTTGAAATTAGTTTCCTACATTAATGTTTTATCAGATAGTATATAAACTTGTGTTAATTGTGCACTTCAGGAAGTGGTACATCTGGACACTTACGATATATATATATATATATTATTTTAGCCCCCATTACAGCTGTCATAGATATTTTGAAAACAGCAATTTACACCGTTAAGTTACTAAACCATGAGAATGTAATCTCTCTGTGTAACTTATGGTTTGATCCACATAACAGCTTCTTTCACTTTTGTGCTTTTCCCCCCTTATGGCTTTATGCCTTATCAACATCGAGATCATTAGAGGTGGGGCCCATTTGTGTAATTTGAATTTTGTCTCTCCCAGTATTTATTTTCTACATTGGATGGAAACATCTATCTATATTATTTGAATTTGTTTGCAGGGTGTTATGAATGATTAAGTTTGCCATAACTGAAAAAGGGGGAATAGTTTAAAGCTTTTAACATGGTAAATCAATAAAATTAAAATGAACATCGAAATAAAGGACTCTTTAAGTCAAAATAAAACCAATAATGTACAAACGCGTAAAAACTGTAGTTTGAAAAACTAAATCGAAAGAAAACTGCCTGTAGCATTCACACAGGTAGTACAGGAAAGGAGAAACATTTTGAGGTAATGCTTCTGTAGTCTGCAGATTTTGTTAAAGGTGGTAAAGCAATTTAAAAGTTTATTCACCATGTGCTCATTATGACATAAGCATGGAGCCAGTAGACAATTGAAAAACACTAAAAAGTGGGAAGTCCTTTAATTTAATAGATAAAATAAATTTAACTGTGGCAATATGTTGTCAGCAAGTAGGAACACATCGTGACAAAAAATAGATTTTATATTTATACCATAATTATTATTTTTTAGATGAATAAAGAAATTGAATTTATAAAATAAAATAAATAGAAAGCAGAAAATATGATTAAATGATAGCAAAAATTAAATAGAATCAAATACAATAACAGTTTGAAGCTAAAATTGGGGTTAAAGGGTTTAAAATAGCATTTTCGTATCTGAATTCATAGATTTCATGAACATTTCTCTGACAGTGAGTGGTGTCATGGGCCACACACCAAAATGTAATTGAGAACGAGATATTTGCAAAAAGTAAAATAGATACCAGGAGATATGAGAATAATGGTTCAAGTTTCATTTAAAGTCATAGTATAAGTGGAATTAAAAATGATGTGTGATAAGGGAAAATTAAAAATTAAACCTGAAGTAAAATATCCACGAAGGTGAGACATATGTCAGAACAAAGAGAAATTTAAAAAAAACCTTTGCGAGGAACCAAATACTTTTAAAAATGTAGCAAAATAACTAAAATGCACAACTCTTAACTTTTGGAAATTAATAACTACTAAACAAAGCAATTTAAAAATAAAACTGTCATGACATAAAGTTCTCAGAATAACCTATTCCACAAAATGGGAGTTTCAGAAATATCAGAATTAAAATAAGAATCTGGAGTTTACGTTTCCTCATTATGGCAGTTTTTTTTTCCAGGCACAGTCCGTGCTGGTTGTCCTCGCTATCGGGCAGGAGCAGGTGATGGACTTGCAAATTTTTGGACATGTTGACTTTAAACTTAGAAAATATCCGGCCTGGAGGTAGATTAGGATTCTGAAAATATTTTGGTTGATATGAAACTTTGAAATTTCTTGAGTTTAACTTCAGTGAGGAACTTTTTATTTATTTGGAAATGAATTGAACCTGAACAATGATTTTTGCGAAAGCTTGGGGATTTCGTAGAAATAAATTTCGGATTGAACATGGTCATGTTTGGTTTTAATATACAGTCTTCAGAAAGGATTTTGAAAGGTCTGATGTCACTATTAGGACTTGTGATGTAGGGAGCATCCATAAATTGAGTGGTTCAGTCTTTGGTAGAAAGCTACACTGGCTTGTAGGGGGATGCGGGGGAGTGTCCAAGCCGTCACGTAGCTTTTAATTAATTTTGTTTGTTACGGTTAAAATAATTTATTGAATGCACAACAGCATGTGGATATTTATTTCCGTCATTTAGTTAACTCCGTATGTAGTTTAGATACCCTACATACTGACAGTGCTGTGCATGAATGTGACTTGGGTTGCACGCAGCCGACACATTTGAACTAGCTGACACACGATGGCACATTATGATTTGAAAAACATTAGAAATGCGGTAACTAGGCTCAAATTTGCTTACAGATGTCACCCAGGATTTTCCAAGGTGGTGACAGTTCACATTTTTGTTTATGGTTTGATATAAAGTTGTTTTGATTAGGATTGGCCGCGTGTGACCACACCACTCATTAATAAAATAATTCTAATTTTGCACTGAAAATCACTTGACAGAACAAGTGCTAGCTCAAGTGGTATTTCTAGTTCAAAGTGTTGTGTGAAGTGGCGCTGTATAATAAACTTTGAGGCTTATCGAAAATGTTTTTCCAAAGAGTTTTCATTATCCAGTGAGTTACAGAAATCTTTTAAGCAGATAAAAGAAACATTCCCTGGTAATGTAGAAAAATAGGTGACAGAACTGTAGCATAATAAAATAAAATGCAGCTCCTCTTAGTTTTTTACTTGGCACGTATGGTTTATACTGTTTTAACAATAAATGAACATTGATGAATGAGATAAGACCATTTTTAGTAACACCTCAAGAAGAAAAGGATCCCTAATTTATCTGAGAAAGATATTTTTACAATTAATTGATCATTTGGTGGAGTGGCTAGTGCCAATATTTCATTCAGAATATTTATAATTAAAGAAATGTACATGAAGCAAATATCATCTGTGTTCATTAGATGCACAGTAATTTTAATGAAAATTTTAGAGAAAACGGTACACACTATCTTCTGGAACTAATGGAGGAAAAGGCTACATGCCACATGGGGGGAGTGGAGGCTATATGAAAAAGGGGGGGGGTGTGTTCAGGGTAGCCACGTTGTTTACAGATGTTCTCGTATTGTCTGATACCAGTTTAGAACCTTCAATATCTAGCCATAAACCCAATGGACAGATTTGTTTAACAAGGCCTTATTCTAGACTGTTGTTTGATCACACAGAATGACTAAAAAGTAATTGCTAATTTGCAATGTGGATTTTTTGGATATAAATCGGCAAATGATCACAATAAAATGATTGTGAAAGAAGCTACTGCTTACCAAAAATGTGGGTAGTATGACATCACCACACAAATAAGATACACACACAAACCACTGAAAATTTCAAATTTAAACACATTATCAGCAGAAAATGCTGTGTAAGGGCTGGGAGTCCAGGACAGCCTGATCTTCCTCTCTGTGTACATCATGTTATCATCAGCTTTAGTAAGCATTTGTTTCTTTCTGTGTCTAAATTTTGATCATTTGTAATGTGCACACCTTTGCCAAAACTAGGAAAAACTATATGCCAAAAAAAGTGCCAGTAGAAATGATAATGACATTATTGAAATGCATTCTTATGAACTAGTAGATATCTAAAGGGATGAACAATGAAGCATAGACAGAAGTATTATTAACAGCTTCAATATAAAATTGAAGTTTAAAGAAATATATATATATATATATATATATATATATATAATATATGATTGGAAACCACTATATTGTTTTCTGAAGAAATGTGCATAACTGTTAATTATCCTGCAATCATAGCTTTTGCAAGTTGTATTTTGATGATTTTAACATTATAAGAGAAAACCTTATGATGCTTTGTTTGTAACATTTCTTAAATCATTGTCACAGAAAATGTCTTAGCATTACAGCATTCATAATTAAATCGTAACATTTTTTTTAAAAAAGAAAACTCTTATCTGGCTTCCTTCTACATAATACAGTATTTTTCCATTAATGCTAGTATAATTATAAATCAATTTATAATTTGTTAGTTTAAAGCCAGAATGTTGGCGGACTTACTGAAGATGTAAATAATCTCGGCAACAGCGGAGTGTGAAAATATGCCATGATTAATGAAGATATAAATAATTAGACTGTATCACAAAAATGTGATAGCTAAGAGGCTTTAAAGTGTATACCATTATAACTTCTCAAATTATTAATATTTTTTAAATCATGCACATAATAAAGTTACTACACAAGATGCAATTTGCTGTGGGACCTAGTGTCTCAATATTCTTGATTATTTTGCTTTTATAAATAGCATGTTAGAAGTATTAAATTAGTAAATAAAAAAGTAAGTTCCCTAGAAATATTCAACAAGCAACCAGTTAGTTTTGACTGTGTTGATCACTCTCCTGGATGATAACACTTTGATTAAAATTGCTATTCAGATTACGGTTTTGATTTATATCTTGGGAAATAAATAAAGGTAAGATTATTAACTCGGAATGAGAACAGTTAGACACTGCATCTATCGGGGATTGATTCCTGATCCTCTGCATCTGCCAGTTTTTTAAATTTACAGAAATGATCTACTTATTTCAGTTTGCAGTGAAACTGTTTGGCTTTTTGCTGATGACCCAAGATTGTAAAAAAAAAAAAAATAAAAAAAAAATGGACTTGGCAATAGAAAATCTTAAAAACGTGTGTGATTGTACCATGAAGAAAATAAATTGCTATTAATAGCTGGTTCTGTGCACATGAATCAAGTCTTATTGTGGAATAAATGTAATTGTTTTGGTTTACCAAAAGAATAAAAAGAGGAGTCCTGTGTTGAATTAAGGAGGATGAGGTGGAAACAACAGATAATTTTTGAAGTTAGTAGATGTAGACTCGTATTCCACCAAAAAATAACAAAAAACAAACAAAAAAATAAAAACAATACACAAACCCTATCTCTCACCAGTAAAAAATTTTCCAAAATCTTTGGCAAGTATGGTCGATTTTATTCACGCAAAGTCGGAGACAATGCCGTCATTATGTGTAGAGATTAATTTTAGTTGCCATTAGCTCTTGGAGTATCACATACCAAGTTTGGGCTGTGTAGATCTTTTAAGACTTTCAAATGAATCAGTGAGGTATTGTTATTTGTGAAAATTGGACATGAAGGAATTTTGGATTTCATAGCAGACAGTTCTAAACTTAGTCACAAGGCAATTTTATGTCCCCAAAACCTTAAAAATGAGTGACACGTGTTTGTTGTTTGAGGAGAGACAGAATTTGATACCACTCCTATATTCAACTTCATTACAAAGAATTCAAAATTACAATGGTTTTTCACTTGGAATTAAAGTCTGTTTTACTAAATATTTTTTTATAGCTTAGAAATGGTATTAGAAATTGAGACCAAGAAAGTATTGGATGTTTGCTTCAGGAAAGAATGGGAATGTGTGGGTGGTATAATTAGTTTTGGCCTCTACCTTATATTTTTCTGAACATTATTCTAAAAATACAGTATGTAGTGAAAAATTTCTATTGTAGTGACTCAAATTCACTAAATTTTCATGTTTCATATTTTGGTGACTGTCAGTAGCATTGCCATGTATTATAGAGACAGCGAATGCTTATGATCACCCTTGCACAGTTAATTATGACATTAAATTTTTTAAATTTAACTATGAAGATACTGTAGTTAACATAAGCTGTAAGGTGCATATCACCTAAGTTTTATAAGTCCTAACATTTAGTCATTGTTCTTAAAAAGTTCATATTGTGTTTAATATCAGTGAGACTGTTGTCACATGTAGTTGAAGGAAACATTTGTGTTATGTTCTATTGTTCTAATTACTTTTTCTGAATCCAATTCTTGTTTACAGTGTTAAACTAGGCTTTACTTATATTATTGTAATTCACTTAGTTAAATTATTTTGTACCAGGACAAACTAGGTACATTCCATCCATGCCAAGTACATCACCACAGCCAAAAACTGTTCAGTTTAGTAGTGGTAAAAGTAATACGGATTCACCTGAAACATCAACACAAGATGAAGGTAATTAGCTAGTTGCAGAATTTATGTTTCACTGTGTTTAGTTCATTGTTTGTACAAGTTTCATGGCAAAATAGTTGGGATCAAATCCATTTATTTTGGCATGATTTTTTTTTTTTTTTTTTTAAATTGGCTGTATTATTTGTGCTTCCTTTTGAGCGTTTCCTGGGTTTCAGAACTAAAAATAATGAACAGTGGACAGTGCTAAATGGCAGTTACTTAACAAAGCTGAAGGTAGGAACATTGACAAAATATTTAGGGTAACCCCTTCATCATAGCATAGTGCATCACACATATGGATAAGAATCGTCTGAAGGACTCTGTGTTTTTGTTGTTTGTCCTTTTATTCAAATTTTGTTGGCAGTCCCACTGCCTTAAGATTTGGGTAGTAATTGGTTTGCTTATGTACTTTCTCCTAAAACTGAAATTTACTTGATCAGTAAAGAAATACAAATGATCAACCATAGCAAAAAAATAATAATAATAAAAATAATTAATGGTTATCTGCAGAATAGACCAAATTTTTATAGGAAGGGTAGCACTATTGTTTCTTGAACACAGATTGGTCCGTGGTCCCTGGTTTCCTGAAATCTTTCCAAGTGAAAGCCAGAATTGTTCCCACAAAAGGCCATGGCCAAATTTCCTTTTTGTTCCTTGTCCACAATCTCCTCGTGGTTCTAATGAACTCGAAGCCTTTTCAAGAAAGAGAAAATTAATGTGAACTTAAATTTGGATTCAATCAAATAATTGACGAATGTGTGAAAAATGCTTGGAAAAAAAAATTATTATGTAGCACCACTGTTTCACTTGATGTCAGCTGGCAGACTGATGCTGAAGGTTCCTTGCAAGAGGCATCTTACGGCAGAAACTCAGCTTCCAGAGAATGGTTCATTTCTCTTGGACCACCCGTTCTTTGTAATACATGCCTCTTTTTTTATGGAAGTAGTGTAAATAATTTTGTAAATTGCTAGTCTAATAATATTAGTAAACATTCAACAATATTGTTTTCATTACCCCCTTCTCACCTCTGCTCAGAACTAACAGTCTTCAAAACCATTCATTTGACTTGGTTGACTGCATATACCCATGTGCTTCATCCTCTACAGTCACAGGTAAAGCCTGTGCCCAAAATATGTCATTTTTTGTGTTTGTGCAATGTTTTTGTCACAGCATACCCCATTTCTTCAACTTTGATAAGTGATGAATCTAGTTTACATTTCCTTTCCATATTAATATCACCTCACCACATTTTTTTCCTTCTGTATTGTCTTATGTTAGTATACATTAAATTATGCTATAGATTGTGTAAGCATCTTAGAATTTTAGTAAATTCTAGCCTCTCACCTTTAGGTATTAAGAGGGAAAGCTTACTCTGTGGGAAAAGTAGTTTCATTTCGTCTATAGGTTATGAGAGTAAAGCTTTATATAGCATGAAGATACTGTAAACAAACAAACTAAATAAACCCATTTAGGAACTGTAAAAGTATTCAAAAGTAAATAAAAGCCCAAAAGTAAATAAAAGCCCTAAAGTAAACCTTCTATAACAGAAAGAAAACATTAGTTTGGGAGGAAATAGGTTAAATCACTCAAAGTCAATTTCAAATAATAAATTTTGCCATAAGTTAACTTCACAGTTTCTAAACCAATTTGAATGCAGTAAAGACTATTAGTAGTTGCTAAATGCCGGATATAAACTTTGTATAATAATAAATAAACTTTAAATCAGCCGAAAATTAAATAATCATTAATAATACAACTTTGGAATTATGAGCTTCTACTTTGGAAGTATTTTGTCATTTTTAAACCGTTTTACGAGCAAGAAAGTAACTCAATATTTAATAAACCAACTAAATTAATTTTCTGTAATAATATTAACACCTTTTACTAACCTTAAAGATGATAATCCATAATAATCCAGTTCAACTCACAAGAGATTTCTAATATTTGGCATTTCACTGTTTTTACACACTTTCGAGCAGAATAAAGTAATTTTAGGGAAGTAATAATACAATTAAAATATAAATTCACTAAAATTTCGTAGTTTCTGAACGTTTAAATAACTTAAAACAATTTTTAATACTTCGTCAGATGCACTTCACTTTTAACATTTTTTATCTCAAAATCCTAGAGAACATTCGAAATAAAAAGTAGATTTCCGGGAAGACCTAAAAATCTAATATCACATATAATAATTTCAAGTAATTCCAGGCAATAGAACCGATTCTATAGAGATCTTAAAATTTAGTTTTCATTACAACCATGTGGTCAACTTAGAAATTATTTACAGCCGTTTACGAGCACATACAGAGATGAGACAACTTTCAGAATACGTAATTTAATTCAGAGAATCTCTTGGTAATTTTATATTTGTGATAAAAGTAACAGAAACAAAGTTATTAAATTAAATCTGAAACAACATTTTTTAGTGAATCTTACACACTTTGTAATTAAACTATCCGTGCATCAATTTTAATCAAAGTTACACCAATAAACTCAGGAATTTTAGTAGAACACGGTGATAATAATATTATTTGTGTAAATTGTGGCTTTATAAAAATGACGAAATAAAGAAGCTTCTAGAACAATAGTAATTCCCCAGGGTAGGAAAATAGTTCACTTCTACGCTAAGATCTTTTAAACCAGATGCTTAAAATTATTCACTATATATCCATTATTTCACTATTAAGAAAGTATAAACACTGTCACACTTAAAGTTTCGTATAATTGGTTAGTTACTGAGATATTTCCGGCCTAAGTTTCCTAGGTGTTAGTAGAAAATGGTGTTTTGGCTCTGACGTCAGCGAGGGTATAAAACATGACGCCATGTTGAGACGACATCTTTTCGGGTTTGGAAGCTGTACGATCATGACGTGCTAATCGCGTGTGCGCTGGTGAGTTGGTAGCTCAGGTTTTGGGTTGGTACTACCGGGTCGGCCATCATGGAACTTTGGCTTTGGGTGCGGCACATGTTTTCTTAATATGAACTTGTGATCTTCATCAGGGGTCGGTCGGTCTAATCTTCTCTCCACAATCTGAAAACTTTGGGACGAGTGTTCGATTTTGCCTAATCAACTTTAAGAATGCTGTTTGAACTTTTAATTTCATTTAAATAAACTTGAAGAATTTTTGGGAAAGTGAACTGTTTTATTTCTGTAGCTGTGGTAATACCTTTTCAATATTTGAGGTCATCAAATATTGTGGCGACCTTAAGCGTTCTAGTTGAAAATGCTGGCAACATGGTCAAAGTGAATTAAAAGATTCAGTAAGTTTCATTGAACAGTGAGGTGCTATCAAGAGTTTAAGTTAAGGCACTTAGGCGATACGCAACCCCGGTATCGGCCATTGTCCTTACAATTGTTAACTTTCAATTATAGTTTCTGGCAGCACCAAAAAAAAAAAAAAACTGAAGTGTATCATAGCTTAACCATTTCAAGCATGGTAAGAGAAGCCACTATTATTTTAACAAACGGCATAAATGGTAAAGTATCCACAATGCATGACAGTAAAGTAAAGCTTTTCATACTGAGCCATTGATCATTATTGAAGGTTTTTCATAATCAAATGATACCACATGCCTATGATGCCTAAGAAGTGTTGATATCTGAAAATGTTAAAGACACAATGAAAGGTGGGGTTGCAAAAGGATATTGGATGCTTTGTTGTAATTCTGTTGAGGAGGAGGGGGTATTTCAGACAATACAGGCTTTGAGGTAGCTGGTGTGTGGACAGAATTTGTACCCTTGTGTGTAATGGAGGAAAAGTGTTACACCAGTGGAAAAAAGAGAGAGAGAGATAATACCAGGATGGGAGAAAAGGTAGTAGGATCTCAGTGCATTGGAAAGCCATCTCATTTTTTTTACTGCTTTCAGAAAACCTGCTGTGTCGGCTATTGGCTCCTCTCTCTAAAAGTTCCATTTTGAGTATGGTAAAGGTGCAAGAAAAATGCCATACAACAAAACTAATATGTTAGAATTAGAGAAAGTAAACCCATCATTACAAAATCTAAAGGCAGAAGAGGTCTGAAGGCAGATAAAGATTCTTGCAATGTTTTGCAGAACCACATATCATCATTATTTTATTTTTAAAAAGGTGGTAAGGTTGATGCTATACTGCAGTAAACCCTGACATGTAAATGAATGACATTTTCTGCAGACAGTTGGGTTCAAAGCACAAAGCATAAAAATATCATCATTTGGAATTATTGTAATAAAATCAACTGCATGTGTAGGTAGAAAATAAAGACAGTTATAACAAAAATCTGAGGGAAGTAGATAATATATAACATGAAGATGAAAAAACTGTGGAGCAGTTATATTAAGTGTTGTTAGGTTTCGGAGCAGGCATTAACAGCTGGGTGAGACATGTTTTTAATGTATAGTTTCTTGGACAGCAGATTGGTAGTGAGAATAGTGTATGAACTGGGACAAAGTAGGCTGGTGTTTGAGGTGATTGTGATGTTAGTGGCATATCCAGTAATGGAAATGTTTCACCAATTGGTTGGTGAGGTGGTTGTGGTGTTAGTGGCATATCCAATAATGGAAATGTTTCACCAGTTCGTTGGCTTGGAATAGGTTTTAATTGTTGAATGCATGTTTGTCTATTGTAATTGAAGGTATTGTTGAGTGGTTTATGGATGTTAGGGATATTTTCTAGGATGCCTTGTGCTGATGTGATATCACTTGGTGAAAATGATTTTGAGAAGATTCGATAGAGAGATTTGAGGCTGGGAGAGAACGGAGTGATATAACCAAGGTTCTGGTTGCTTCGGGTAGTGTGTGGAAGGTGTTTTGGATGAGGACATTTATTTGCAGAGAGGCCAGTATCACTGCAATGTTAATGTCATACCTCGAAACCAACAGCAATACCTCCAATTTAGTAGCAGATGCCCCTTTCACACAAAATGCTTCTACAACCAATATCTGGTTCTCTAACACATACAACACACCAAAGTGCTTTTCATGCACAGCACAAATCTTCCTCACTCATTTTGCACCAAGCCTTGAATCCCTGTTTCAAATTCTTTGAGACCATTACCACTTATGATTCTTACTCAAAATTTAACCTTATTCAAGTCATGTTCATGTTCACATAATGTATCGTCTATTTTTCCCCTAAAGGCAGATAAATCGGAAATGATCAACAGCATGGGGATGCAGAAGGCATCATGAAACCACCGCATTAAAGACCCTAAGGGTATCCCGAGGCCATATAATCCTCTCAAATTACGTATTCATCAGAAGGGATAGTCGGAGCGTGGAATGTTAGTAGTCTGAATAGGGCAGGCAGACTAGAAAATTTAAAAAGGGAGATGGAATGACTTAAGTTAGATGTCATAGGGATTAGTGAGATTAAGTGGAAGGATGCATAGAATCTCTAGTCTGGGGAACACAGGATAATTACAACACAAGCTGTAAATAGAGTCACTGATGTAGGATTAGTAATGAATAAGACTGTAGGAAAACAGGTGAGTTATTAACAGTTCAGCGACAGGATTATTTTGATGAGGTTAGAAACCAAGCCCACCCCAACCACATTAGTACAAGTGTACATGCCAGTGTCACAGGAAGATGATGAAGAAATAGAGAAAATATACATGGAAACTGAAGAATTAACCCAATATGTGAAATGTGAGGAAAATTTAATAATCATGGGTGACTGGAATGCGATAGTGGGAGAAGGAAAAAAGGGGAATAATCTAGGAAGTTTTGGTCTAGGAAAAAGAAATGAGTGAGGAAGCAGGTTGTTAGAGTTATGTGCTTGTTGTGGCAAATGCACTGTTTAAGACCCATGCAAGAAGGAGATACACCTTTTAAACATCCAGTGATTAGAGGCAGATATCAGCTAGATTATATCATGGTCAAACGGAGATTCAGGAATCAAGTTCTAGACTGTAAAGCATACCCAGGAGCATACATAGACTGACCATAATCTGATAGTTATGAAGTGCAGTCTGAAATTCAAGAGAATAAAGAAGCAATACAAGCAGAACAGACTGGAAATGAATAAATTGAAACAATCTATCATCAGAGAAAACTTTTTAGAAATGGTAGAAGTGGATCTAAGAAGTAACTCTGAAAGGAGATCAACTGAGGATGAAGGGAATGCATTGAAGAGAGAAATAATGGAAGCCGGTAAAGAAACATTAGGCTTTAGGGAACAAGCTGCCCGAAAACCATAATTAACAGAAGAAATTTTGGAGTTGATGGATCAGAGGAGAAGGCACAAAAATGCTTATGAAGAAGCAGGAAGAGAGCAATACAGACAGTTTAGAAATCAAATAAATAGGAAATTTCAAAAAGCATAAGAAAAATAGCTACAAGAAAAATGTGAAGAAGTAGAAAAGGAATTGATGGTAAAGAAAACAGCAACCAGTCACATTTGTAAATATGTTTATTTCACCATTACCGGTTTCGGGCAAAGTTGCCCATCATCAGATGGTTTGCATTAACTTCACATCTGCAGATGCAAATTACAGCGCATTTGTGCATCCTATAATGTTGAAAATTATTTGCGAAAGGAAATGATCGTAGGTAAAGTAGATGTGGCATAAGGATGATAAAACAGAATTTTGGAGAAATGAAGAAGCGGTATAAACATTATAGCTGCCGATGGGAAATCTCTTCTAAGCTAAGTAGATAGAGCTAACTGATGGAAGGAATACATACAGAATCTTTATGATGAAGGTGATGAGAACAACATTGTATTGGAAAAAGAAGTTGATATTGACATTGATGACTTAGGTGATCCTGTTTTGAGGACAGAATTTGATAGAGCTTTGAATGATTTGAAATCAAATAAAGGCAGTTTTAATTGATGAGATTAGTGCAGATCTTCTGAAATCCCTAGGAGAAGGAGGAACCCAAAGATTATTCAAAATATCAAAAAGTTGTGAAATAGGAGATATTTCCACTGATTTTAATAAAAGTGTCATCTTCACACTTCTGAAGAAAGCACAAGCTGACAGATGTGAGAATTATCACACTATAAGTCTAACATCACATGATTCAAATTTACTGGCCAGAATAATATAAAGAAGAATGGAAAGTGTAGTAGAAGGGATAGTAGGTGAAGATCAGTTAGGGTTTAGGAAAAACCGCGGTACAAGGGAAGTGATTCTGGTCTTAAGATTAATAATTAAGTGCGAATCGAGGAAAACATAGCTACTTTAATGGTGTCTGTTTAGAAAAAGCTTTTTATAATATCAGGTGGGCAAGATGTTCAAAATTTTAAAGACGTCGGGTCTAAAATACCGAGATAGATGAATACTTTATAATCTTTATCTGAATCAAGCTATAATAAAAGTAGAATATCATGAGAGACATGTTTCAGTTAAGAAGGGTCTGAGACAAGATTGTAGTCTATTGCCATTAATATTCAACTTATATCTAGAAACAGCAATAAAGGAAGTAAAAGAAAGATTTGAATGTGACATAAGTGTTCCAGGAGAAAAAATCAGTATTCTACGATTTGCTGATGACATTGTCTTGTTAGCAGAAGAGGCTGAGGATATTGAGAAACTACTGACTGTTGTGAACAAAATAGAATGCAGATTTTGGACTAAATATAAACCAAAGCAAAACAAAAGGGATGAAATGTAGCAGAAATGATACCAATAATAGTAGATTAATTATAAAAATTGGGTCGGATGCAGTAGAAGAAGTAAGTGAATTCTGCTACTTAGGAAGTAAAATTGCAACTGATGGCCAAAGCATGAATGATGTTGAAAGCAGAATAACACTAGCAAAAAGAGCTTTCGTGAAAAAGAGAAATCTTTTAATTTCAAATATTAATCTAGGGCCCAAAGAACTTTTTAAAACTTTGTGTGGAGCACAGTACTTTATGGCAGTGAAGCATGTACTTTAAGTAATCTAGAAAGAAGGAAAATTGAATCATTTGAAATGTGGTGCTACAGAAGGATGCTGAGATTAGAATATATGAAGCAGATAATTGAGGATATGGGCTGTAAGGGGTATTTTGAAATGAAAAGATTAGCACAAGAAAGAGATGGAGGATTGCATCAAACCAGTAGAGTAGATGACAGGGAAAAAAAAAAGAAAGAGCCAATTGCATTGTTGGTTCATGTTTGATTATGGTTGTTATTATTACTTAAATGCCTTGATTTGGGTAAAACAGAAGTTGATCATCAAATTATAATAGCTATATGTGGCTCAAATGAGCTAGTAACAATGTTCCAAATTGCCACATATTCCACCTTAGCCATGACTTAACCCAACCCATTAATCCTATTAAGTAAGAGGGACCTATAGCTTAGCATATAATCTGAATTACCGAGTATCCTATTTGCATAAATGAAGCAACTTTTTCCATGGGTGCATTACTGGTTAAGGCCCATAAAAATCTCGGTTGAAATCGATATTTAAACCGACTGGCATGCCAATCATTAGTTTGGCTGACACCTCACAACCAAGCTACTGGATCATTTAAAAAATCATTGGGCAGGATCACATATCACATGGCCCTATCCTATTCCTGGGAAATTTTGAGGAACTTTTTCTGAACCAGTTCCCATTCAAACAAATCGTGTGGTTCAGATACATGATCTGGACCAAAAGCGAAAACTACCTCCTAGGCTTCATTTGCCTCAACTTCCTGTAGTCATGTAGACATGTTATTTTTGGTGATAAGGACATTGCCATACAGAGGTGTCTTTCTCATCTTTGTTCACATCAAGACCCCTAACTTGCAGTGACATCTACAATTCCACAGTTGTCATTCCTTCCACGCCAAACATTCCCTCCCATACAGTTATTGTTAGTTTATTCTGTTTTATTTAATCCTCTCCACTCACACACAACCCTGTTCTCCACAACATACTCAGTCATACCGTATGTGGCATGTATTATTTATTTTTTGTGCATTCTTTTACATCTTCCTTGCCAAATGTCTCTTACCTCTCTACATAAATAAGGTGTTGTGTTCGTCTGTTGTATTGTGTGTTCATCACAGCCATCTTGCCCTAAACTTTGGTTAGAGGTGAGATTATTTTCCCTAGTCTTCGTTATATACATTGCCGTAAAAGCTATTTCCTATACCGTAGTGTAACCAAGTTCTTCAATTTTGCATGAGTACTGGTATTTGTATGTAGTTATATTAATAGAAGCTCTCTCTTGTAAAATGCCTTCCTTTTTTTTTTTTCAGATAACTATTTCCCACAGAGGACTTGCGTGACCTTTAATGTGTATAATGGCAATGTAATAAGAGGTAAGCTGTTGAAAAATTGTACTTCTTTCTGTATTTTGTATCCAGTGTCTAAATGTGTTCTTTCTTTGTTTGCTTTGGTGTAACATATATTCTGTTACCTTATTATACCAAAGGATCTCTCTGTTTGGTGGAGGATTCTAAGTAGGGAGATTTCGGTATTGTTCTCCTGTTGTAACTATTCTGTGTGCACGTTAAAATAAATTTTAGTACTCAAAATCTGATGAATGCTTTTTCCTTCTTCCTGACATTTTCAGTGATCTCAGAAACAGCCATCCAACTGATTCATTTAATTTCGTTTCATTGTGTTTATATTTTTGTGTCATCACTTAATTATAATATGCCCATTAGTGTCATCCAGTGTGGACTGCATTGGGGTTAAGGAGGTATGACTAGCAGAGGTTCAGATCATACTTCCTCCACTCCAGCCATTCTAGTAATGGGTTTTAGATACTCTACTTGATGAATGCCAAAATGTTACTCTACTGTAAACTCGAATATACAGTTCAAAAAGTGATTGATGAAAATACTGATACATATCTGAAGGCTTGAACAGTTCATTAAAGTTTCCACCCTTTTTACAAACATTATATTTCATGAGCTTCATATAAGGTTTAAAGTCTTTGTGCAAAAAAGAGTAATATTGTTTGGTATGGGCTATTTCATTCGGTTCCTCTTTAGCAACTTCTCTTGGTATATTGTTTTAATTTGAAATCATTTGCATTGTGAGGATGTGTTTATATCTTCATCAATTTTCTTTTGTGCATATAAACAAGCTGGTTATTTAACAAATATGTCTTTTAATGGAATACTTGATTTTTAGTGACTACTAATGCTCTATTTTCAGAATATCAGGGTTTTTTGTTCAGTTGTATGTCAAGGATGGCTCTCTCCCATTTTTGGAAGGAGCTTTTAGATTCCGACTCGGAGCGAGCACATATAGTTCCTTCAATGATGTTTTCCTAATTTACATCTTTTATGTTGAATATTTGTTCCATCATTAAAGACTTCAGTTTTAGAAAAGAAATGTAGCATCATCTCTGTCTAGTTGTCCAGTTCTAAGGTAAAACTGTTGAAATTGTGACTGATTTAGACTACAGCTGTAAATTGTGTATCTTATTAATTCATTTCAGATATTTGTGTTAAACAAATTTCCAACTGGCATTTTTACAAAGATTTACTTGGCCCATGCAGATCACTTTTGTTGTAGGACTAGTTTTCATTTTGCCATATAAATTATATTGAATTCTTTGTTTTATTGTCACACAAGATTATTAAGGCTCTTGAAGTTTTCTCTTGTCTTCTGTATGAATTGTTTACTTTATTTGAGCAAAATGTTTTACTGGTTTACTGTTTTTTTTTTTTTTTTTAACCAAAATCCTTCTCAGATGGCTACATAATGTGTTAATATAAATACACTAATGCTTAACTCTTCCTTGTCTCATAATAGAGTGCCAAATTGTTTATACACTCATGTGTGCAAGTTAAAGTATCTTCAAGATCCACAGTAAAGCATAGAGCACTGTGATCAATTGTGCTCTTAAGGGGGCCCTGGAAACAACTGACTCATGATATAGTAGTACTGATACAATGTATGTGGGAAAACCAGATATGGACAGTGGGTGGCACTGACAGTTTGGGGTGTCCCTCTGCCTGTGCATTATGGAACGTCGGTATAGGGTGTGATGACCTCTTATGGCAGGGCCCCATTTAAGCATTGCCTACCTAGGCTGTATCCTAGGGTTCGGCACCACAAAGGAGTGTCGCATACCACAAAGATGGGAGCCCCCACCACAGCTGAAGGGGTCCACCGATGACCGGTTGGATGGACCCACATCACAAGTATAGCCTAAGGGCCCACAAGGCCTAAATGTGGCCCTGTCTCATGGCAACACAGGATCCACAGTGGCTCCCCATACTGTGGAATAGGCCATCCAGCATAGCTTGCTGTAACACATTTCATTGCGGGATAAGTGCCCATCAAAGGTCAACTATGATGGCAGTGTTACAGCTGCAATCCTGTGACCTAGTGTCCCATGCATATTGAAACGGATTTAAGTCCAGAGAACGAGCTGCCCACTCTAGACGTGTGATGTCCTCATGTTGCAGGTACTCGTCCACCAGGCCAGCCCTGTGTGGGCGGGCATTATCATCCATCAGATGGAATCCAGGTCCATTTGCACCATGAAAAAGCTGCACAAACTGTTGCAGGATGTCATCGCTAAACAGCAGCTATCACATTACCCCCAGGAAACACATGCAGAGGGGTACGTACTCCTAACATATTACCGTCCCAGACGAGAACACTGGCACCACCATATCGGTCCCTTTCCAAACTATTGGCAGGGTCCCAAGGGAGCACTAGATGAACGGATAATGAGTGTCACTCTCCAGGATAAAATGTGACTCGCCCATGATCAGGATACTGCCCCACTGTTCCTGGGTACAGTCACATTGAGCAAGTCACCACATTCAACAAGTGGTGCCTTTGTAAGAGGAATGCATCTGGTGGGTAACCGAGCATACAGAGCAAACACTCAAAGCTGACAATACACTGACTGAAGGAAGAAATTTGATCTGGAGGCTTCTAAAGCTCTAGCTATGCTGGTGCTGTGCTGGTTGGATGTCTTCGGGCACTTAAGTCAAGATAACAATCCTGTCACTGGGTTGTTGCATAAGTTAAATCTTGCCCAAACTGCCATTGAATGTTTCCTCTTTCCTGCAATCTTCTCCACAAATGCTACAGGTGGCATGCAACACCTGGCTCACTTGGTGTGACTGTGGCTGGCCTCTAATCTGCTGATGATCCGATCTGGTGTAATGTCGTTCAGATGTGTCCTCTGAGTCATCCTGTTTAACTAAAACTCAGATACTGTGTGCCAAACGCACACAACATGTAGTCAGAACCGCTTCACCCAAGACCTGCCCACATGGACTGCTTCTTGCACGCTAAGTAGTGTTGTACTTAGCTGCTAGTTTTGCTATGTGTTTGTGTGTTGTGCAGCCACATTTTAGACCACATGCTATGGCCATGATGCAATGATTTTTCATGGGTCTTGAAGATCCGTTAACTAGTGGACATGAGCGTATTTTCCACTTGTTTGGAGATAGTAAAAACAGGAACATGTGAAGCTCAGAGATAGATAGACCTGTCTAGATAGGTTTCCTTTATCATCATCATTCTTTTTATTTAATGATGCAGAAATAACTGATTTGATACTGCGTAGACCATAAAATTGAGATATTAGAGGTTTCAAAATTTATGAAATGATTTTTTGAAAATTTTAAAGATGGAGTTTTAGGATTGAGATGCTTGTGAATTTTCCTTAAAGTAATAATTGCAGAAACCTTAAATGCTTTTAATCAGTATAACTTAAACCATAATTATGGAATAAGTACAGTGATTCTACCCTTACTTTCTGAACATCTTGCATCACATATAAATTATTCTCATTCTATAATAATGTTTCTCATTACTGAGAGAGATTTCCCATATACCATTTGCAGGTATAAAATGTTGTATTATTGTCCTCTCCTCAGATTTGCAGTTTAACATGTCTGTTAACCAGATAAGTAGGCTAAATCCAACTGTATTTTATGTTGCATGCTTTTTATTTATTTATTAAAAAAAAAAAATGGAAAGAAAAACTGACGAATATTTTAAAAAGAAAGCTGTATTTACTAAACATTCATTTCTGTTTATTCAGGGTGTCCAGCGGACCTTGAAATCTTGAAACCCGGGAAAAAGCCTTGAATTTACACAATCGGGAAAAAAAACCGGGAAAAGCCTTGAATTTTAGCCTACAACCTGGAATTTTAATCATTTTCAATATATTCATTTTATATTGTTAAAAATTTGTCATTGTTTGTTTCAATTTAAATCGACGCAATTTTACCATTGGAATTAAAATAGGCCTAACTAACCTATATACGAGTATGTTGAATAGTGAAATATATTATTTCATATGGGAGTGTTTTTGTTTTCAAATAGTTACTTAAAGATAGAAAATTAAAGTTCAAGACTGCCAAATTTATGGACACATGTTAGTATTTAATGTTGGCAGTAGGGTTACCAACTTTTCACATTTCAACGACCGGACAAATGCCGAATATGCCGACTTTTCATATATCCACGACCGGACATTTGCCCACCAGGAAGGGGGGGGGGGTGTTGTGTGTTGTATAAAGCAAAATTTATAGCACAATTCTTGTTTATTTTTTATAAATTTTTATGACAATCGTGAACTAAAAAATAACAAAAACCTCTGCGGAAGAAATCGTGTTTCACTGCCTTTGTCATCAAATTTCACAGTAAAAGTTATTTTACACATTTTACGAAATGCGGTACAATCGTTTCTCTTACACAGCAAGTTTTAAGCCAGTCATTTGGCAACCACTTGTCCCTGAAGCGACAGGAACGTATCTGATTTTTTGTGGTAGGCTACTCAATTATGTATTTGACAAGTACAAATTAATAACACTAATCATTCTTTAATTCTCCACGTACAAAACGAGCACAACGTTCCGTCTTCGACATAGTGTAGGTAACTGAAACAATAAACCAGTCGCTTCACAATAATCAGATATGTAACTAACTTCCATAAATGTTTAAACACAGAGCAAAACAGTTGAATTATGTTTAACAAAAGGGGGAATAAGGAGCGATGTGTGATGATCCTGTTTACTTCCTATACATCTGAGAAACCATCAACTGGTAATTTTTAAAATTTGTTAATAACCAGACGTTTAGTGCCCGGTCGCATGTAGTGAACCTGACAGGAACAGGACAGGACAGGACGGTCGAAAACCGGACGGTTGGCAACCCTAGTTGGCAGTAATGTATAATGAAGTTGAATGAACGAGTCTGTAAAAATTGTTACAAAAAGTTTATTTGAAACATTTTATTTTAAAAAATACCGAAATCGCACCCAAGCACAACTAAATAACAAAAGGGATACGAGAATCTGTTTTCGTGGGTAGCACCTGATCCAAATGACAATACAAATGCTATTTGCATTTGGTGCAAAAAACGATCAATGTTTCGAGCATGGGAAAAAGTATGTTTTCAAAGTCACTCTGAGAATAAACATAAAGGTTTTAGTGCAAATTCACAGAAGACGTTACCATTGGTTGCATTTATGATAAAGTTTGAAATTTCAAAGATGAAATCGGACACGAATAATGATGGATCAGTTCAAGGTATTTTCTGATTTATCTGGACGCTATTTTTAATGCTTTCAAGTTGTCCAGTTTTTATTCTGTCTCTAAGTGCCTATATCTATGTGAAAAATATTTAATTAATTGTTTATAAAAAGAATGATATAATTATTATCTACAATAACAGAATCAATCGACTTTCATTATCGGTACATTGTAACTTACGATACGAATATTAGTTCCGTTATATTTTCGCTCGAAATTCAAAATTAGGATACAAATAAACATAAATATAATTTAGATTGTATTTCAATTTTTCATTGTTTGTTTTTTTAATGAGAATTTGTTATACATAATTTGCAATTTAAAAATATTTAAAAAGTTTATGTGCACATATATTTTACTTAAAGTTTCATTATTACTGCTACCATTATTCGGCGTAGTACACTTTTAAAACCCTTCAACAGAACCGTCACAACAGAGTCCCGAATCCGTACCGACGGTGGAAGCCGAGTGTCTATTGTACTCAGTTTTTAACCTAAAATGAACATTATTATTCTCTCATTGTATATTGCTTACTAACTACTAAACATCATTTATTGTCGGTTTTTATAGCGATTCCAGTACATAACGGAACAGTATCCTCTAAGAAACAGAACGAGCCGAAGAAGCAATCGGTATTGCAGTCATACCTACTCTCAGAACAGGTTACACGATCTGAAATCCTGTGGTGTTTGCGCACCATTAGGAGCCACTTGTCAATTCGGAGTTCAGCAGATTGTACGGCGTTATTTACTTCATTATTTCCAGACAGTCAAATTGCAAGTAAGATGCAATTACAAAAATCGAAAATTGCTCCATACTTAAAGAGTAAACTTGTCGATTTAATTGAAAAATGTGATTTGGTTATGTTAGAATTCGATGAAAGTATGAATACTGTTTCTAGAACGACTCAAATGGACGTGCATATCCGATTTTGGGACCACGAGAAATCATTAGTATCGACACGATATTACGATTCCGTTTTTTTAAAGCGCACAAAGGTAAATGACTTGCTTAAAGGTTTAACCGGTTCATTTGCTTTAGAAAAATTAACAAAATTGTGCAGCTGTCCATGGATGGACCAAATGTAAATTTAAAACTTTTTAATGACTTTAATAAGGAACTGAAAGAATCCTTCGATGGCTTACAGCTTTTGCAAGTTGGTAGCTGTAGTTTGCACATTGTCCACGGCGCATTCAAAACAGGCATATCTGAAACCAAGTGGGAAATTGTGTCATTTTTGAGAGCATCTCATAATTTATTTTATGACTCGCCTGCACGAAAGGCACAATATATGGAAATAACTAAATCTTCATCCTTTCCGGAATCATTCTGTGGAACACGATGGGTGGAAAATGCCAGTGCTGCTGAGAAATCCGTGGAAATTCTGGAGAATATTCGAGCATGTATTACTGAAACAAAGAAAGTAAAAAAAACACTTCTACATCACAGAGTTTTGTCACTGACAGCTTCAGAAACAATTTTAAATTACTAGGTCCGAAATTGACTTTCTTTAGTTCAACAGCCCAGTTGCTGGAACCTTTTTTACATGATTTTCACTTTTATATGACGAATTGAACAATCTTTTGAATACTTTGATCCAACGGGTAATTAAACCGGATGTCCTTAAAAGCACTAAATCTTTGATGAAAATCGACTTGCAGGGTACAAAGAATTTGATTTTTGCAAAAGATTTCGATTTGGACTTCGCTACAAGAAGTGCACTAAAGAAAGTCAAAGAAGTTTCTGAAAAGGAATTCTTGTATTTAAAAGAAAGCATGCGATCATGTATTATTGCTATAATTCAAAAACTTCAAGAACGATCGCCACTAAAATATAACTTAACACGTGGAATTTCCTGCTTGAATCCAGCGAATGCATTAATACCCGAAACAGCACAAAAAAGATTGACCTTATGTCTTGATATTTTGGTAACAAATGGAAGAATGTCAGGTTCCAACACAGACCGTGTGAAGTGTGTGTTTCTTGATCTTTGCAGGGACAAAAGAATTCAAGAACAGTTGAAATCCTTCAAGAGAAGCGAAGGTCACCTAGATCAGTATTGTATTATTGAAAATCAAAGTAAAAAAAAGCCTTGTTGCTCAAAGGTACATTCATGACGCAGTCCAGACGGCTGGTGGAGTTCACTCTTTTAACATCGATAAAAGTGTGATACAATATTTTCGCAATGCTCATTCTTTGTACAAAGATGATATGAAGAATCTGAAAAATGAAATCGCAAAACAAAATGAGGAATGATTGATGAACAAGCGAAAGCAGGATGAGATCAAAGAATTGGAAGCAAAAAGGAGAAAAATTTTGGCTGAAGCGTCACAAAAATCTCAATAGAGAAAATAACTTTTTCATTAATTTATATAAAATACAGTATAAGTACATTGTAATGTATTATTTAAATGAGATATTATTTATTTTATCTTTAAAATAAAGATTATATACGTTGTTACAGTGATGTATTATTTTTGTTCGTCACAATTACCGTTTTTAATGCAAAAAATTTATAAATTTGTTTCAGTTTCTGTGATTTACTGCGTTAAACATTGTAGAACGTATATATTCGTGTAACGGTGTAATAAATAACATATTTTTGAAAAAATTGTTAATATTTAAAAAAAATAAACCTGGAAAAAATTTTAAACCTTCTAAAACCGGAAAAAAATTGTATTTTTTTTTTTAATATTTAAAAGCAATTAAGATTGAAAAAAAAATTAAACCTTGAAAAACCGGGAAAGAGCCTTGAATTTAAAATGACTCTTCGCTGGACACCCTGTTATTACAAATCTGATATAAATTGTCGTGATTAGTTCTTCGCTGGCCACACAGTTATCAAAATTTCTTCAAGCCTATGATAATGTATCCCCATTTTTACCTATTGGCGATGACTTGTATAGTTTTACATTATTTCATAAAATACTAATTAGCTTCCTGAAAGTGAATAAAATTTTGTAAAAGTATTATTTTTTATATTAATTCACTTGAACTGAATAGTCTCCATTTCTTTTTTGCCATGGTAAACTCTCTAAAGACTTTAAGCCCTTTCTGTATTTCAATTTTACGTGTGTATTCAGAACTCCTTATAAAACCACATTGTTCGCCAAAGATGAAATTTGAAGCCAATAACTGTTTTCTTTGCTTATGCAAAGATATCTATCTATACATCAACCATGTTGGATGTGTAATTAAAATGTGTGGAGGTCATATTTGTATATGAATAATGAGAAATAGAAAAGTACATTTGAGTTGGATAATTTGTAGCTGGCTGTATTAATAATTCAGACTTGAAACAGAAGATACTGGTGTTTTCTCACATTTATATGTTGCCCCCCCCCCCCTTTTTTTTTGCCAGGAAATCTTAGATATCCATTTTTACAATTTCAAAATTCAGAAGATCTCTGTAAATTATATTAAGATTGTGTTCATGAAACTATTCATACTGGAGTATTTTAAACTGCACTTTTCTCTTGCAGAGAGAATATTGGAAAATAATGATAAAGCAGGAGAACTTTTTGTACCAACAGGAGAGGTGTTACAAGTCCTCTCATTATTGGAGGAAGACTCGTGTGAGAGCAGTCAAATCAGTACTCTTCTCCAGATGCTAAACTGGCCAGGTGGTATGTTTCATGTTAATAATATGCTTTAGTGGCAGGAAGTTCCTTGTTTATCACTGCATAATAGTGTTCCGTTTTTAGAGTAAATTGACATTTAATATAGTATGGTGTACTGCTATAGGAATTACAACTTAGCTATGTTTGATTTCTGGATTACTTGAAAGTATAATAACTGCTGTATAATAATGCAGCACTATTGTATAATGTCCAGATGGAATTGGAATTTTCTCTTCATGTTAATCACTTCTCAAGGTTTATGTTAACATGAAACATTTGAGCAGTTTAACAAACACTGTTCCATTATTTCACAATAAAGGCACATTGCATTGTATTTGAGGGAATTCAGTTAGTATTATTTTTTAGTGAAACTTCATTTGACACTGTAGGGAAAAATTTGTTAGCATTACACATTACATTTGCATGTGCTGCAACGTTCTACACATGTCCATTAAATGATCTGCACATTTACACTTAATTATTCCAATTCTAACATATGTGGTTTAATGGCATCAACAGTTAGCGATCTGTGTAAGGCTCAATGTCAAATTGAATATAAGCAAAACATTTATTGTAGCAGTGTAAATTTTTCCTAATCAAAAACTAGATGACATTATTGGTTATTTACATTAGCCATTATTGCCGTATACAGTACAAGTTGCTGCCTTAATTCAGAAAGATAATGATAAAATACCTTTGATTTTAAGGGGAGATCTCAGTGTCAATTTTGCATTAGTCAAAACCAAGAAGCTGGTTGAATTTTTAAGATATAACTTCAATTTACATTTGGAAAGTAATCCACAAATTTAAACCATAAAATCTAATACATCTTCATTAGGGACCTTGAACATAAATTTCCTATTTCAGTTACTATAAACCTTTGATTACAAAATTATATGATACAATCCACCAGAAACAATGGAAGTAGGAGGAGGATGATGATGATAGATAGTAATATAAATTAATATTAATAACAATAATATTCACCATTGACATACTATCTGTAAATATCTACATAATAAAATAGTTTTTATTTGTTCAAAATAAAAAATTTATTTTGCTGAGGTGCCATTCACTTCTTGCATGTATACAAATGTCTTTTTTGGGTGGTACTATTGTCATAAAAGAATTGATGTTGGTTTCTCATCATTCTTGTAACAATCACTCGTGTTTAGAATGGCAGGACATGATGCCATTACTTCACACTTATGTTGGTAAAGATGGAGATTTGAATTCAAATGGGTTAAGAATGTAAACTATTCACTTCCCGAAGTACAAATAAGGAGGGCGGTGACGTCACCAAACACAAGGTTACATACCGTTTAGATAATGGTAACAATTTGATAGCCATTAATCAATGAAAATATGGTAGGATAGGGAAACTAAAACAGATGAAGGCAGGAGGACCAGGCAAATACAAAAAAATGCACTTTACAATATGTGGGGGTAAGAAATAGGCAGGGGAAAAGATGTGTATACATCCAGACCTACTACATGAAATGTGGTGTTTTTCCCCCCTATTATCCTATAAATACCCTTTTGTTATGCGTGATAGTAAATGAAGGAAACAATAAACAGAAGTGGAAGCATCAAGTGGTGATGAGTTGGGTTCGGATCTTTAGGACAAGTCATATTTTCTTCCGGCCTTCTTTTTGAGCTGAAATGCTGAATTAAACACTGATTCAACGTTTCTAATTGTATTTAAATATATTTTATATAGCATATAAATGCATATGCAGACCATTTTCCTAATTTTGGTCATATTTCGATAATATTCATGGTCATATGGTCATATTTTGAGGAAAAATCTGCTATTTTATAATAGTACCGGGAATTCACTAGATATAGATGAGAAGAAATTAAGATAATTATTAACAGAACTGTACTTCTGCCATACAAGTGGGGGGGGGGGGAACTAATTTTCACTGTGGTCAGAATTCACCACACAAGAATTATAGTTATACATTATATTCACTCTCTAAACACAATGTTCCACCCACCTTTTAATCTCGAGAATACAGCAGAAGCATGCCTGTGTCGACCCACGTCAATAAATATCTCAATGAGATATCCTCAGTCATAGTTAAATCTGCAGTGGATCAGCGAGTAGACCAACCGCCATGCCGAAAATAAAATTTTCTGAAAGTGCGAAGTTGCGTAAGGGAATTAAGCGAGGAGAATTTTAATGCAGATGAAAGAGTTCTATTATGTAAATTATCTGAAATTAAAGTGACTTCAACAAAACAATTTAAAATTTAATTTCCCAATGGTGCAGCATGGAAACAAATTATGCTGTCTACATGGAAGCGACATTACTAGATAAAATAATTGATGTATAACTGAGCATGTTTTGATGTATAATAAATTTAAATGTCTGGTCATATTTTGTTATTTTTAGGTCATATTTAGCAATTTTAAGGTCATATTTGCCTGCATATTTCTCTATTTTTTGGCCATAAAGATCCGAACCCTAGTGATGAGTAATTGAGACATAGGAACCTCTTATGGATGTTTATGGCCAAGTCTGCCATTGTTGATGTAATGTTAATGCCTTAAATTTTGAAAAGTGGTGGGTCTGCTTTCCCAACTTTATTCAAATTAATTTTCCTATACAGCCTATTTCTTGTTTCATTATTATTGTTAATAATTGGTGTTGGACAGTTGTTTCATGGTTTGTTCCATGTATTTTGAGGGGGGGGGGGGGACAACTATTCACTGCCATTATGAATAAATGTTGCTTGGGTGTTAAAAGTTTCAGATACGGTTTGAAGAAATATTTAGGTCTGTTGTTGCTTTACATTTGAGTTTTCTCGAACTTTGTTTTGCAGAACTGATAATTCCAGTATTGGACTTGGTGAGAGTGGCTGTTAAAAACAAATCTGTGTATCAGCGGTTGTTCTCAAAATTAAAAGATGATTTTGATGGTAAGGCAGATATAATGAAAGATGGACTTGAGGTTATGGCAGCCATTCAGAGATGCATGCAGCCAACAAGCTCGGAAGTTTGTCAAGTACTTGCGTTACGGACTATTTGCAACATCATGGTACACCAGGAAAGCTATAAACTGTTTTTGAGGGAAAAGAATATAATCCTCAGTGCTATTCGACGATATACTAAGCCGTACTCCAAACATATGCAGGTATGTTATGTAAACTTGTATTAATTTTTACCAGCCTTTCTACTGCCATAACTTTTGTAATTCCATTGAACTGATGTGGACAAACATTTGGTAAAAGGAACAAAGTCTGCTTCAGATATATTAATTATTAATATTTTGTGGGTTATCATTAATGCATTTGCTCCCACAGACCAGCATAATTATTCATGGGGGTAGCATAGACACAAATTTTGCCATCGCTGCCTAGATCAAAACTTTATTTCACAGTATTACTTTCACAGCTTCTCAGTGTACATCATCGGAAGAAGCATTGCTTTGCTTTCTTGCTTTAAAAGGGGAAGAAAATACTGGGTTTGGTGAATACGTAGCCACTTACTTGATTTTTATTTTTTCATTTAAATTCTTAAGTTTACAATAATTGCTCATTTTATCAGTATTCCTCGGAGGAAATAAAAGGTAGTCTATCCATCCTATTAAACTACACGAAAACCAGCATGCAGAATTTTGCACCACAATGTCCAAACTTTTAAAAGTTTAACAATGCTTTTAAATTTACTTAATAATGTCAAGTGAGTGTTTACATAAATTTTTAACATCATCAGGAATGAGATTCGGGAAATGGGCACAAGTTATCAACAATCACTTGAAGAATAATCTGTAATTGTTTTAAAAGTAAAATGAAAGAATTGGTGTGTTTAATAAGTTTTTATTATGAACATCAATTATGAAGGTAATTTTTTTTTAAGTAGGTTTTTCCTAAAATTGAAAAAGGTTGAAGTAAAAATGTGGAAATATTTAATTTTGTAGTAGTGAATTGAACTTGTGGAAGAAATGAATGAAGGTAATGAAGAGCTGAGTTGTCTCGAAGTGTTCAGATTTCATCTACACATTACTCAAAGCAGTGCAGCAAGTGGGAGACAACCAGGTTATAAAATGCTAAGATAGAACCATTCTGATAACTACTTGCATTTCCTGGAATGGGCACATAATCTGTTGATGTGATTTCATCTAGGTTCAAAAGTTCTTGCTGCACAATGACTTGGGCAATTTTTATTTGTATATGGCTGCATGTTATTACATTGATGAAGGTTCATGTTTTTAGTTCATGGGTATATGAGTTGGTAATTATTTTATTTCATTTATATTTGTAATAAGTAATATAAACTAAATAATTTATTAGATCCTTATTATAAAATTATTATTATTTGATAGTTGGTATTTTCTAAATCAATGGTGGGGCTAAATTAAATATTCTTTGCATAATTTTTATTTTCAGTACAAATGAAATGATAAGGCCTCTAAAAGCAGATGACTCTTTTAAAGAAAATTTATACTATTGTAATATTTCGATCATAGGGTAAAATTTTTTTAAAAAATAATTAAAAAGTGGATTAGATTATTTTTTGATGTTCTTATGAAAAAAGAGCTGTACCCTCTTGTAACCAAATGGAGATGAAATGTAATTGGATTATTTAGGTGAATTGTAGTGTTGGAATAGTTGTTTTTAATTTTAATTATGTTATTAATGTTATATTTTATTGGGAAAAATGACCTTCGAATCCCCATCCGGGCATCCAGATTTGGTTTCCCAAATCACTCCAGGCAAATGGCGGAATGCTTCCTGGAAAAGGCCATGGCCGAATTCCTTCCCATTCATTGCCCCCCATCCTTTCCTGTCTCTAAAGACCTCACTGTTAGAGAGACGTTAAGCAGATAAAAAATAAAAATAAAAAAAGACGAGTTACAGTTTCCCCTAGATTAGTTTATTATTATAAAATTGCAGTTCATATTTATTTTTTCAAAATTTGTTCATATTCGTGCTGGCATCATTTATAAGTTCAGTTTTCATTACTATGAAATTATTTAGAATTGGTTTTTTGGGGGGGGGAGTGGGGGGGGGAGTTGTGCGTTTTTTTAATGGTAAGCCTTAAAAATTGTAAAAACTTGCAGTACTTAGGTTAGTCACTAAGAAAATGTGAATTCATTATAATGGTATTTACTGTACTGTTTTTCCTTTTTTTTTTAATTATTTTTAGAAATATGCGAAGATTAATTTTTCTAAGCATAAACTTTTAATACAAACAAAGATTAGTACTGACCGAGCGTGGTGGTGTAACAGCTAGCATTCTGGCCTCGCATTCGGGAGGATGGCGGTTCGAATCCCCATCCGGGCATCCAGATTTGGTTTCCCAAATCACTCCAGGCAAATGGCGGAATGCTTCCTGGAAAAGGCCATGGCCGAATCCTTCCCATTCATTGCCCCCCATCCTTTCCTGTCTCTAAAGACCTCACTGTTAGAGAGATGTTAAGCAGATAAAAAATAAAAATAAAAAAAGACGAGTTACAGTTTCCCCTAGATTAGTTTATTATTATAAAATTGCAGTTCATATTTATTTTTTCAAAATTTGTTCATATTCGTGCTGGCATCATTTATAAGTTCAGTTTTCGTTACTATGAAATTATTTAGAATTGGTTTTTTTGGGGGGGGAGTGGTGGGGGAGTTGTGCGTTTTTTAATGGTAAGCCTTAAAAATTGTAAAAACTTGCAGTACTTAGGTTAGTCACTAAGAAAATGTGAATTCATTATAATGGTATTTACTGTACTGTTTTTCCTTTTTTTAAAAATTATTTTTAGAAATATGCGAAGATTAATTTTTCTAAGCATAAACTTTTAATACAAACAAAGATTAGTACTGACCGAGCGTGGTGGTGTAACAGCTAGCATTCTGGCCTCGCATTCGGGAGGATGGCGGTTCGAATCCCCATCCGGGCATCCAGATTTGGTTTCCCAAATCACTCCAGGCAAATGGCGGAATGCTTCCTGGAAAAGGCCATGGCCGAATCCTTCCCATTCATTGCCCCCCATCCTTTCCTGTCTCTAAAGACCTCACTGTTAGAGAGACGTTAAGCAGATAAAAAATAAAAATAAAAAAAGACGAGTTACAGTTTCCCCTAGATTAGTTTATTATTATAAAATTGCAGTTCATATTTATTTTTTCAAAATTTGTTCATATTCGTGCTGGCATCATTTATAAGTTCAGTTTTCATTACTATGAAATTATTTAGAATTGGTTTAGTGGGGGGGGGAGTTGTGCGTTTTTTAATGGTAAGCCTTAAAAATTGTAAAAACTTGCAGTACTTAGGTTAGTCACTAAGAAAATGTGAATTCATTATAATGGTATTTACTGTACTGTTTTTCCTTTTTTTTAAAATTATTTTTAGAAATATGCGAAGATTAATTTTTCTAAGCATAAACTTTTAATACAAACAAAGATTAGTACTGACCGAGCGTGGTGGTGTAACAGCTAGCATTCTGGCCTCGCATTCGGGAGGATGGCGGTTCGAATCCCCATCCGGGCATCCAGATTTGGTTTCCCAAATCACTCCAGGCAAATGGCGGAATGCTTCCTGGAAAAGGCCATGGCCGAATCCTTCCCATTCATTGCCCCCCATCCTTTCCTGTCTCTAAAGACCTCACTGTTAGAGAGATGTTAAGCAGATAAAAAATAAAAATAAAAAAAGACGAGTTACAGTTTCCCCTAGATTAGTTTATTATTATAAAATTGCAGTTCATATTTATTTTTTCAAAATTTGTTCATATTCGTGCTGGCATCATTTATAAGTTCAGTTTTCGTTACTATGAAATTATTTAGAATTGGTTTTTTTGGGGGGGAGTGGTGGGGGAGTTGTGCGTTTTTTAATGGTAAGCCTTAAAAATTGTAAAAACTTGCAGTACTTAGGTTAGTCACTAAGAAAATGTGAATTCATTATAATGGTATTTACTGTACTGTTTTTCCTTTTTTTTTAAAATTATTTTTAGAAATATGCGAAGATTAATTTTTCTAAGCATAAACTTTTAATACAAACAAAGATTAGTACTGACCGAGCGTGGTGGTGTAACAGCTAGCATTCTGGCCTCGCATTCGGGAGGATGGCGGTTCGAATCCCCATCCGGGCATCCAGATTTGGTTTCCCAAATCACTCCAGGCAAATGGCGGAATGCTTCCTGGAAAAGGCCATGGCCGAATCCTTCCCATTCATTGCCCCCCATCCTTTCCTGTCTCTAAAGACCTCACTGTTAGAGAGACGTTAAGCAGATAAAAATAAAAATAAAAAAAGACGAGTTACAGTTTCCCCTAGATTAGTTTATTATTATAAAATTGCAGTTCATATTTATTTTTTCAAAATTTGTTCATATTCGTGCTGGCATCATTTATAAGTTCAGTTTTCATTACTATGAAATTATTTAGAATTGGTTTAGTGGGGGGGGAGTTGTGCGTTTTTTAATGGTAAGCCTTAAAAATTGTAAAAACTTGCAGTACTTAGGTTAGTCACTAAGAAAATGTGAATTCATTATAATGGTATTAACTGTACTGTTTTTCCTTTTTTTTTAAATTATTTTTAGAAATATGCGAAGATTAATTTTTCTAAGCACAAACTTTTAATACAAACAAAGATTAGTACTGACCGAGCGTGGTGGTGTAACAGCTAGCATTCTGGCCTCGCATTCGGGAGGACGGCGGTTCGAATCCCCGTCCGGGCATCCAGATTTGGGTTTTCCATGGTTTCCCCAAATAACTCCAGGTGAATGCCGGGATGCTTCCTTCAAAAGGCCATGGCCGAATTCCTTCCCATTCCTTGCCCCCCATCCTTTCCCATCTCTAAAGACCTAGTTGTTATAGGAGACGTTAAGCAGTTAAAGATTAGTACTGAGAGATGAGTGTTGTTTGCTGTGTTAATTAATAAACATATTGAGTTTCTTGCAACCATAGATTATTGTTTTTTGCTGTGATGGAATATCTCTGCTTTATTATGAATATCTCAAAAACTGATTAGTGAAAAATGAAGGTGCTGGTTAAAAAATAGTACATGGGTATTGGGTAAAGAATCATTAGTGCTACATTGGGAAACTTTTCAATTGTTGCTAATTTTCCTTTTCAAAATGACTTTTATGCCAAAAAAATCTTTCAACTTTAGATTATTTGCCCTTCACGGTAAACACTTGTCGATACTAAAATGTTTGTATGCTTCCTGTCTGTTTTTAGATGGTGTTGTCTACACTGCTACTTAATCTTGCTGTGGCAGCCAACCAAGAACATGATGTTGATTCACTGTGTGGTCTCATACCAATCCTCTTAGATATTCTGCATGTTTTGACAGACTTTGAGGCTAAGTTTCGTGCACTTGTTGCATTAGGGACTATTCTCTTCGATTTCAGATCAAATCCCTGGGAAGAGCCACTGATGTTGATTAGTACAAATAAAAAAGTGATGAATTTGTTGTTCCTGGAGGCTGCAGGATCTGGAGCCCCATCTTCTTTGAGTGATGATATGCACAAGACTGCAGAAAAGGTGCAAACTTGTGCTTTACAACTTGTTCGTCGTCTGACAAAGGCTTTGAAATCTTAACACTTTGAAAATACTGTGCTTTTGTTTGGACAAATTTAAAAATTATCACAATGAAATGTTTCGATTCTGTTATTTTTTGTGCTATCAGATTGGCCTTGTATACCTGTAATATTTCAATGTTATTCAGTTAATGAATAATAAATATTGTGTTTATTTATGATTTGCTATCTCGGTGTGTTAATACTATTGATACTTCATAAATCAGAAACAACTAAAGAAAATAAATTTGTATAGATAAAGGAACTATACCATATCACAGTCGATGGTGGAATAATGCAGAAATGCACCCAAATGGGTTGTCAGAGGTACATGATTTTTTTTTTCTCTCTGTAAACCCATCACCAAAGAAAATTATGTGGACTGGAAGATGGTAAAGTGCACAGTGTCAGTATACAAGAAGTTGGTGGTGATTGAGTGGATGCATCGTGGAGGGTGGCTAAAATAGGGAATGACATGAAACGTGGATGAAGTAACTTTTGGTACACAGTTGAAGAGAATTAATCTATTCAATATGAAATAAGAAATAATAACTTAAAATGAAAGTAGCAAAATATATTTCAGTCGAGTATTGATTGTGGAAACAACAAGGTGTGCTCAAACCCCCTAACTGACATGATCCAATGTTTCATATATTTATTTTTATGAAGGGAAGGGAAGGTTTGTGTGAGGTGAACACTATGGATCCTAGTTATTGACAAGATTCCACTCTGATGATAACTGGGTATTGATTTCTGCCCGTTTTCTTGCCATAGGATATTCCGGTAGTGCAGAGTCATCATGTCGTTTTTTTAATGGTTGTATTAGGAAGCATTTGATAGTCACTACAAACCATGTTGCCACATTTGCCTAATGTAAAACCAATTGAGAATTTTAGGGATTTGAATATGATGTTTAGGTTTTTAAATGCTCCAAATGACATACCAAATATAAAGCTGACATGGATAGCAAGTGCTCCTAGTGATTCACTTTTAAAACAAATGTCATTGTTTGAAAAATATTCGAATGACTCATTGGTTGTTTTAATTATAGTAGAACTCCAATTATCCAAATCAATTGGGACCATTCTGATAATCAAAACTTCAGATAATTGGATTTTTCCCGAAAAAACTGTCTATTTTAATTAAATTACTGTATGTAAGTTGAAAATGGGAGTAATAACTATATTTAAAGGAAAAGAGCTTTTAATTTATTGAATGAAAAGGCATCAATTTTACATTTTAAGTTTAGTTAAAAGTGCTGTACGTTAGTACAGTACGTACCATACTGTAAATAAAAGTCATTGCTTGCTGAACATATCTGTCAAAGTACGCTGTTTGACTGTATTCATCTGTTTTCTAGCAGCAAAGTCGCTCATCCGCTTGACAGTGATAAGTTTCATGTGGTATATAGGCAGAATCATTATTTTCTGAATCACAGTAAGTTTCCGTTTTAATTAAAAAAGCGATTCGGATAATCAGTGATTCGGATAATTGGAGTTCTACTGTACAGGAAAATTGAGTTTTTGGATTTTCTGTTGGGTTTGTTGTTTGCGTTTAATAAATCCATAAGACTGAGCTTGGCGGATGAGCAGTAATACTTTGGTCTTGCATTCAGGAAGACGTGGCTTCGAATTGCCATCTGGTTCTTTCAGAAAGGCCATGGCCGAATTCCTTCCCATTCCTTGCCTCCATTCCTTTGCCACTTGTAATGACACTGATGAGTAGTAAAGCAAAAAAACAAAAAACCACAGAGGAGAAGGAAATTGATAATTGATTTTCAAATGATGTTGCAGGTTACAATATTAATGGTTGCATGTCACCATATTAATAGTTATTATTTGGAAATATTTGTTTTCATGTATTTTTGATGCTTCATGATTGTTTATCTACGGTTATTCCAGCATTTGATACATTACATTACATTTAACTTGAAGATGACAACATACTTTGATAGTTGTATTCAATAAACTTTAAGTACTTGGCTGTGGTAATTGAGGGTGTGACTTATACTTAAGATGTAGCAGTGAATATTATCTGAGTGTTTTCAGATGCTGCTGACAGCATAATTGTGTTCCATATTCATCCAAGGGCACTCTGAGATAGAGCAGTTTGCTCCTTCAAGTTGCCTAATTTACATACAGGGTGTTACAAAAAGGTACAGCCAAACTTTCAGGAAACATTCCTCACACACAAACAAAGAAAATATGTTATGTGGACATGTGTCCGGAAACGCTTACTTTCCATGTTAGAGCTCATTTTATTACTTCTCTTCAAATCACATTAAACATGGAATGGAAACACACAGCAACAGAACGTACCAGTGTGACTTCAAACACTTTGTTACAGGAAATGATCAAAATGTCCTCCGTTAGCGAGGATACATGCATCCACCCTCCGTCGCATGGAATCCCTGATGCGCTGATGCAGCCCTGGAGAATGGCGTACTGAAATGCGCAGGAGCTCCATCGTGCATGAACCACATGTTGTGTCGTACTTGTAAAGGCACATCTTCTAGCAGCACAGGTAGAGTATCCCGTATGAAATCATGATAACATGCTCCATTGAGCGTAGGTGGAAGAACATGGGGTACATACTAACGAAACTAAAATGAGTTCTAACATGGAACGTAAGCGTTTCCAGACACATGTCCACATGACATATTTTCTTTGTTTGTGTGTGAGGAATGTTTCCTCAAAGTTTGGCCGTACCTTTTTGTAACACCCTGTATAGAAAAGCATGTCGTACAGTTTACATAAATTATGCATTATTGGCAACTTCCTTCCATCGTGATTAACCTTTAATCACTTAGTTACTGATAAATAGTAAACAATTAGCCTAGAAATGAAATATATTAACACAGTAGTATTGTACTTATAAAAATTCTTCCCGGGTGTTCTGCCGGATAATGACGTTTCTACAGCTTCCTCCGCTGTCTTCATTAGGTAAACTGAAGGTCGAAGTTGCTACTGGGACAACATGTCACCGACTGTGTATGCCCCACAATTCTGGCTCATGTAAATACCCAGCAGTCGTCGGATGCATATGAGACCCACAACAGAAGATGCCTTCCACTGCTGCTCCATTAGCTGCTGCATCGCTGGGTCTCATACGAGGCCCAGAATAAATGGCTGCATATCAACTCTCTTCCAGCACACATGTCTATCTCGCTGCTGGATGATGGGTCTTGGATGATGGGCTTCCATGCTTAGCTTAAGAAAAGACCACCATCTCTGTTGCTGTTGTTGGTGCTCAATCTAATCTCCAGCGATTCTCTAATTATAGAATCCCAGAAATACATGGTCTGGGGTAGTATTTCAGTCTTGTTGAAGTTAATTCTGTGGAAATTTTCCAAAGCATGTTCGGCCAAAGCGGACTTGTCAAGTTGTAGAAACCACAGATGTCGTTGGTGCTCGATGTGGCGTTCCTCAATAGTTATGAATGTTTGCCTGATGTATACTTTGCCATATTCACATGGGATCGAGTAAACTCTTGGCACTCAAAGGCCAAAGTCATCTTTCACAGCGCACATCATGTTTTACATGTTTGCCGGTGGTCGAAACATGCTCCTTATGCTATATCGTACGAGAATTCTTCCAATCTTCTCAGAAGTTTTCCCAGCGTAAGGTAGCACTGCAAGGGATCCCAGCAGTTCTTGTTCAGCTGTCGATCTCGGAACATGGAGAAGGAAAGCCTGTTCGATTTGCTCTTGGGGATATCCATTCTGCCTGAAGACCTGCCGTAGGTGGCTTAGCTCATCTTGCAAACTATCACTATCCAAAATGGCTCGCGCCCTGTGGACCAGTTTTGTCAATACGGTTTTCCTCTGGGCAGGGTGGTGAAAGCTGGAGGACCCTAGATAACAGTCTGTGTGTGCCGTTTTTCTGTAAATTCTATGCACCATCTGGCTTGCACTTAATTAGTATGCCTAGGAACGGTAGCATGCCAGTTTTCTCGACCTCCATAGTGAATCGTATATTTGGATGAACAGAATTCAGGTGTTCCAGGAATTCTTAGAGTGTCACCCACATAATAGAAGTAGTACGTAGATTTTAACGGAGCAGTCTCCAAAGCCCTATTTTCAAAATCCTCCACATATAGATTCACTACCACTGGAGAAAGTGGTGACCCCATAGACACACCGTCAGATTGTTCGTAAAACCACCCATTGTACACGAAGTACATAGACCTGAGCACATGCTGGAATAAGTCTGCAATCCCATGATCAAAGTGACATATTAATTACAGAGTCACCTTCACCAGCACTAGAGTGAAGAGAGAGATGACATCCATAATTTGGCAGTGATTTGCACTTTTGTTTCAAGAGGAATGTTGTGGTAGCCTTTTTCTTTTTTCTTCTTCTTTGCTAGCTGTGGTGTCTGACTTTGTGGCCACATTTGTTCACATTCACTGGATCAGACACTCATTTTTAAAGAATTATTTTCTGTACCTCCATTTTTACCTTTTCTTTGCTAATTTCTTGTCTGTTTTCCTGTAAAATTCATATCCTCTTATATCTGCTTCAGTTACTTTGTTATTTATCGGCTCTCATGGTTTTTCTCTTCAACTGTACATTCTGTTAACAACCCAACTAATCCTCAAATAATGAGGAGGAAAATGCTTTTAAGGCAATGAAATAGATGGATAGGGAAATTCCAGTTAACAAATACCATATACAACATCGTCAGGGATGTAACACAATATTTCAGTATTGAACCTAATACTAGCAAGTATATGAGACACTTTGCTAAGTCGTCAGATGTGATCACGCAGACTCCCAATGAGTGAATGGGAAACTCAAGTAGTAAAGCCATAGTGGCTGGGGTCATGGTGGAGGGGCATGAGAAAATATTGATAATCCTGGAGAAATATTATCATGAGAAGTTTTATGCAGATAAATATTACCCACCATTCTGATTTTTCTTTCGGTATGACTATTGAGTAAACATATTTCTTCAATAACCATTTTGTAAATGCATTCGTTCCAACCTCTGTTTACATAATTTTCAACACAGTACCACATTTAAAGTGCTTCTGTTCCATACAGATAACTGTAAGAAGTTGTTTTGAGGACTAATGTCACTGTCTGTGGTGAGAGATTTGTTGTTTTGGGAGCCTTATCTTGCTTATGCCTCTGTAATTTTGTTACTTCCCTTGCTTTACACATCGTTTATAATTTCACTTCCTGTAAATACAATTCTAATATTACTAGTGCTCCTATTTCAATTTCAACAAAGTCCATCATTATTGAAGTGTTTTTTCTTAGTGGCCCTTGATAAGTTTTTTAATATATGTAATCCATATTATCTGTACTATGTAATAAAATTATAGAAATTTATTTCAGAAAGTGTAATTGCAATTTACACTTCTGGTAGCTGAGATGAAAAAACCACAAAATTTGGAATGTTTGTTTGTGTATCTGTTGGCACATCATGCAAAAGCCAACGCATGAATTGTGATGGAACTGCAAAAAGTTGTAGCTTATATCACCAGTTAACAAAGGATACTTTTTATCCAGAATAGTAATTCCTTTCTGATGACACAGAGGCCAAAACAGCAAATTTTTTGTCTATCTGTGCATGCATCTTATGAAAACTAATGAATGTATCAAAACTTTTTTTAGTGGTAGTGTTGTCATCAGTTAACATAGGGTACTTTTTATTTTAAGTAGTATCATATTTTGTAAATGATACAGAGGCAATAACTGTAAATTTGGGGGGGGGGGGAGAAACAAAAACCAATCATTTCAACATCAAAACTAAATATAGTCATAGCTTTTGTCACATTATTAATAGCTTTCATTGTGTGTAAATGAGACGTTGATACGCTGAGAGAGAGAGAAAAAAAAAGGTTTCAATAATTTAATTTCCTGATACGTCCATTTGATTTTCTCACAGTAAAAATGTTGGCCCTATACGTATGGCAACTGCTAAAAATGTACTCGTTATAATAGACGACTTTGTGATGCAATTGGGGATTTATTTCATAATTTATATAAGTACAAAGAAAGCAGTCTTTTTAGTACACAAAGCGGGCAGCACCACTTCAAATATTGCTTGTATAGAAGTTATGTGAACAGTTTTGAAGTGTGCCTGTGGCTCATCATCAACCATAAAATATTTTGAATTAGTGGCAGTTTCAAGAGGAGGTAGAACGAATGATGCGTACAAAGGTATTCAAAACATTTGCGGCTTTCCGTGGTTTCCCCAAATCACTCCAGGCAAATGCCGAGATGCTTCCTTCAAAAGGGCCATGGCCAAATTCTTTCCTGTTCCTTTTCCCCAATCCCATCCCACCTCTAATGACCTAAACGTCGACAAGGCGTAAAGCCATAAAAAAAAACATTTGCATACAATGTAAATTTTGGAGTAGAGGGTGAGATCCCAGAATAAAACAGGGCTGCTCCTTTTCCTACCCGGCAAAAATTTATTTGATGGCTTATCTTAACAGCATAAATCTCAAATTCCACTTGGACAAAATCGTGGGCTTAGCTGGTTCTTCTACTGTTTTGTTCACGCTGTTTAGTGATTTCTCAGTACACACATCATATGCTGATATGTAGCACAGAGTAGCACTTTTCTTTCTTTCTCATTAAATATTTAACCATACTTATTTTTGCTGTCAAAGATTTCCATAGCCAGAATAAATAATTTATGTCCTGGTGATGCCATGACATAGTATAAAGAATCAACAATATAGCTGATATGCTTTGGCTTTCTTCTAGGGCAGAATAGTGCAGGGGTGTTTTAAATGTTCTCGTAAACACAACTTCTTCTCATTTACAAACATTTGGTAGTGTGGAAGAGTCGGCTAATCTGACCATTCGGGAGAGCACAGCTGTCATTCTTGCATTGTGACTCCCACATTTCTTGTTCATTTGTATTGTGTAGTATTTGTACTGCCCTCTTCATGCTTCATTCTGGAAATTGTTTTATGCTAATTATAATGCAATAATGGTTAAAGCATATTATGGGGATTATTTTCTGGAGTGATGGAATCTCTCAACTCATGGCTGCTACTGGGGTAGGCACTTTTATACCTTCTCTTCTGTTTCATCAACACCAAAATTTCTTTTATGATCCAAGGTTTTTGGCTAGTTTCTTTCCTAGTTCCTAATATTTTGTTACAAACTTTACTATTTCTCCCTTCGGAGCATTCCATTCTTCTTCTCTTGACTTCCTTTCAGAATTATTTTTTATACCCATGTCTGTAATCTTTGCAAGTTTTTCTTTCGAGTGAAAATCTGTCAGTATGTTTATTGCAAATATTTTGCTTCTGTGTTTCTTTTTTATCATCTTGAATTAAGCCTGCATTTCATAACTATTAAATTGTGGCCAGTCTTTATCATCTCCTGGGTATGCTTTATAGCCTAGCAATTAGTATATGAACATCTGTTTCACCATGATATAAGCTAGCCGATATCTGCCTGTATCTCCTGGATGTTTGTGCATGATTCATAAATAGTGTTTTTTTTAACTTGATCAGTTATATTGTTCATAAAATTCCTACAACCTGTGCTTCCTGGCACATTTTTTCTCCTAGAACAGATGTTCCTATCCCGGTTTCTTTTTCACAATACTCATTCCAGTCACCCATGATTATTAGATTTTCGTCTTTCACATATTAATTTTTTATTTTCATGATATATTTTATCTATTTTGTCATCATCCTTCTGTAACGTTGGCGTAGGCTTAGATTCTATCTTCTTCAAAATATCCCTGTCACTAAATCGCTCAAAATAGCCTACGCATTTCACTAATATTTCGTTTATTATAAATCCATCTCCAATAACACCACTGAAAGCTACTGTGCTAACTATTGTTTATTCCCCAGATCCAAAATCCTGCGCATCCTTCCACTTCACTAATCCAAACATCTAATTCGAGTTGTCCTATCTCCATTTTCAAGTTATTTAATCTAGCTGTCCTATTCCGGCTTCTTACATTCTACGTTCTGACTCCCAATATGTTTCTATTAATTCTGATGGCTACCTCCTGAGCAGCCCTATGTTTAGATCTGATAGGGGTTCTGTTTTATCCAGGAAGAAGTGATCCTCACATAAGTAATTTGAAAGAATTATATGCCCTCGGGGTGCCCTTGATTTCTGCACCCCCATGGTGTCGTTCATTTCTGATTCATCTGCCTCACGGGCAAGAGTGTGGCCTGGACCACTACCTCTCCTCCTCCCTTCTTCCAAGAGGCCATTGCAAGCAGGAGCAGACTCCTTATACTGAGGATCATTCAGGTGCCGGAGCCTTGTTCGCATAAACAGGTTGGACTACGTGAAGGAGAGGTTGCAATTGGTTGGAAGAGACTAGTATAGTCTCTCCCAAACCTTTCAAATCTGTTTTCCCTTTACAAGTCTCTCAACAATATGCCTGAATACCAAGTGGGGTTCATTGGCAGTATTTTCTGTTCTGCCTACGACTTCGTTACCTGCCATGGCAATGTTATCTTTTACTCACTGCAGAGTGGTCTGGTGTCTCAATGGTTAAGGCATCTGTCTAGGGATCGAAAGGTCCCCAGTTTGAATCCCAGTCTTGGATGGGATTTCTTTTTAGTGTGCTGCTGATGTATTGTAATTTAGTTTTAGAATCTGTGTATTGGGGTATTTTGCGGTAGATTGCAGCCATTTTCTCTTACTGGGATTCAGTAGTTTTCCATGTCACAGATCGGTTCCATGCAGCTTATGCACATAGCCCACTATCTTGTGTCAAAACTTCACCTAATTATACTAGCCGATTCTTCTTCGTTATCTCTCCATCCATGATTCAAATGCTAGATTGGAAGACTGTGTCCATTGTCTGAATATCATTTACCCAGTAAACAGTTTCTCTGATGGTATTAATGTAACAACATATTGGACAGGTTCAAATCCCAGTAGCGGTATATTCACGGAGGTTGCACTTGTCATGTATGTTTCTGCAATCTTATAGGATAATGATGGGATAGTTGCGAGTTTAATCCTCAATAATTCCCTTTCCACGAACATATTACATATTTACTAGGTATATTTAAATTTATTTATCCGAAAAGTAGTTATTTTTCATTGCTGTACCACTCCTTTTGAATGTACTGGCACCGTCTTCCTCGCAGCTTACATATTTGTTGAGGGGAGGAAAAACATTATTTTTCGCTGCAAATTTCTTTGCATTGATACTTTCCTAGCCATATATTTGAAATCATTACTGTATTTATGAAGAGTCACATCTAACATTTCTTCAGCAAACTATCTTTAAAGTCAAAGAGTGTGTCATACTCAGTACCTAATCATAAGCAGTCACTATGGAGAATGTTACCTCTCTGTATTATTGGCTAGAGATGTGTCTGGAGTGGTTTCCCTGATACTTACCCAGTGTGAAAGTGTTATTGTAGGTTTGGATGACTGAATTCAGTGTAGTATTTGTATTATGAATGAGAGATTGAAAGAAGGGAAAGGTACACATTACTTCGGATGAACCTTTATATGTACACTGGCTGTGGATACAGTTAATTTGGAGAATTTTTTATAATATTTTGTATATAATTCATAATCTTTTTATTAAATTGTTACCGTTGCAAATTCAATGCGTCTAACTACTTTTAAGACATATCCATGGAAAGGTTCAGACAGACTTAGCAACATCTGCACTCCTTGAGAAATGTTAGCCATTGTTATTTTTTGTAGACAACCATGTTTCGTATATTTTAGTCATTGAACATGCTTGTTTCAAAAATAAATGCCTTAATCACTTAATCTGCGCTTACTGAAGATTACTGCTAGAGTTTAATGAACCACACACGTTCAGACTCTAGTCCCCACAGATTTTATATCACAGCCCTGCTAAATCTGGTTGTGGTGAAGAAATAACCTTTTGAAGTTAGGTTTTATCTGATGTTGACAGCAAAAAGTGTCTGATGACACAGTTTACTTTTCAATGGTACTTCTGCAGTACTGTGAGTTTAAGAAAATTGTTGAAATCAGGTGGATTTGAAAGAAGCCTAAAGAGGTGTGAGGCCTCAATGTAGAAATGTTTTACTGTATATTTCTTTCCTTTTAAGGTTTTACATTGATACTGAGGTGGTTAGAACTGGAGGAAAGCCTTAAGAAGCTGGTTCTGATGAAAAACTGTTGCATAACACTTGATATTTGCGTTAAATTGTAAAGTCTGATGAGATTTTATAGAAAGAGCTGTTTGGGGAGCCTTGCTCCTACAGAAATTATATCAACAGAGTTTTTCTACAAGTTGTGTGATACGTGGGAGGTCTCGTGTTCCTGGGGTTAACTCCTCATGTTGAAATGTACAAAGAATACTGCTTTCAGTTATCAATGAAACAGCTGAATCCTATGTTTCTCCAAGCTTCTTACACAAATTTACTTATCCAGCGAGGTCATTACGACCTCGGTGGATAAGCAAATTTGTATAGGCAGTTTAATGTGGAAATCAGGCTCACCAAGGGTCATAGTGTACCTCACATGAGCAAAGCAAAGTGTATGAAAATGTAAATCACTTTTTCTCCTAATTCAGTTTGTCAATATCTCCAAAAGAACACCTGTGCAATACCATGAAATACTTACATATAGCAGTGGACTGACCCCATAAAGCCAGAATTTTTTGCTTCGGCAGTATGACTGCACAGTTATTTTAAAAGAATGGTGGAACAACCGTGCTGATTGTTTGGCTCGCCTTGATGGAGGCTTTCTCATCCATCGGGGGGGATTTATTCTACTAGGGGAGCTTAAGTCTTGCCATCTGGCTGTTTTGGAAAATGTGTAAACTTGGTTTTCTCTTTTATACAGTAGTTTATAGTGCAGATATTGGACACCGTCCCTGTGTTGGCCTAGGAGATTACGGAAAATCGCCTACCTCCAAGTGGGAAAAGGGGTATCAAGCAATATTGTGAGGTATTCCATAATGTTTAGCACTTTGGTGTATTGTACAAGAGATTCCACAAATGTCTCTAAAATTTTTCTTGTTAGCACCAGTGCTGAAATCAACACGGAAGGCAGTCTGCGTTTAAAAAAGATGGATGATACTCACAGACATCAGTTACTTGCAGTCATGGGTACAGACAAAAATATATGCACAGGCACTAGTCAGAAAAATAGAACCAAGTATCAAACATGTACAGGGAGCAAGAGAGATGTGTAATTTTGTGAAAAATACACAGTTTCAGTAAGAAGCATGAAGTTCCTATAAATTCTCAAAATTTCATGAAAATCGGTAAAGACCATAACAGATAAAAAAAATCACCAAAATTATGTAATTTCCCTCCACGAAAGACATCATTGGTTGACATAATTAGAAGGTCTGCAAACGATGTCAATTATGGTTGCATGCATCACAGCATATGATGTGTATTCAACCCCTTCACGGGACTACAGAAATGCGTGGTTGAGACAGATACTCTACATCATAAATAATAAAAAAAAAAACATTGCATGCACTCTGCTCAGCCTCTAATGACGTCGAAGAGACGTAAAGCCATAAGAAAAAAAATGTGTGTTCGCTGTACAATAAGACATCTAACAACTTGAGTAATGCATGAGATATATATATCGAAAAGTCACACTATTGTACTGAAGGTGAAATCAACAGAGCGTGCAGAGGATAGCAACAACACAAGTTAAACAGCATGTTAACATCACCATCTATCACAAGCAATCTTCCACCCTTAAAAGCCTTGACTATATCTGTCATCATCACCGAGACCATTGTACAGCGATCCAACCAACTGAATTCTTGAGTTAATCGTGCATGCTGTTTGGAAAGTGGCCAAATTCAAGTTTTTTAAATGAAACAAAAATTGGTAAATATTATGCCAATTTCTTCCATGGATGAAGTAAATGGTTGACATGGCAATTACACTAGCCTGCATCAGTGCCATCCATATTATGTATGTTCATTACCACAATGGAACACAGAAAAAAGTAGTATATATACAAAAATGCATGTTTCGGCTGTCGTGGCAGTCTCCAGGAAAACCTGCAGAGCCCACACCACACATATCATGTTACCATCTTGGTAGTCGAATTACAGGGTGTGCAAAATATGACAAATACAGAAGTTTGCATCATAGAACTCAATGTTATCAACCAAAGGTACAGGCAGTACATATACTGATACAGAAGTTGGCATTAACACACCATGGCGTAGTTAAAACTATTACAATCAGTACACCTGCATGCATTACAATGTACATTACCATCTATATAATGTGTATTCATCATCCCATCTTACTACAGAAAAATGTCGGATATTAAAAAAAAAAAAAAAAAAAAACAAGGTATGCATATATCTGCTGTCATGGCAGTCAACAGAAAAACATGCAAGAGCCCCCTAACACACACGTCACATCTCGATCATAATAGTCGAGTTACAGGGCGAGCAAAGGATAATGTTCAGATGTTGCCAAGTCTGTCTGAACCTTTTCATGGAAATGTCTTAAAAGTAGTGAGCCGCATTGAATTTGCAAAGGTAAAAAATATAAAAAATACGAATTATATACAAAATATTCTAATACGTTCTCCAAATTAACTTTGTTCATAGGGCATAGACATTATACACTGATCAGCCAAAACATTATGACCACCTGCTTATTAGTGTGTTGGTCTATCTTTGGAGCGCAATTTAGCAGCGATTCGGCATGGCATGGATTCTAAAAGTCCTTGTTAGGTTTCCGGAGTTGTCTTGCACCATATGTCTACGCACAGGTCACGAAATTCCTTTAACTCTACGCAGAGTGGTTGAAGGATGTTGAAACCACAACTGTCTGACAAGGTGTACGTCCACGCCTCATCTCAGAATGCGGAGGCTTGGCCACTCTGTAAAGCGGGATAGGCGGCGATCTGACAGTGAAGTGTGCTCCGAAACACTTGCACCTGCAGCAGTATTGTATTGTGCTGTCAAATCTGCCACAGATCGCCGACTATCCCGCTTTACAGAGCGGGCAAACCTCCGTCCGACCTTCACGTTCTGTGGTGAGGCGTGGACCTCCACCACCTTGTCGCCCAGTCGTGGTTTCACCTTCCTTCAACGACTCTGCATGTTCACTACAGTAGCACGCTAACAGCTGACCAGCCTCGCCGTTTCCGAGATGCTCGTTCCCAGTCGCCGCGCCCACAAACCACCGGCCCCTAATTTAAAGGGATTGCGTGACCTGTGCGTAGAGGTCTGGTGGCAGACAACTCCGGAAACCTAACAATAACTTTTAGAATCCATGCTATGCAGAATCGTTGCTATATTGCGCTTCAAAGATGGATCAACACACTAATAAGCAGGTGGTCATAATGTTTTGGCTGATCATTGTATAAAGGCTCGCCACAAGTAACGTGTGCTCTTCACCACAAATTGCAACCTTTCTGATATCGATGGCGTTCCGTGTAATGTAGGCATATACATGCACGTTGCAAAAATCGCATATCCGCATTCGAGAGCACGCGGGTTCGAATCCCCATCTGGCCATCCACATTTGGGCTTTCCATGGTTTCCCCAAATCACTCCAGGTGAATGCCGGGATGTTTCCTTCAAAAGGCCATGGCCAAATTCCTTCCCGTTCCTCGACCCCAGTCCCATCCCGCCTCTAATGGCCTCGACGTAGACGAGGCGTAAAGCCATCAGTAAAAAAATAAAGAAAGAAAAGTCAAGACTCAACATTCTTCTCAAAGGGGTAGGCTTCTGCCGTCTCTAAAATATGCCTTTTCAAAGAGTGGATCCGAAAAAAATACTGCACAGAGAAATTTACCAAAATGCTGAGCGTAAACAATAACTCATGCGTATTGTTGTTTGTTCACCGGTAGATACATACAGAAATGTCCTATCAATGCTTGCAGAAAGTGCTCGAAACTTTTCCGTTCTCGGTGGAGGTTTTTCTTAGACCCTAAACCGACTTTCACCTCTTGCTGTATAACGAAAGTATATCTGAACTCTTCTGTGGATCGGATTCCACGTGAAACTAAACGTCTCATTTACCATATAGGATTGCGGTGTTTGGTTATGTGAGGAGGAGGAGGAGATCTGGCCACACTAGGAACTTTTCCATCTATTACCGGGTTTTGTCTTCCAGAATTTACGGATTATTCATTTTAAGTATTGTCATCTGCATCTAAAGAGGAAGGATTTCTTCCTCGCTGCATTTACTTCCCTCTTTAGAATTTCTCCTCCTTGGCAGACTGTTGCGAGAACCACATATTTGTATGTGTAGAGGGATGATCATAAAATTTTTGCTAAATTTCACGTTTCATAGTTTTCCGATACCATCCAGTCTATGTCCTAGACCATAGTATGGGTTGCGTCAGTATCACTGACCGTATTTTAAAATGTCGCCTTTTCTTTGAGCTAAAGTATTTTTCTCCTTGTTTCCTGACTACATAATCTGCGGTTACCAAACCGCAATAGTTGTCACGCTTTCGTTAGGTCGCAATAGGCTTTCTGGCCATACAGCCATCAACATTTAGTATTTAGATTTTCTCATCATATTTATCATCTTATATCCATAGGAACCGGCGACCCTCGTCCCGCGAGGTACTTGTCTATCCCCTACACTTCCTCTATCTGTTCTGTCGCTATTTCTCCGAACTACAGAGTCGAGTCCTGTCGATAGTGTGTCCACGTCCTGCCGCTCAGTATTCCACCGGGGTTTCCTTCCATGCTTCCTTTTACCTTACTCCCAGCACTTACGTATGCTATCTGCGTAGCTATGATGCTTCAAGGGCGTTATACCTATCTTGTAGGTCGAATGTTACGTGGAAAATGTTCACTCGTTAAGGTCTAGTTTTAACCGTTAGGTCATAAAGCATACCTCTTAAATCTTTTTTTTTTTTTTTTAAATCTACCCCTCTCAAATTTTTTGCCTGATCATTTTACATTTTTAAAAGTTGCAAAAACATTCCTCTATCACTCAGCAATCTTGGTCAAAATTATGGTTGTAGAAATTTATAATTCTCTTAATATTTGTGGGCTGTCCCAAAGCCAAACGATTTCAAGAAGTAATTGAAACGTGGAATCGACTCTTTAACGACATGAGTACTTGATAATAAACTTCAAAATAAGATTTACGTAAAAAATCCTGAGATGTTTGGAATTGATATTTTCTTTTTTACCTTAGTCGAGGCGATGGGAATTTTACGCTGAAGTGGCATTTGTGGTTCGTTGATTTCAAAGTTAGTACCTGACTGCACACTTTTCCGCCAATTTTCTTAGAATTTTGAATCTCGAGCACAGTTAAAATGTCGGTGATTGCTTCTATCTTCTTATATAATTCAGTTAACTCATAGATTCTATTACTGTAGATCTGCATTCAAAATTGCGACGCGATTAAATATTTCTATCATCATTGTTAGATAGAAAATACGCTCAAACGATTCCATGTAGCAAGCCTTAACAGCGACAGCGTTATCTACTTCTTTATATGCAGAATAATTGTATAAAAAATTTCATTAGCTGATGACAATTTTCTCTTACTTTTTTAAGAGATTTGATTCTCACTAACCACGTAAAAAATTAATAAATATGTTTACAAATACAACACCATAGCTTTTTAACAAAATAATTGATTAAACTTGTTATCTTTAGAAATACCTTGTCGGGCAATAGGCTGCAAGAGAAGGCAAATCGTCATGAGTTGTTTTTTCTGTTCCGATTTGCCGTTGCTTAAACTGTCGTTTCGGCGAGTCTCGCACGAAGTAACAAATACTTAACAGTTCCAATTAATTTTCTTGCTATTACAACTCTCTGAATTCCATCTCGTTCTAACAGATTGAGATTATGAACACTAAAATTCACAAATAAAGCTCGAGGCTCTTCTTTGGGTATTCGTGACTGAAATCTTGTTATTTTTTCCAGAAACATTAGAAGCTCCATCGTAGCACTGGCCTCGCGTTTTGAGAGCGCCAACTTCTGCTTGGCGAAAATGTCAATGACCAGATCAAGGAAGGTTTTTGCCTGGTTTTCCCAGTTAAAAACAATCCAATAAAATGTTCACTTGCAATAAAATCTTCCAAAACGATTCTCCGGCAAGGTGCTTCTATTTCTTCCATGATTCCAGAAATAGTGTAGTAGCCATCAAATCAAGAATTTCATTCAGACAGTCGTGATGAAGCCATTTGTGACCATCTCTTTGCAGCCATGATTTTAGTTCAGTCACATCTTCACCTCGAACCTTTAAAAATGCCGTGAGAGTTTATCCGCTAAGTATGCATTTTGTTGTATAACCAGTAGTGTGTTTCAAAATGAAACCAAGTCCGATCTGGAGATTTGCGTAGTAAAAAATGATTCTTTTGTAATGTGCACGTTGAGAGAAAAAAAAATTTCTAACATACTACCATTGCCTTAAAAAGTCATTTGAAATCACTACATCCAGAAGAGTTTAAAAGAGTGTAAAAACTAAATGCAGGTCTTAAGTTGCAGGAAGAAGAAGAAAAAATAATTAAAGTCTGTCTAGTCCAGTAATTGAAGCAAATAAGACTTCCATCAAAAGAAGAATCTCTTAAGTGGTGGAAAATGAACTCTCACAGATATTCCATGTTGTTATCATTAGTCCGCAGGTTTTTGTCCACTCCGCTTATCAGCGTTGCTAGCGAAAAATTATTCAGTGAAGCAGCCTTAATTGATGATGAAAAAAGAAGCAATCTGAAACGAGAAAAGGCTGCTAAGCTTTTGTTTATAAAATTTAACTTACCTTTTTAAACTTTCGAGTATTAGTTACAGTAATTAGAAAACTATTATTATTATTATTTATTTAAAAGCCAGTTACTGAATGATTGATATGATTATTAAAGCAAAATTATTTCACGTGACATTTTTATTACATAGAAGTAATTAGAAAGTAAATGAAGATCTGTGACGCCAAATGACATTTTCATATGATTTTTGCTTCTGTTTCCGCTTCCATAATGTAACTTCCGTTTCATCTCTAGTACATACGCGTGAATATTCATTGCCTCTACACTTGTGTACATAGTGAAGAACAAAAGTAATAATTTGCTTTTACATACTCTCACGATTTTGACTGTCAGCTGACTGAAGAAGGCCATCTTTTAAACCATATATGGGCAACCCCCGGGCCGGATCCGGCCCTCCACCAACTTCAATCCGGCCCGCGAGAGATTCAGAAATTTCAAATAACGCTTCAAACTCAAGTCTCCCATTAATTTTCATTTGATTTTTCTATCTGTTTTCGTTAATTTGCTTTTTGTATGTTTGATTATCCTATTGTAATTCTAGTAAATAAAAAATGTGTGAATTTTTATGGCCTTTTTATTCACTACTATCTACTTCTTTCTTATCTACGGCCCGCGACCTGATTAAGTCCCGAAATTACGCCCTCAGCTAAGCAAAGGTTGCCCATACCTGTTTTAAACTTACAGTGGTCCTGCGTCTATGGACGATACAAATTTATCCTCCACGTTCTCCTGTCTTCTAGCATTATCCAGTGACACCCGGGGCGAATATCGATGGTGTCACCCCATGGAAACTTAAATTCAATGTTAAGTAAAATATAATAATATCGTGTAAGTGTAGAGTATGATTTTAATAAAACGTGGTTAAATAAGCTTTTATGGTTATTTACAAATAATCGTTTATTGATAAAATTGTAACAATAATAACATTGAAAAGATAAATAAACGAAAGAAAATTGTTTTCACAATCTCTTTGTCATAGCTTAACAGTTGCAAACTCTGAAATCACATCTTTAAAGTTAACATTTTGAGTTGTTTCATGTTTAGTACTCAAGATAGTTTTGCTCATTTTTTGCCGAAAGTAATTTTGATTAATTTTAATTTTCTAAAGCTGCACTCACCACACATAACATCTCATACACAAATTGTTGTAAGTAACTTTAAGGCGACCATAAGATTCCACGATGAATTTTGAAAAGTCCAGAGCTATTCAATCATTGTTACTGAGACAGTAACTTATGCTTCTTTTAAATGCCTTCTCAACCTTAATATTTGCAGGGGAGATTCTGATTCTCATAATTCATCACGAACACCACTAAATTTGGATACAGCTATTTTTAATTCTTCCATGTTCGCCGATAGCAAATTATTTTTCTGTACAACCTCAAACAAAGAACGGATTTTGATCTAGTTAGGAGTTCGGTGTTGAATCGGTCAAGACAGTCCAACATATTCTTTTTATTTTCAGTTCTTATTGCGAGTCCTGTATCAATGACCATTCGATTTTACAACAGATCTCTTGGTTCTGCTGAAATGTCGTAGTCCTTTGATTCCTCGTAGCAAGTTCTATTGCCCCTTGTACAATACGACACTGCTTTTCTTGGATATGTTCAAGACTCAAGGTTTTACCTTGCAATCCAATCTGACAATTTAATTCGCTTAGTACAACATTCCAAACAAAATAACAAAGAAAAGTAAAATTACGTACCACAGGGATAAGGGCAGCACATTTTCTTGTTGATCATATAATTCTTTAATTACAACCGCAACCTAACAAAAAAATTCTGTTAGCACTTTTACTGTACTATAATGAGCGTTATTGAGAATTTATGAATAGATGATTTGCTGTGTTTAGTAAGCACTTCCCAGTGGCTGATGGACACGAAGAAAGATGTAAAAATAGTTTCTGCGGTTCCGAAATTTTTTACACAAGATGCATTTTGTGAAAATGTATGCTGGCCGACATGAATTAATTAAAGGAGCAGTACATCTAACGAAAATGGCTGTGTGTTTCTTTTTTGCTTTAATAATGGTTTGTTCTCCTCCATGTCCACCGCTAATATTAGCTGCATTTTCATAACCTTGAAAATACACAGCACATAACCTAAACCATCACCATAATGCTTCTTATAAATTTCATTCCTTAGATCGACTCCTTTTTTTTCCCCTTTAAGGGGAAAAAATCTAAGGAATACTTGTTTGACTTCGACTTTTCTGTTATCAGTTTTCACAAAACGATTCCCTTCAGACGTTTGTTCAAGGTATGAAATGCCTAATATGTTATCAAACATAATACTGGAATGTTTTACCGATTTCATTTCGTTAACGAGCTTAGATTTTACGTGGTTTGTTAGAACGCTTGTGAATTATTTTTTTGTTTCTGGCGGCAGATATTTATTATGTTCCAAATCCAAGATGTGCTCTTTCAGCACTACAACATATTTTGAAAGAGGTTGGACCAGTTCTAGGAAACTGTCGATATTTGGAGCCATGCCCTTCATTGGGTTCACAACATGCTTGGCCTTGTTTAGCCAGAAACAAACTCTAATAATTTAAGTACAAGACCCTTCCACTCCTGCTTTCCAGTATCAGTTGACTGCAAGGCTGCGTCATCTATTGTTGTGTGGAATTATAGCTTTATTTCTAAAGTTTTCCACTTTTCAAGATATTCCAGATGTTCATTTGTAGTTTTGTGGTCTGTCAGTTTAGTATTTAGCTTCCACCAGTTCTGAAATCGAGTCACAAATGCAGATCTGAATTTATATTAGTATTATAGCCAGCAAATAAACGTCAACAAAAGCAAAACAGATTGATAGTGATGGATGAGTAGGCCATTATGGAGCGCAGAATTACTTCATCTTTAGTCATCTCCTTATATTAGCATTCTGTTGAAAGATGACGACGATCATCTTTTGTTTTAAACCTTTGCGTATACACAGCGTTAAATGATTCTTCTCTGTTTTGGAAATAATTACTTCCTTTTTTAATGATCTCTATACAAAGAGCACCAGGAACGAGTATACCCTAATGTGACACATCTCTCAAGTACTGTAGATTGTTTCTTTAGCATCTTGTTTGTTTCGTGAAGATGAGCTGACTTCATCTAATTTATTTCTTGCATCGCGGTGAGATTCAGTTTCTTTTGATGAGCGTTGGCTATCCATCAGTATTGTAACATACTTCAAGATGGATCCAGTTATACTCTGAACTGCATCAATTTTAGCTTGTTTTGCTTTTCTCTGATAAAATCCACATTTCCTCTTCGATGTATGGATTCCTCCAGACATTTTTCATTTTTTGGTACAAACAGCTAAATCACAGTATCACGAAGGTAATAATATATTTAGTTGTACGTATGGTCTTATTAACAAATACTAAAAACTTGTGTTTTGTTAGCAATAACGAAATTTTTTTTTAGAAAATGTTACTGTTCTTTACGAGCGACACGAAATTCAATTTTTTTTTTGGGTGCAGGTTTTGAGTTTTTTTTGTTTAAATAGTCAAGAATTGTCATTCAAAGTCATATTCATGAGTACCTAGAATTATTTTCTATTATTTTTATTAATTATTTGATAGATAAGGTAGGTGCACAAATCGTCGACACATTACGAATTTTTTTCCCCCGTTTTCGGAGTCTCTCATCATACTATTTAATAACTATGCATTTTAAAGTCATTTTCTGCTTCCTGAATATTTCTGTTTCATCATGTAGCCGTATAACAGTTGCTGGAAAATTGTGAATGCTAAATACATATTTAAATGGACCTCTGCACCTTCTCCTATCGATATTGAATTAGACAGGCTCCCAGAGCCGACAAATTTTGCTCCTATAGTCCACACCCTTTCCATTACCATAAAATACCATCAGGGTCAGAAAAGAACAAGAGTTGAGAAAAGGAAATTGAGAGGAAAGTTAATGGTCCAAATACACTCCTGGAAATTGAAATAAGAACACCGTGAATTCATTGTCCCAGGAATGGGAAACTTTATATACACATTCCTGGGGTCAGATACAACACATGATCACACAGACAGAACCATAGGCACATAGACACAGGCAACAGAGCATGCACAATGTCGGCACTAGTACCGTGTATATCCTCCTTTCACAGCAATGCAGGCTGCAATTCTCCCATGGAGACGATCGTAGAGGTGCTGTATGTAGTCCTGTGGAACGGCATGCCAAGCCATTTCCACCTGGCGCCTCAGCTGGAGCAGCGTTCGTGCTGGACGTGCAGACCACGTGAGACGACGTTTCATCCAGTCCCAAACATGCTCAATGGGGGACAGATCCGGAGATCTCGCTGGCCAGGGTAGTTGACTTACACCTTCTAGAGCACGTTGGGTGGCACGGGTTACATGTGGACATGCATTGTCCTGTTGGAACAGCATGTTCCCTTGCCGGTCTAGGAATGGTAGAACGATGGGTTCGTTGACGGTTTGAATGTACCGTGCACTGTTCAGTGTCCCCTCGACGATCGCCAGAGGTGTACGGCCAGTGTAGGAGATCGCTCCCCACACCATGATGCCGGGTGTTGGCCCTGTGTGCCTCGGTCGTATGCAGTCCTGATTGTGGCGCTCACCTGCACGGCGCCAAACACGCATACGACCATCATTGGCACCAAGGCAGAAGCGACTCTCATCACTGAAGACGACACGTCTCCATTCGTCCCTCCATACACGCCTGTCGCGACACCACTGGAGGCGGGCTGCACGATGTTGGGGCGTGAGCGGAAGACGACCTAACGGTGCGCGGGACAGTAGCCCAGCTTCATGGAGACGGTTGCGAATGGTCCTCTCTGATACTCCAGGAGCAACAGTGTCCCTAATTTGCCGGGAAGTGGCGGTGCGGTCCCCTACGGCACTGCGTAGGATGCGACGGTCTTGGCGTGCGTCCGTGCGTCGCTGTTGTTCGGACCTAGGTCGACGGGCACGTGCACCTTCCGCCGACCACTGGCGACAACATCGATGTACTGTGCAGACCTCGCGCCCCACATGTTGAGCAATTCGGCGGTTCGTCCACCTGGCCTCCCGCATGCCCACTATACGCCCTCGCTCAAATTCCGTCAACTGCACATACGGTTCACGTACACGCTGTCGCGGCATGCTACCAGTGTTAAAGACTGAGATGGAGCTCCGTATGCCACGGCAAACTGGCTGACACTGATTGCGGCGGTGCCCAACCGCTGCGCAGCTAGCGCCCTTCGACGGCCAACACTGCTGTTCCTGGTGTGTCCGCTGTGCCGTGCGTTTGATCATTGCTTGTACAGCCCTCTCGTAGTGTACGGAGTAAGTTTGGTGGGTCTTACACACCGGCGTCAATGTGTTCTTATTTCAATTTCCAGGAGTGTAGAAGCAATTCCAGACCCAGATGAGGTCACGGCTCACATAGTATAAAAACATGCCTTTGCAATATCTGCCAGCTTTACATGGATATTTCTCTACCTGCCTCGGACATAACATATGTAGCTACACGCTCCTAAATATGACATCGTATCTACCGAAGACCGACACCACGTCTAAATTTTAGGTCCCTAACGTAACGCCGTAGCATATTAAAAAATATAAACGGCTCGAAGATTCGTTTAGGTTATGATTAAAACTCAATTTTTATTGAGGAACATAAATTGGACATCCATGTCGATTTAAGGAACATGTAAGGATTTGCATACCTATATCTGACAGAGAGGTTGATAGAAATTTTCTTCTCGTCTAAGCTATAGAATCGTCCACTTATTTATTTATTTCATCGTGATCACATTTGCATATTCTCTTTCAGTAGAAAGCAAAGCAAACTTACGTGAACCGAGAGTTAAAGCACTTACCGAAGTTGCAATTTTGCTAACAAGATACATGCTTCAGACTGTGATAATCACACGTTCTACAAAAACAATACCATCACCGAATACCTGGACACTTGGGAGCGTCAATAAACTACGTGACTCGATTTAAAAAAGGGAGGGGGTTGGATGGAAAGCTACGTGAGCGGGGGGTGGGGTTCCGAGCCAGACCACGTAGCTTTCCATTCATATTATTTGTCACAGTTAAAATGAGGTACAGAACACATATTAGCATGTAAATATTTATTTCCGCCATTTAATTATCTCCATATGTAATTTACGATAGTCTGACAAGAGAAAACAGTAGAAAATGTCTTCTGAAATCAATAGGGAAAAAGATACGTGGAGGGGAGGGGGGTGCTGGAGACAAAAACCACAATGGGCTACGTGGGGGGAGGGGGTTCACAGGGGGCCAAAATAGAGCTACGTGGTTTATGGACGCTCCCCTTTCGTATTGACTTTGTAACCGGGCAGTGTTGATAGTTTTATGCACGAGTCATCGCAATTACTTAAATTCGAACTTGATACAATTTCATGTCGACTGTAGGGGCACTGCCACAAAAGGTAGGTACGCTTACCTAACCAGTGGTTACAAACGATTTTAAATCTGACAACTCGAAATATACTCTATTTTAAAAAAAAAATTTAAACTGGATAAATAATCACAAATCTGTCAGATGATAAATTCAAAATTACGAACCATAGAAAATACTTAAAATTACTCGTGAATTTTAGCTTGAAAGCTAATTGAATTGTAAATAATCAAAACAAATTTAAAAATTTTAAAAACTGAATTTTGTGCCACGCATAAAACGTTTGGGGTTAATTCATGACCAGACTATGGAAACGGAAGCCTACACTATGCGTGTTCCAACATGGCTTTTTTTTTTTTTTTATTTAGTTTCAGAAGAAAATATATTTTTCTTTGAATAATTTTACCAGAAATTTCAATTTTACTATCTACTTACCCTACTTTGAGTAATTTTAGATATCTTTCCTTTAATTTCAAAACTACCTTGCTTCGCAAACAATCGTCCCAGAAAAATGACATTACAGCCACCGTCGATTCTATCAAACCAAACAACAGTGACAGAAAAGTGCGATTTGCTGTGATTTTTGAAGCCATAGGGCGATGCTACCTTTGTTTAAGCACGCAGTGTTGCCAATAACTCTACTCCACAGCAGGGGCGCTGGTTTCTGGAAAATCCTGTGGGTGCTCTCATGCTCGTTTGATGGAGACCTCAGTGGCGTAGCTAGGGGGCGGTCCACCCCGGGTGTCACCCGTTTGGGGGTGACACCCGCATTTCGAAATTAGTAATGGAAATAAGTGTGATACAAAAAAAAATATTTTTTTTTGATATAATTCATTTATCCTTTGGTGTCGAAACATTTCTACTTTTATCGTTTTGAACCCCCCTAGGGCTTCGCGTACACCACTTTGAGAAATACCGCAATGGAGTATAATTATCGGCAACACCACGCGCTTAAACAAAAGGATCATGGCTCTGTAGCGCCAACAATCACAGGAAATAGCTGTGCTTGCCGCCCCTCAGTGTTGTTTGGTTTGTTAGAAACGGCAGTGGATATAATGTAAGTTTTCTTGTATAAAGCGAGGAACTTTTAAAATTAAAGGATATGTATCTACGAGTAAACTGCTAACATCGTGGTAATTAGTTAAATTGTAAATCCTCGAAATTATTTAAAGAAAAATGTTATATTTTCCTTTGAAAATGGAAAAAAGCAACCAAGCGTTTGTCGGAATACGTGTAGTCTAGGCTTCCATTTCCATTGTACGGTCATCAATAAAGCGTGGCATAAAATTCATTTATTTGCGTATTTATAATTTCATTAGCTTTTAAGCTAAGATTCACAAGTGCCTTGAATTATTTTCTATTAATTTTTGAATTTATCATCTGACAGGTTCGTGTTGGATAAATTGAGTTCAATTCGCCTTATCCGTTTTACACCCTGAGTACCTACCTTTTGTCGGCAGTGCACCTATACTCGACATTCAATCGTATCACGTTCGAATTTATGCAAATAAGATGATTGAGAAAATTGTGCATTAAGCTAGCAATACTGTCAGGTTTCAAGTCAAACCGAACGAGTCTAAGTGTTCGTTGATGATATCGTCTGTCTTTGGTAATCAGTTTTTGTAGAGCATGTGCTTAAAACATCCAGAACCGCGTATCTTGCTAGCGAAATCGTAACATTAGTAAGCACTTTAACTCTAGTTTCATGTAAGTTTGCTATTCTTTCTTCTGATCGAGAATATGCAAATATGATCGCGATGAAATTAATAAGCGTATGATTCTCTAAGAATTTTCTATAACAAATTTAGAGAAGAAGAAAATTTCTATTATGGGTAACCTCTGTCTAATACAGGTAGGTTTTCTTAAATTTTTACGAGTTCGTTAAATCGATAGGGATGTCGAACTTCTGTTCCTCAACAAAAATTGAGCTTTAATTATAAACTGAGCCGTTTACAACATTTTTATTTATACGCTAAAGAGCAGTGCTAGAAATCTAAAATTTACATGTGGAGTCGGTCTTTGGTACACACATTTCATATTTAGGGGCCTGCAATTACGTATATCCTAAGCGGGTAGTAAAATACTTCACTTGTTAAGTACTTCATGTAAAGATGGTAGATACAGCAAAGGCATGTTCTTATATTACCTGACCCGTTGTTTTTTTTATTTAATTATGTTGTTTTTGTGTTTTATTTATTCCTCTATTTTTATGAAGGAACTCAATGTTGAGTTGCTTCTCTGACTATACAGTCAGTATCCCCGAGGGTCTCATGATTTGTGGGACCCATATCCTGGGTGTGCACCGAAGGGACTCCATGTGGGTCTGGAATTGCTTCTACCTGGACCAGGCCACTTCTGTTAACTTTCGTCTTGATATTCCTTGGTCCTGCAGATACCAATGTTGCGAGGGTATTTAAAAACAGCCTATGTTAACGTTTCAATAACAAATGATTGGTTAGCTTTCGACTTTTTTAAATTTATAGCGGAAATTATGGTCGCCTTATAGTTACACTGGCGGAAATTAAAATCTCAACACGCATGCAGGAATGGTAGAATTTTAGGAAACTTTGAAGATATATCCAGGGCCATACCCAGAAGAAATGATAATAAATTGAGATGGATCAGGCTAAGTTTATTACCTTTAGATACAGTTGTCAGTGAGAAGTGCGCCAATCTTGAGCATTAATATATTCGTGGATCCTTGCTGGCATTGAATCAATAAGTGTTCGGATGTCTCCTTGGGGTATGTCTCTACGCCTGCATCCCGATCGGGACGCCGAAAGTCCCAATTTTTTTAGCTAAGTGATAAAAACCCATCACTCGGCACAAAATATGAAATCGCGTGTCACGCGTCGCGATGCATCATACCCAACCAGCGGTGCTATTCACAACTTACGGTACAACTGACCCCACTACCCTGCACATTGTGGCAAAAACAGTTCAGCATATTACATAGTGGCAAAAATAATATAGCGAAACACCAAAAATATAATGAACACAAGAAAAAAGAAGGAAATGTCAGTTTAACAACATCGCTGAACATATTTTTAACCCCCATTAAATGGGCAACCAAGAATCAAGAAGAACTGATAGGTGCTTAAGTCACTAAAACATACCACCCGGTCATGTACATCTTGTCATTTACTTTATTCGACTGTGAATCAAAATTCGATCATACTTTCTATAACGATTCTAAATTTTTTGAGAAATTGTCACTTGAAAGAAAAAAGACCAGTTGGAATGCACATAATAGTTTAGGTTCGGCATCTGCTCAAGAAGCGACCGAGCTCTTCAAAATGATACATTTTATAGTGTTGCTACAGACGCCTTCAATCACGGTAGTACAAAACATTTTCTGTTGATAGTAGGCTAAGATTTTACAGACCAACTACAAATTCAAATACTTGGGTTATACGAAGGCGCGAATGAAGCTCCATCAGCCGCGTATAAAAATTTCGTGAGACTACTGAAGGAACCCAGTGCTGATAGTAAACATCTCACTAGTTACTATGCGGACAACGCAGATATGAACCTTAAGTGCCGCAATTCAGTTTTTCCAGTTACTGTACCATGATAATGATCAAATTATGTCAGTGGGATGTCCTGTTCACATTTTGCAAAACAGTATAAAATATGCTCTGGGTAGGAGTAAATTTGAACTGGAGACTTTCATCCTGAAACTGCCTAGTCATTTCTAATACTACGTCAAACGCGCTGAAGCTTTAAAGCACTTTTATGAGACGCATGAATCTGAATATTTGATCTTATGGCATCAATACCGGTTTCAAACGCAGCAACTGAAAGGAAATTTTCCCAGGCTAATATAATTTGGTTTAAGAGCTCGAATAATCACTCCAGCATGTCAAAGCAGAGATAAAAATTAAAAACAGCTTCAATCTGTCTCGTAGCTATGATAAAAGCAACGAAATATAACACTAAACACAGTTTTAGTATAAAATAAATACTTTAAACTTATTAACAGAATAAAAATTCACATTGAAAATACATTATTTCCACAACAGATTACTAGTAATAGTCAACAAGTCTGACTATTATTGTAATATTTAGTAATAAGTTCCTATCATATGATAGATAACTATACAAATTACTCCTGCCCTCCATAAATTATAAAAGTAACATGAACTACATAAAAAAAATTTTTTGGGTGGGTTGCCCCGATTTGTAGCCCCAAATTTCCATTTTTTGACCTGTGTCCTGAGTTTTAACAACTTGGACCTGGCAACACTAGTGCTGGGTGACCAGGTGATATAATGTGTCTACTCTTGGTATCTTAGACTTGCTATATTGGGGACTAATCTGGGGACCGTGCTGTCCAAATTGTGATGGTAACCCCTTGCAAGGCTTGTGTGACTATGGCAGTATGAGGACGGGCATTATCTTGTTGGAAGATGCGATTTGGATGGTGAACATGAAGGGTATCACAATAAGATGCAGCACCCCGTCCACATAGTGGCGGGTTATTATTATGAATTCAACAACAACCAACTCAGTCATGCTGTTGAAACTAATTGCCGCCAAAAAATGACACCAGTGGCTGCACTTGACGATCACAGCAGGGTAAGCCGTTTCTCCACTACGCCTGCGAACGTTTCGTCGATTATCTCTTTGCCACAGACAGAATCGCGACTCGTCTCTAAACACAAATGTACGCCATTCACGTGTCCATTTGCGATTTGCATTACAGCAGGTCAGGTTAATGGAACACATTGCAGGGAGGTCAGAGAGTGTAACCAAGCAATTGGTTTACAATCGTTCACGGGTGACTCTCTCTGTAACCACTGCTTGGATCAGGCCTGCAGTCACCCGTCTGTCAGCAACAGTCACCCGTCTGTCAGCAACAGTCACCCGCACAATTTGGCGGTCTGCACGTGCTGTTGTCCATCAGAATGGACCTGTGCCTGCTCTAGGAGTATTAGAGCTTTCTTTTATCACTGTGTAAGGGGACGTAATGGACCCCTCCTACCCTTCTGTTGAGAGTTGGTGAGACATGGTCTGATCCCCCTCCCCCTTAATATATCCCCCTAATGTTGATATCTGCATCGTTTGTGGACCTATTTTTTCCATCGACCCCTCTCCCCCTTGATGAGATTTCGACGGATCCCCCCCCCCCATTTCACCTCACGTTATTAATGGACGCCCCCTAACAAGTCTGAAAACTGATTAAAAAAAAAGAAAGAAAAAAAGCCCTAATTCTAAAACTATTACGTATAAAGCTTTCAATTTTTAATAATTTAATGCTCTTCATATGGGGATACTTGGGAGTCAAATTCCATTCATTTATCACAACACCATCTGGGTGTTGGGATTTTAATTTGTGCCAATTTGTGTATTAATTGCTACGTGTAAAGGTCGCGCTGGTCTGTACCGTCACCGCAACGACACTCGGCTGAGTGACGGCTCGCCCTTTCGCATCCACACTTTTCCATAGCTCACCCGTGTTCCTACCCGGTCTTTTGTCTCCTTTAACGTTTTCAAGTGATTGTTTCAGGGAATCAGTGTTGGGGATGACAGGTAGGTTTGTCACCTTACTTTATTGTAGAGTACTGTACTTTATTTGGCACAGTTTTTGTACGAAATTAAAATACTTTTTTATCTGACTCACGGTATCGCCTAACTGGTTGGTCTTTTATGGACGAAAATATTATTCCAACGCAGTATTAACAAACAAATTATCACCACACTGTACCGGAATGAAAGATTCTCGCGTGCTTCAACGTCAGTCACTTAGCACTTGACGTGTTGTTTTTTTGTTTGAGGTTCTTTTCGATTCACTCAATATTTTTTGTTAGTAAAGAATGAGATTATAATATATTTTTATTTAAATATAAATCGTAAAAACCGAGCGAGGTGGTGTAACGGTTAGCGTTCTGGCTTCGCATTCGGGAGGACGGCGGTTCGAATCCCCGTCCGGGCATCCAGATTTGGGTTTTCCATGGTTTCCCAAATCACTCCAGGCAAATTCCGGGATGCTTCCTTCAAAAGGCCATGGCCGAATTCCTTCCCATTCCTTGCCCCCCCCCCCCAATCCTTTCCCGTCTTTTTTTTTTAACTGCTTTACGTCTCTCAACAGCAAGGTCTTTAGAGACGGGAAAGGATTTGGGGGGGGGGGGCAAGGAATGGGAAGGAATTCGGCCATGGCATTTTTAAGGAAGCATCCCGGCATTTGCCTGGAGTGATTTGGGAAACCATGGAAAACCCAAATCTCGATGCCCGGACGGGGATTCGAACCGCGGTCCTCCCGAATGCGAGGCCAGAACGCTATCTGTTACACCACCAAGCTCGGTACCTTTCCCGTCTCTAAAGACCATGCTGTTAAGAGACATTAAGCAGTTTAAAAAAAATCGTAAGATTTTGTATAGTAAAAATAATTACTTCATGTTATCTCAACGTTCTAGTCACAGAGTTTCTTATTGGGATACTCTCAGTACACCTATATCGTAGTCACCTAACTTGAAAATGGGACCTACAGATTAACGTTAAATTCAAACCATAGAGAGTCCTGGAATCTTCGCATTAACGGATAAAAACTTTTCCAGGGATAAATGTCAATTTTAAGGCCCGAAAAAAATTGCAACTGATACCGGGATTTGAACCGGTGCTTCGTACGGTCACTAGACCGAATGAAGGTGTAACGAGAAATAAATTTTCAAACATGATAAAATGAACATACTGTTTTTCTATACCAACTATTTTTGCTATCCAAAAACACGAATCTGCTTTTATGTGTTTGAATACATATTTTTCAGTACTTCTATATTAGTCTGGTGACTCAGATGGTAATGGCGTGCGATTTGGGTGTGGGTGCAATTTTTGAGGGTCTTAAAATTGGTCTTCAACTATGACAAAGCGAAGATGCTAGGACTTTTCCTATATTTTACGAAAATCTGATGACCATGGAAAAGAGGTTGATGAAATAAAGACAATTTTTTAAAAGCAAACAATAACATGAAAACAACATTTGGTCGTAAGGGAAGGGAAATTTCCGAACTCTCTCTATGCGCTTCTCCACATCCAGCAGGCCCACACTGGTCCGCAGCGTCAAAACATAAATCAATCCAACGTCGGCCTAGTGTCGGACTATACGCCATGTCCTTTCTATAAACTTCGGTGCGGTGACGGTGCGGAACAGCATCGAGCAAGTCAGGGCCACCTGATTTTCAGAGGAGTTAAAATTAATCTAAAACCAGTTTCGATCACCGGTGAGCAACACGTGGCTAAAATCTTGCCATATTCACTATTGAACTTAAAGTAACTCAAATTGTTAATTTTGAAGATGTGATTTATGAGTTTGCAGCTATGTAAGCTAGAAACAGGAGATTGTGAAAGAAATTGCTTTTGGTTTATTTGTGTATCTTTTAAATGTTGTTAATATTACTATTTTATTAACAAACTATTATTTTGAATAACAATAAATGTTTATTTAATTATGTTTTATTAATATAATTAATATTATTATTATTTATTTATACTTACAAGATGATATATTTTAATTAAGGTTGAATTTTAATTTTCAAGGGGTGACACCATCGATATCCGCCTCGGGTGTCACCCACTGTTATAAAGGCGGATGAAACAGATAAAAATTCTAAAAATTATTGTTTGGCTGCAACGACCTCCATGTAGTCTATTCCAACATTATTATTTTTTTTTTTTTAATCGTTGATGATATGTTACTGATCGTACTGAGTGAGCGGTAACGCTCTGGCGTCGCATACGGGAGGACGTAGTTTCAAATCCCCATTCGGCCAGCCAGATTTCGGGTTTACATGGTTTCCCGAAATCACTCTAGGCGAAAAAAAATCAACATAATATATCAATCAATGTATTTGATAACACCAACAAAGAGTGAAATGGAGATGTGTTTTGAATCTATGTGATCGTGAATTTCCCCTAGGGCGTTGCAGGTTTCTTGGAACACTTAGCACGTGTTGTTGCATTATGACTCCAATCTCGAGTAGCCACAATCAGTGCACATGTCACATGCCCCGGTACCGGATGTGGAGCGCGTTGAAGGATCAATGTGTCTTCTTCCTCGTTATGACTTCAGTACACAAGCCTCATTTCGGTCCTCTCGTCATTTCTATGACAGAGAAATACCAATATATAACAAACAGCGACAGACCAGTTTACCGAGACTGTCGGTTGCGCGATAACGTTCGGGCCTGGCGTTCGGAAGGAAACGGGTTCAAATCCCCATCCGGTCATTCTGATTTAGGTTTTCCATAATCTCTCTAAATAACTCCTGTGGACGTTGTCGTTCCCTGTTTCCATTCTCTCACGACTCTGATGATCTCGATGTTGAGAAGCTGTTAAAACGGAAGTAAAATAAAAATGTTTTACATGGATTGCATGTTGCTAGGGTCTCACTGTGAACTGTTGTTCCTCTGGCACATGATCTGCCTGTGCTTTATATAGGTTTCTTATCCATTTATATATATTTTTATGGACTCCATTTTAGGTGACGCCGCAACAGTAAGGGCCTTGTAATGCAATGGCTGCATTTGTTATACAAGTTTTGTTGCACAATTCGACCAAACTTCGATACTGGAATTGTTTGTTTAGACATCACACATTCATTAGTTACTCGACCAACAAACCATTGTATAGACAATAGGTGTCAGCAGCGGCGGCCTTAGCCATTGCGTGGCCCGGGGCGGCAGTTCTTTGCGAGGCCCTTGTCTGTGCAAAGTATGTAAATCGGAAGTAGATATTTCTGATGATCGACGAAAAATGCAAACGTCATAAACAATAGATTTTGAGTTTTAAAATATTATATTAGCAGAGTTATTAAAAGATAACAAACATGATTACAAATTATTAAGGATAAACTGAAGTACATTAACTCCTAGAAAGATATACGCAGGTATTTTAAAATGATGTTGGCGGCTTTTCCTGAGACTAAAATATTGAATTAAGACACAAGAATCTAACGAATGAGATATGTCATTTTCAATTCAAAGAATAGAAAGGGGCGAAAACCGATCTTGTGGCATCGAATTCGTCAAATATGTTTTAATCATTTTTAACCATGGAAACTGCTGACGCAACTGAATTACGCATGGTGGAAATAATTCTCAAGATTACTTCGATAGTGGGGTACACTTCAGTAATTCAGTTAATGTTTTTTTCTATTATTATTTCATCACCGAGATAACGCCGTCGTTTTCTTCTCATACACGGATAAACATATTCAGTTCTTCATACAATTCTTGTCCATCAATATCAGATGTTTCTCGTGCTGTTAGACAAATGTGACATTGAATAAAACTAAATGAGAAATTTTGATTAGGTAGTTATTAATATATTACTATACTATCAATTTTATTTTATTGTTATAATTAATAGCTATAGATTTTTTTAAAATAAACTTTAATCAAATCGAATAGCTGCGAGGCCCCTGCAAGAGCGAGGCCCTGGGCGATTGCCCTATTCGCCACCCCCTAAGGCCGCCTCTGGGTGTCAGCCTTTCCTTTGTAGCACCGTGTAGCAGGCTGTCGCATAGATATGAACGAATATATGAGACTACCATTCCTTCAGTTACACTATTAAGAATTATGTCGACAGTTAAGTCCAATTTGGACCATTCTTCTTCTTCTTATGCTGCCATGCCCGATTGCGGCCGTAGGCAGTTACAATGGAGGATGCATCCCTCCCTGGGAACTCTCTTAGAAAGATGAACTGGGCTGGTTTCCCATTGCCTTCGACAGATTTTATTCGTATGTGTTATTGTAGGTGTGGATGACTGTTGTTATTGTGTGTTCAGCGAAAAGTGTTGTATGAAATAAGAAACGAAGGGAAAGTGTGAAAACTGCTTGTAACCCATGCAGGGCCATTCATCCGGAAGACACCAAGAGGACAGGCAAGCTAAACGTCCCCATCCGACGGTCAAATCACCATCACCATCACCATCACCATACACACCACCAAGACCCAGCACCTTGGCGCACTATCTGGTGATTATGAATTATGCACCACCACCTTTCCTACCCTGCCGCTCCTAGTCCTTATGATGAAAATTTCTTCTACTACCCGGACTCGAACCAGCTAACCCCGTGTCGCAGCCAACTGTGCCAACAGAGCAGGCAGTCTATAGTACAAACTTCGTAAATAAAACAGCGACCTTAATGCATTTTACTAGAATCAAATTACACAGCAGTTTTCCGGAATATTTCGTAATCGCACCACACGTACGTAGTCTGAGGCATTTCCAGAAATCCTATGACACAGCCAATTCACCAAAGAAACAAACGATATACATACCGAGTCATTGTAGTCAATCCCCGACATTCGTTATTTAGTCATGTAGTCTAGTAAGGAATATCTCTGAATGTAACCGAATTGTGAAATTCGAGTTCCACTGCCGATCCACAAGTAAACATCTACAATAGATGAGATATGCAGGAAGACATTACCTTACCTGAACTGTACTTTGAGTTTACAGAAATATGCCATGTAGATTGCTTGTGCGCCAATTCCTGTGGATAGATACACCAGTATGTGACTGGTACGCACTAAGTCTCATGGGAATAAAGACCGAAAAATTGTTTCTCTTCATACCATCTTTATACAACGCGCATATTATTACCCCGTATTAATCAAACGAAAATTCTGTCGATTCTCTGGAAATCCCATGACGCAACCAAGGGAACTTGCAAGTGGAATTCTCAACTGGATGTGTTTCTTTGAAGGCAGTGATGTGGTAGGAGGGCTTGTATGAAGGAAATATTGCCTCTCCTCCGGAAATGAGATCACTCTGACGTCCCCAAGGCATGACCACGTTGTGAAGCAGCGCGAAAAAAACCTTGCGTCGTCAAGAAGCACGGAGATAGAACGAAAAATAAGTAAGCAAAAAACTAAAAGTTTTCTACAGAAATTTTATCGGAAAAAAAGTTTTTGCCACAATGTAGAAACATATAATTTACGAGAGCTAGTACGTGTTGTTTGTGCCTTTGGCACAAAACTCTGTTATATCATTTCTTATTCCAAATTATACGAAAAATAGATCATTTTTGTACAATGAACTGAGACTTATTTACAAGGAATTAGTTCACCTTTTAATGCAATGATTTTAGCGCACCAAGCACAGTCGATGAATTGTATGAAATTTGTATCGATGTTAAAAGAAGTTAAAATGTCATGGATGTTTTAGCTTGAGGTGTAATGTATTTATTTTATTTTTAACTGAAAGACTTGGGAATAATTATGTGAAAATCTGTTTGAGCAGTTACAGGAACCAAACGAATAAGGAATATGCTGACAATGCAGTGTGCCACTAATGTATAACATCCACGCGCTCATGAATATAACCAGAACAGTTCCTTCTACATACTATGGCACTGCCAAGAAATTATTTAATCAAACCGAAAAATATAAATACATACAAAATTGAAGATATTAACATAAAATTTCATTAAAACAGAATCATCATTTTGAGATTTATTGTGTTAACAAAATACTGTTAGCTGCCAGCAACAAACAGTTTCATAGTTTGACAGATTGTTACGAAAGCTAATAATGTTATTCAAAGGTCAGTGTCAGATTTAACGTAAATGAGCCTTTTACAGCGTGATTACTTAATGAAAAGTGTTCAAGTTAAATGCCTTAAATTAGAGTCATAGATAACACAATATAATATTGGAATGCAGATAAATACAAAATTTCCTGTGAGTTAGGAAGTTAATATTCGAATTATCTTCACAAAGAGATACTCTGTAAGCATAGTTCAAAACATAACTAGCCATCGATGCTAGTAATTAGAAATTTCGCACTGCTACAGCTCAGCACTGTAATGTTATATGGTTTGAGAAGCTATCACAGACTCCCTAGGATATTACAGTCACCACTGATAAACGAAACTATGATATCAACGAATTTTTCTATATTGGCATTTTAATGTAATCTTTTGTAGCCACACTAAACGAGAATTCTAAGGTATTTCAGGAAATTACACGTCATATCACCGAAGTAATAAATGCCATACATATCGAGGTATTGTAGCCTGTGCTCTACATTTTTGAGCTGGTGCAGCAAGGGATTGATCACACGTCTTCCGGAATGCCAGACCAAAGAGTTAGCATTCAACACGGAGTTCCAGCGGTTGATCAACTTTTACCTACCTGTACTTGGCCAACAGTGTAGGAAATGTGTTGGTACACAGTTCTTAATCACGAAATTATGTATCAAAGGCCTGTATTAAATCCCAAATCTTTCCGCAGCACGTATGGTTTGAGGGAGGGAATAAGATACTTTCACACTTTACAATACTATGTCATCAGCGTCTAGGGTAGCGAACAATCCGTGTATTAAACTGTGGAAGAATAAGTGTTAGAGGGCCTACTTCGCACCGAGGCTGGCATTTTCGTTTCGTTTTTAATTATTGATGGTTTTCGGTCTTATCGGCCATACTTAAAAGTTTATGAAATGTTCTTTGTACATTAGTTTACGTTCCTAGTATTATAATGTAACATGTAGGCATGCTGTCGAATACAATTTTATATCTCTTATCTATACAATAGAGGGTTTATTATATATTTAGTAGAATTATTCGAGCACTGTGGCTTAATTGATGGTCGATGTAAAACACTTGTACCCTTTCCATTCACATTGGGCACTCATTCTAATGTTTTGGACTTGTCTGTTGTGCCACGAGGGTCAGTGTACCTTCCTGTACACAGTTTCAATCCTATTGTTAATATGGGTGTAATATGGTATTATGATGTTGACCAGTAGGTCCAATATTTCTATTCAGGTGGTATACGACGGTCAATGTACCAACTTTGCCCCTGCTATTTCCTGTGGAGTTCCCTCATTATCTTAGGTTTATATCTGAATGTTTCCATCCTTAAAAAATGTCATTATGGTTTTGTATATTTGGTGTTTGTTGGAATAGAGCAAGATAGATAAATTGGTGGGGAGAGGAATATTGTTCTTCTTTGTTATGAATATCGCTGGAGGTTATTTATGTCCCCCACTGTTTGATCGACGGAGTCACATAGGGGATTATATCTCAGTCCCATCCGATATAGGTGACTGGGAAAATTGCAGCGGTGAAATCGGCTTCTAATAATATTGGTTAACGACGGTTTGGAGGGGATACATGCTCTTTTCTGGAGCATCGAATTGTTCCACGCCATTTTCCATCTATTCCTCGCTCTCTGCTTAATATGTTGTAAAAATACGGATGGGGGAGTGGTAGTTCTATTCTTTGTCCTTTTAGGATGGTTTCTTTGGCTAGTCTGTATACATACTCGTTGTATTTGATACTTTTATGTGAAGGTATCCATATTAAGCTTGTTTTGATACCTAGGTTATTGCTGAGGTGTATTCATGTAATATTTCTATTATCAATGGCGCCATCCTATAGTACCATTTGGGTTCTTTATGCTCCTGGTAACGATCAAGGAGTTGGCTGTTATTACCGCAGAAGCTGATGGCTGAGCGCTTAACGTTCCGGCCTTGTATTCAGGAGAACGCGGGATCGATTCCAGGTCATTCAGCTTTAAGATTTTCATTGTTTCCCAAAATTAGTCGACGCGAATTCCGGAATATTTCTTTAAAAGGCCATGGCCGAAATCGTTTTTCGTTTATTGTTTCCAGTCCTCTCCCGGCAGTAATGGCCTCGTCGTCGTCGAGCCATAAACCTTAACGTAAAGAAGGAATGTAACTACCTATGAGTAGTGGGGAATTTGGAGAGCGCTCTCAAACAATGGGTGTAGTCATGCGTCACTAATTAAGCCACCACCTGCTCCCACTAACCTAACCTTCACCTGCCTTCCCCATCCCACTAACCCCAGTTTCAACGGCCTCTTCCCCCTCCCCTATCCAATGGGGTAGCCATGTATGAAGCCACGCCCCCCTCTGGGGCCTATTGTTCTATTGTTAGGCCACTTGAGCGACCACCTGCTCCCTCTAACCTAACCTTGACTTGCCTTCCCCACCCTACTTGAGTGACCAGGTGTAATGCAACAGCTGCTTTCACTCACACACATATCGACCAGCCTTTTGTGGGGCAAGCAGATGTTCAGACACAATGGCATTATACTGTTCAGCTGCCAACGCATGCTGCAATAGGCTTATCCACACCGTCCAGCTCTGATGTTATAAATATTTTTACCATAAATAAATAATATTTAATTAAATAAACGCTGTTTTATGATGTACAGGGTGGAGCGCGGTAAGTTGCTGATTTGGGAATGAAATAAAAAAATAATGAACACTTAGAATTTTACATTTTTATTTTTCTCATGTTGGACAGTAATGGAAGTTACTAATTACATGATTTAAACAATATATCTGGCAAATGTCTACCTTCACAATCCACACACTGCCGTAATCGTTTTCTGAAGTTCTCGTGCACTCTTTCAAGCATGTCTTCTGGTATTCTTGCATTTTCAGCCTCAATATTTTTCTGTAGCTCTTCCAGGTTGTTGGGACGATTACAATACACCTTTGACTTCAGGTAACCCCACAGAAAAAAATCGCATGGGGCTAAGTCCGGTGATCGTGCGGGCCAGTTGAGATCCGAGACGAGTCTTCCCGGAAACATTTGCCTCAAAAAATTCACGGTGATGCCGGTGATGCCCGCTGTGTGTGCAGTGGCACCATCTTGTTGAAACCAGGTATCCTGTAATTGCATTTCCTCGAAAGCCAGCTGGAAAAACTCTTGCACCATAGTTAAATAACGATCTGAATTCACAGTTACAGTAGGACGATTTTCCTGGAAAAAGTAAGGGCCAATGATGCCTACTCGTGATATGGCACACCACACAGTGATGTGGTCTGAGTGCAGGGGTCTCTGGTGAATTTGCCTGGGGTTCTTGTCACTCCAGTACCGCATATTCTGTTTATTTACACACCCACTGAGGTGAAAATGTGCCTCATCAGAAAAGAACACATTTGCGTCACAGGGTATGGTTGCAAGCATGTCTTCACAAGACTGTCTTCGTGTTACATAATCCTGTACTGACAATTGCTGGACCACGCACATTTTATACGGGCGAAATTTCAGTTCATTATGAAGAATCCTGTGGAGAGAACGTCTTGAAATGCCGAGAGCAAGTGCCTGTTTCCGAGCTGAGCGTTTTGGAGATTGCAGTACTGCTGCTCTAACTCGTTCAACATTTTGTGGTGTTGTAACGCTTCTCTCAGGTCCTCTTCGTATAGTTGACACATTCCCTGATGTTCTGAATGCAGTTACCCAACTTAAAATTGATTGTCGTCCAGGAACACGTCCGCGTGGGGGTACTGCAAAACGCAAACGAAAAGCACGCTGCACTGCAACGATTGAGTGGGAATCCGAGAAATACACTTCAACACAAAAAGAGCGCTCCTCACGTGTCCACTGCATTATCGCAACTTAACAACAATTGAATACAAACCTCCCATCGGCAACAATAAACCAAGGCCACTCTCTCCTCTATTTGAGCAACAATGCCGCCACAACGTGTGTTCTAAAAAAGCAATTTACCGCGCTCCACCCTGTATTTTTAATACTATCCACCAATTGGAAAGTACATGTATGCAGTCACTACAGAAAAAAATACTGTCTTGATTAACTATTCAGATATTATAATAAATAAAAGGAATTGCTTAAAACCAATGTTTGAATGCATGTTTTTACAGGATATAATTGCAAGTATTCAATAAATTTACAATTTTACGACACATACACACGAAAGAAAAAAAAAATTATCATTGTTAGACAGGCTGGCTTTGGAGTAAGAAGTCACCACTTCGATTCAATATATGGACGGAAATTAAATACATAATATAATAGACTTGTAATGTACCAATTAACACGTACATTAAACGCAGAATAAAATACGATTTACACCAAATTCGTATCGTAATTCGTTGAGATATGAATTGCACAAATTAATGCGTCTAAACTCGGTTGAAATCTCCCGTCTTATTCATAGCGCCGTGTTCCGGCCTGCGTGGGGCGCTATTGTCTCGAATCCTCAGCAGCCACTCGCCTCTGAATTAAATCTAGACGTTGCCCTAATGGGATTTCACCTAATATATAACACACGATTACTACTTGTCTATTCATCGTACGAAACTATTAAAAAGATGCCTGTACTCATAAAAACAAACTGTTTCCACGTATATAATCATATATCCGAAAAAATGACGCTTATCGTAAGTTATTAAAAAATTTTGACGTTCAGTCAGGCTTTGTTCCCCCCGACTCGGCGGGCCGCCTTTGTTCGACTCCAACAGAATAATGCCTTATTGGGCCTATAAGAGTCTACCCTTTGTAAGTGAAGGATCTCAACGCTTGAGCGAGACGTTTTAATATTCAGTCGGCATAACAAAATACACGAGTATCAGTACTCTCAACCCTTCACCCTAATGCTCACGGCTTCAATTGTGACTGCCGCAGACTCGTATTTCCCGAAAAAAAGCTGCATTAGGCGAACGAGTGTTCTTCCACTCGCCACAATACTATTCTATACCGAATGTGAGGCAGCTGTTGCATATATGGGTTCAATCGAATGTGAGGCAGCTGCTGCTTGTATGACTGTTTTTAATATGCACCGCTCAGCCCACACGTGCCTTTCTAGAGGTATAAAAGTCCTGCCTGTACCAACCTAGAATCACTTCTGTGCCAAAGTTCGAAGAGGGTCGTGTCTCTCTCTTCTGAATTCCGATAGCCTTGTCAGAAGATCTCTACAACTACAAAGTTATGTTCAATAATACTTGTAAAAATATTCACAGTTTCTTAAATAGCATATTATATATTATCATGGCTGGCTTTAGGGCGCGTCAACATCGAGGTTATTAGCGTTATATATTATTATAGTTCGCTCTTAAATATATACTATATATTATGTTTCTTTCACAGAAATGCAGTCATTATCGGAGTTGAGCCAATTTGATGATTATGGTAAGATGTTTTTAGTGATTGTTCATTATACTGTGAAGTGTTGATAGTTTTCTCGCTATATCATTGGTTTTTTTCTATTGTAGGAATTGATGAACTTTTGGAAATTCCAACCAACAAAATGATTGATGGTGAGTATTTTTATTTTCTAACTTGTAATTTTTTTCGATAAAGCCATATATGTGTATTTCATTTTTTTTCTGTCTGCAGAATTTGGTGAATTGGAAATGCTTGTCTTTGGAAGTATGTGTGTCAATGAAGTTGTGTATTTATCTGTGTTTTACTTGTATATTTTTCGTTGTTTATATTTATATTAGTATATGTACTGTTTTTATTTTTCAGATATGGAAGCAGGTTCTAGTTAGCAGCCGAGTAAACGGAATGGGGCTCAAATAGTGTCTAACTCCAAACGACAATGTACTACTTCTAACGGTAAGTGCTAATATTTTTATGATTTTTTTTATATTACAAATTCCTTTTCTTTTGTATTACTAAATATTTTTCTTATTCTGTTTCAGGTTCGTTCCAGTGAAATTTAGATGTTACAGCATCATGTCATGGCCTACCATCCTCTTGTCTGCCACCGAGGCCATCAACACAGAGATGGATAATACCAATACAACCTCTGGCACAACAATCTACCATGAGTCATGCTTCACCGACTAAAGGATCAAATCCATCACCGCAACCAGCAGGAGATTCGCCTACACACCGGAATCATAGACCTAATGGTAAATCATTACTACTTCTTTGAATAAGTCATTGTTTTTTGTTTACATATCTATTTATTTTTCCATGTTACTAACATTTTTCTTTTTTTTTTCTGTTTCAGGTTCCGGCATACAGTGGTAGGCTGCAAACAGGAATGAACCTGCCGCCGTCAACAGGAATGATCCTGCCCCGCCACCAATTTGGCGGCCCTGGGAATCGCCAGCCATGGCAGGTCCAAGCAGCCAGCATGTAGCATCCACTGCAGGTCCAAACAGGCAACAGATCGCCCCCATGCCAGCCACGGCAGGTTCAAGCAAGCCTATCGCTGCTCCTCCTCGCAGGCCCATCGCCACCACATCAACATGGGGGCCTACCCCAGCATCTCGCCAGCCAAATGCCAGACCATCTACTTGACTGTCAAGCCCGGCATCCACCAGCAGTAGCTTACCAGCAGCTCTTAGCGATAGTTCATTAGCGTGAAGCAGCCACAACGACAGAGCACCTAGAATTTATTCCGGTACAATTCAAAAATTCATTTAATTATCTTGATCCTCTTAAATACGTTGATGCTAGCCATGATCGTTTGACTGAAAAACTTCGCGAAATTGTTGATAGCCAGTCCTCCCCGTTGGTAAAAGTTCAGGTGGGGCTGATTACAAAATACAGAAGGAAACCGCTTTCGAAACTGCCTGTATGTGTTTTTTTTTTTTTTTTACTAAAAAGCGTAAGTCATGCGCAACACATCCTTGTCTGATTGGTATAAAAAATATGTGAAGTCGGAACTCACAGTAAAATTGTGTGAGTTTCAAGAAAAGATAGTGGCAAAACTCTTGATAGAATCATATCCCTCGACATCAACATTTTTAAATTCGAACCATTCTATCGGGAGTTTCCCTGTGTTGTTCTGCCAGCTGATATCTGTAGAAATAATGCCGTTGTCAATGTTGAAAACAGAGATGACGACTTATGCTTTCTATGGTCCCTTCTTGCTGTTCAAGTAAAGGCGCTAAACAAAAACGCGACGTGAGTAAAAGTAATTATAGACAAACCTTTGCCAGCCACAGTTTTGATTTTACAGGTATTGAGTTTCCAGTAAAACTCAAGAGACATTTCCAAATTCGAGAGGCAAAATCCAGACTATTCAGTAAATGTTTTCGGTCTGAATGTAGATATTGGTAAACATATAGTTTCTGGGGCCTTCCATCACACTGCAGACAAACGCGTTAACCACATAAACGTGTTGATGATTACTGACGATACTGGAAATTTCCATTATTGTTGGATTTACAACTTGTCGGCACTAGTTAGATCTTCATTATACAACGCCAATGGAGCTATATTTATTTGTAACAAATGTCTGCAACATTTCATTACCAAAGATGTTATGGAACATCATGAAATAGATTGCGCAAGGGTAGTTCCAGTAACAGTAGATTTACCCCGGCGACGACGATAAAAACCTTAGAGTTTAAGGATATTGTGCACCATCAGCGTGTACCCGTTCTCGTTTACGCGGATTTTGAAAGTTTATTACAACCTTATGATTCATGCAGTCCTCCACCCAACGCCTCTCACAGTACTAGAGTGCAGAAACATGTCCCTTTCACTGCCGCGTACCAGGTCGTTTGTCCAAACGTGCCTAGTCTGTCGCATTTCGACTCCAACTAGGGCGTTCCGCCAATACAGATTTCGAGAGAGATTTTTATAAATTAATGAACATCTCTATATTCGATGGAAAACATTAGAAAACACCGTGACGTGAAATTGTTTACTAGCTGGGCGGGCCACCGCGGTTCTCGCGAACATATAGCTTCACCACACTTCAAACGGGCAACTATTATCAATGAGGAATTTGTGGTCGTGGAGATGGCGAAAGTTAGGATTCTTTTAAATAAGACAGTATATGTCGGGATGTGCATTCTTGACCTTTCTAAACTGAGGATGTACCGATTACATTACGAATTCGCTTTTCCAAAGTTTAGATGCCTTAAATTACTTTATATGGACACAGATAGCTTCATTTACTTAGTGTGGAACTGTGATCCATTGATATGATGCTTCGTAACAGGGAGGAATTCGACACGTCTGGGTATAGCATCGGCAACCGTTTCGGGATAGAACCCTATAATAATTGTCGTTGTTATGAAGAACGAGGCGAATGGCACCCTAATTGAGGAGTTTGCTGGGTTACGAGCAAAATTATATGCGTTCCGGGTTGAAACCGACCGAACCTGTAGACGGGCTAAGGGTTTGGTCGGCTCCGTCACCATGATTTGCCTCCATTGGGAAACCCCCGTTACCACCTTCAACACATAATATTATCGAACCTTCACGTTGTAAACACCATTCAAATCTCCAAACTGGGTCTGTCTGGAACGGATGATCGGCGGTATATTTTCCCCGACGGGATGGAGACCCCTGCCGTGGGATCACAAATCTGTATCTGGTTTACTGTAGGAAATATTACTATTGGCTGCTGGGGAGGGGATGTGTGCTGCTGTGCTGAATTCAAATACATTGCTTTGTATAACAAATTTTTTGTAAAAGAGACTAAGTGTACAGAAGAAATAATGTTGTACATAGATTGTGACTTTGCTGAGCTGCATGCTCATTTGCTTTCTATTAACGTAATTGAGGAAAAGAAAAAACATTGTAAAATAGAATAAGTGTACAGAAGAAATTATTGCTCTACAGAGATCGTACGTTTGCAGAGCTGAATGTTCATTTGTGTTGTATGAAGGTAATTGAAGAAAAAAAACACACAATTGTAGAAAATTTTTATTTATTAAGAAAAAATATATATATTTACATTTTAAATAAATCTCTTTTACGAATTCATGTGTTATGTGATTTATCAAAGCCCAACCACTTCACCAAGATCATATTTTTCCTTTACCACTCGTTCAAATAAAAATGTACTTGTAAGTTTTGTTAATTGTAAAATGCTCCTGCAATATCTTTACCTTGATAATCTTTAAGTAAATAAGTTACAAGATTTTTTAATTTTACTTTAATGATGGTAAAAACTTCAGTTGACCAGTTAGGCTAGTAGCCTTTCTCAAACTTTTCTTTGAATCTGCTGATTCTGATATGGTCACCAACTTTGAATTTTGCAGGAGTAGTAATCTTAATATAACTGTACACTGTTGAAAGTATTGAGTTGTTTTTAACATCGCATGGTTTCATCTTGATGGTGCTGTGCCACTTATTATTATAATGAGACATTAACTGAGGAAGAAGTTCAATCCACCAATGTGAACCACGTCTACTGAATTCATGCCAAATTGCTTTCTTGATTGTCCTGTTGTGACGCTCAACTATTGATGCTTTAAGATGGATGTATGTTGAGTAGTGATTAATGCCATAGTTAGTCATGGGTCATTCCCGTTGTCAGTCTGTAAATTTTTAGGAACACGATCACCACTTTCTCTTCATAGAGTCAGTAACCACACTAGCCGTCTTGTTCTTGAGAGGTAGAGCCCATGCAAACTTTGAATAAGTATCGATCACCATCTGCATATACTTATAGCCACTGTTTTTAAGTGAGTATGGGATCATTTCTACAATATCAGCTTGCCACAGATCGTTAATTCCTTTGATTATTAAACGCCGTCTTGGGAAATTCCTTCTTGCTGGTTTATGGAGTTCTGTCACAACCTGATCCATATTAACGATGATGTCTCTCTCACGAAGTTCTGCAATTACGGATAAAATTCCGTTGGAGTGCGCCATATGTCCTGCTGATATAGATGCTTTAAGTAACTTCAATCTTTCAACGAGCTCGTTCGGGTCGTCCCAACACAAATATTCCTTCATGGGAAGAAGACCAGAACCCGACTGATTGTCTATTTTAGTGATTATATTTTTATACTTACTGGACGTCTTTTTCAAAACTTTGTCGGATGGGTTAAATTTTACTCTGTGGGCACTCGTGTTGTTTAATATTTCCAAATAGCTTATTAATTCCTTGGTAGTATACGGTTTTTTTTTTTTTTAAAAAGAAAACATCAACCTCTTTAATCCTTGTATTCGCTAATATTCATTACCATCGATTAGAATAATGTCTTCTTCAACAATCACAGAGTAGTTTCCAATCATTAGTGAATTATTCTTCTTTCTGACACCATACACTGAATCATAATCTCTCTCACTTCGACTGAGTGACTTCAAGAACTCATTGATCAATCCAGAAGACTGCTGCTGCTGATTTCGCTTAGGTAAGGAAACATTTTCCATCGTATCCGTCACAGGTCTTAACGAATCCTTGAAAAAAATTTCAGAATCAATTTCGTCAATTTTTCAGTTCAAGCAATTTGCGTTGAATAGCATTCCTGGCTTTTATGATGCCGCGTTTAGTTGTGGCTGTATCCATGTTTGAACACCGAATGAGGCTTGTGGGTGCTCACTGTACTATTTTATATCTCAAAGTGACTTGTTCTGTATATGCTTTGTAGGGCTTATATGCGGGGAAAAACCCGCTTGAAATCAAACTTTTACCCAATTAAGTCTTACGTCAAACCTTTTCGGTTTGACTACTGAGATGATCATACCATTGATAGGGATTTCACTATAATTTAATCCTGTATCGAGTACGTATGCACGTATGAAATGTATCTGTTTCAAAAATATTCTCAACTGTAGACATTTCTGCCATTAAAAAAATAGACCATCATTAACTGCTCTGTTAGTATATCATTTAGTTACAACGTCATCGTCATCGATAGGGTGAGCTACATGTTTGAGTATTCTACCCTGACAATCCAAGTTACCAACCCTTGTAAGAAGTATGTTCTGAGGTGGGTACACCAACACTCTTTTGCTCTGTGTCGTTGAAGTTCTATCAAACTTGACCATGGCTGTAATGATGACTGAACCTATTGTGCTTGGTTATTTATTTAAAAAATTAATCAAATCCATTGCGTAACTGCCCATGATACATGTCGCTGTCCTTGCCAATAGTCGCAAATCCATGCCTGCTCATATTCCAGCAGGAACGAAATAGGTTTTTAAACTCGTTGAATGGCATGTAAATATTAACGTGGTCATTGTAAATGTGCCTGAGATTCATTTCGCACGATCAAGTCAGCGTTGTCTTTAACCAGCTGTTTTGGTATACGGCTATATGTCGGACACAAATAGAAAGAATCTACTGACCTATGCCTCCCCATACAAAAGTAATCTCTTATGTTATTCTGCTTCTCACACGAAACATCGTCAAACACAAAAACTGAATTTGGTACTTAATTCCGTTAATGGGTTTTAGTATTTCACAAAACAACTGATACTTTGGTTGGTACAGCGCCTTGGAAAACACATACACATTTTCAAATCTAAGTCCATTGGGGTGTTCCAGTAGGGATAGCACAAGATTGGTTTTTGCCACTGTTTGATGGTCCACACACTATCGCCCTCACTATCTCAGGAAATAGAGGTCCATTCTTCTTCCGCTTAGAGTTTGTGCCGGTAATATCCACATTACTCACTGGTAATGTTTCCCGCTGTATGATGAAACGCATATTGACTGGGTTTGATGGTTGGGCTGGTTATATATAGTCGCGCGAACATGTAACAACAGTTAGTCGATAACAATGCTTCCTACATGGAAGAAGAAGAAGAATGGTTGTGGTTTCTTAAGCAAGATAATCAACATAATGTCATTTGAAGCACAAATTCCAACATACGAGTTCTGTGGACCTGGGACAAAACTGGAAAAGCTGTTGAAACTTGGTTAGACGGGTATCAATCCACTGGATGCAACAAGTAGGGAACATGACATTGCGTATGCATAGGGTACTGACAGACGGAATGCAGACCGCATACTAGCGGAGAAGACTTCAGTCAGAATGAGGGCCAAAGATGCAAATTTCAGTGAACAGGCAGCTGCATTTCTAGTTAACGGTGCTATGTGTGCTAAGTTACAGTTGGGTGTAGGCATTAAGAAGAAGAAGACGAAGATGGGTGACATCCTCCCTTTAATACCTTTTTTTGCTAGATTGTCGGCTGCCGGAGCTCTAGCTGGAGGAGCCTCGGCCATCGCCATAGCCGTCAAAGCTGGTAAAGAAGCAAAAAAGTAATCGACTGAACAGAAACGGCACAATGAAACCATGGAGGCAATTGCTTTGAGTTGTAAAGGTCTTTATTTGAAACCATACCGTAAAGATGGATCGGGATTAAAGAAAAAAAAGTCAAAGCAGCCGTTGACAGATGATGATATACGTAGCCATGTAAAGCGTTTGCGTATACCTCATTTTCGCGGCGTCTTCTTGTGCGATGCATTACCTCAAAAAATTCGTGAACGTGAATGTGGAATTGTGAACTTGGACATTGCTGAAAATGCTGGAACACACTGGGTAACATACATAAAGTACAAGGATGGTGTAGTGAAATATTTTGACACTTTTGGTGACTTACTTCCACCACTGGAATTGCAGCAGTACTTTGCAGGTAACAGAATACTGTACAATGTTCAGCGACACCAGGAATATGGTACGCACGTATGTGGACATTTGTGTTTAAAATTCCTGTATCAAAATGTATAACATCAGTCTTGCATGAACCTTGGTCGGCGTAACACAAAATTTCTGCGACACTCTGCTTGTCCGTCAATAGTTAGGTCTTGAGTTGTGATAACTTTCGACCGATAGATTTGAGTGAAGGCGAGTATACAACCGGCTTAGTTGATTTCCAAACCTACAATTCGATTCCGAACATTGATGAGTTAAATAGTAAATTTCATTGTCGAAGAATAAACTGATAGATATACCCACAGGATCGTATAATATTGACAATTTGGCAAGTTATTTGCCTCGGCTCGCAAATAACTAGAAACTGGTTATTAGAGCAAACAACAATTCACTCAAGTGCGAGATTCAAACACCTGTGGAAATAAACTTCACGAAACCAAACTCACTTGCTCACTGCTCGGATTTTCGAGACGTATATTAAATCCTGGATTTCATTCCTCTTCAGATCTTCAAAGTTAACGCATTACGTATAGAGTGCAGCATATGTACTGCTATGGAACGGACACCAATGCCTGTACTCTTCTAATTTCTGAGTGTTTTAAGAATGCATTGATAAACCGAAATCTGGATGCAGATTTGACTTTGGTTTACCTCGGTCAACCTCTTCTTGAAACAAAGATAATATTTTAGCAATATTTCTACTGTGCTTAGTTGGGTGTCTGAAATATTTCTGTATACCTGTTCTGTGACGTCAGGCGCGCGCTTACACAATTTGGCGGTAATGGAGGTACGTCGCAACCTGATGTCAAACAGACACATTCCAAACTGTTGACGTCAAGGGCCAAACCCTGAAAAAGTGTTGAGCTATATCTGCGACTTCAATGGAAATATCCAGAGAGAGAGAGAGAGGTAATATGCTTGGGGTTATCGCCCACTACCTGCCAATCTCTGATTGGCTCCCCCCACCACAGGCCTGAAACGTCACACACCAACCAACGCTACTCATTGTTCCATTTGAATCGTCCTCCACGTAAAGAACTTAAAACTGTGACATCACGTGGACAAGTGGTATATCTTAAAGTTTGGCCTAAGTTTGGCCTAAGTTCTTTCGGGCTGGAAAAAATCTTCTGCGACTACTTAATTACAACTATATTAATATATTTTATCTAAATTTGACCCAGATAATGGGATCTGTAATTCATTTTAACCACTTATGTATAAGATAGAAATGCAGTGATATGGTTTCAGAAGTATTTCTCGAGGAAGGCCTTTAAATAGTCGAATGATTTTGTAAGACACCAGCAGTAACTCTAGACGGAAAGACAGTGAATCGAGCGAAGGTGACTTCCCCAAAAAAATACATTCCTGGATTTTCTAATATTGGTGTCTATCTCTAATTACAGCATTCGAGTCCATCCCTGCAGATCTGGAATTAATTCAGCCGGTGTACTCCTCTTATCTTCATTCAGCCATGTCATATGGCATCATTTTTTGGGGACACTATTCGAATAATGAAAAAAAAATTTCAAATCGGAGAAAAGAACTATCAGGATACAACGCAGGGCAAAACCAAGAACTTCTTGCAGACAACTCTTTAAAGAGCTTAATATTGTTACAATCACTTCTCACTATATATATTCTATCATGTTCTTTGGAATAGGAATTTTTAACTTTTTTACATAAAATTCGCAGACAGTTTCAACACAAGAAACAGCAATGATTTGTAAAAACACAAACATAGAAGAGTTATTTAATCTGGGACACCATTTCAGTAAACATCCAAAATTATGACACAGTTTTCAAATAACAAAAACGTATTAAACGAAAATTGAGGGATTATCTTATTTGCAAATCCTTCTACTCCATCGAAGAATTTGTAAAAAGAATTATTGTATTTAATATGGCTTTTGAAAAATTCAGCTGTAAATATTAGTGTTTATTTTATTTGTTTGCAACGTTTTTTTTTTTTTTTTTGTTATGATTATCATTCATTTTGTAGTTGGTGAGCGGTAACGCTCTGGCATGGCATTCCGGAGGACGCTGTTTCGAATCCTCGTCCTACCGACCATCCAGATTTGGATTTACATAGTTCCCACAAATCAGTTCATGTGAATGGCTGGAAGATTCCTGCAGTACGTCATGGCCGAATTAATTCCTGCCCTTTCCCCCAGTCCATTCTCGCTTCTAATGACCTCTAAGTCTGCGAGGCATAAGGCCATAAGAAAAAATTACTCATCGTGCATGAATATATATATATACTAGCTGACCCAGTCACGCGTTGCTGTGACTCAGTAGTTATAGTACATTGGATCAATGTTATTCTAAACTACCTAATATAGTCAAATTAATATTCACTAATAAAGACAAAAACGTTTTAGTCGATTTGAAAATTCAAAAGTAATTGGTAAAGAGTTTCGGATAGTTGAAATTAAGGACAAATGAACATAAAATTTTTTAATTACATTTTATTACAAATTATGTAATTGAAAACATATAAAAATTATTATTAATAAAAAAATATAAATTATTTTTAATTTATTTATAAATTGAAATTTCAGTTTTATAAATGAGGGAGATGAAGTAGATTTTTAAACATTTTTCACAATTATTTTCATTATTTTAAATTATTACAATTTATAATTTTTCTAAGCGCTAATTGGTGTACAATATTGTTGGTTAGTCTGTCTTTTGCTAATATAAATAGATCGGATGGTTTCCCCACACGTGAACAGACGACATATAGCTGCCCATGGGAGAAACACGTATTTTGCAAGTCCAAGCCGCAAACGGACATTGTATGGCCCTGAGACTAATTTATGATCGTAGCGAAAACCAAACGAATCGGATTTTTTGCTGCCAAAATTGCACTATTACTGAGCCAATTATGATCTGAGTAATTATTTGATATATCCTGAAACATACTCTCAATTAGTTCATTTTTTGAGTGAACAACAGTGCAGAATTTGTCTGGCAATTTAATGTATTGTGTATTTCGATGTAGTTCTATTTCACCGTTTCCAATATCCAGCAATTGCTTACAAAATACTTGTGCCGATGGATCATTTTGCAATTGTAATTGCATGTTCATGGTCAATCGAACTGTTTCGACATTCCGTCATAAAAACCGATTGTTTTAAACATGCGTTAATCTCATCGGCAAAAGTAAAGCGAGCAATCACTGGAATTGTCTGGCGGAAGTCACCAGACAGTAGTAGGACAGTACCACCCAAAAGTTTATCGTTGCCTTTCAAATCTTGCACAGTTCTATGAAATGCTTCGAGGGAATGTTTATGAGCCATAGTACACTCATCGCAAATTATAATTGAACTCTTTTGCAACACTGCAGCCATTCCGCTTTTTTTTATTTAATGTTACATATTGCGTTTGGTTTGTCATGAATGTCTAGTGGCAGCTTAAATACTGAATTTGCGGTTCGCCCACCATCTAACAAAGTGACAGCAATGCCTGACGATGCAATTGCCAATGAAATTTTCTGTTGCGACCGTACCTTCGCCAGGATCAATGATATTAAGAATGTCTTAGCGGTTCCACATGGTGCGTCCAAGAAAAAAAACCACCTTGTTCAGCATCCTGATCTGGGTTTTCCATGGTTTTCCCAGATCACTCCAAGCAAATGCTGGGATGGTTCCCCACAATAGCCCATGGACCCCTCCTCCCAAATCCCTTATATCCCTTCTAAACCATTACCTTTCCGGATAGGTGCAATGCACCCTTAGGCACACACTTTTAGTGAATCGCGGAGTAAAAGTAACAATAATAGTAATAATAATCAACTGTAAACATAATCCGATTATAATATTTTTTTGTTCTGCTGCCAGTAATGGCTCATTATTCGCAATAATTGTAGCTAAGTCCACATTGTTATACAGTTGTTCTCGTTGCAGATCACTGTTAACTAAGTCGATGGCCGGGCGATCAGGTGATGGCATACCATAATGATTAAGTGGTAAATTTGAAATAAAATACATAAATCTTCGATTAATACTAATGCTTAATTATACATCTCTGGTGTGAAATCTAGATTTGCGCATAGGTTTGTTTGTTTAACTCGGTGTAGTATGTCTTCAGTCATACTGTTTTTATATTTTTCCCACAAAATCGATGTCTGTGTTGGATAACATGTTGTCAAAATAATTGCAAACAGTTGACGTATACTGTTCGGCGTGGATGTCAACGCTGCATCAGCAAGTGTCAGGTCCCAATGATTGTCGTCCACCAGCAACTGCAACTCGCGACATGCATCTTGATATGTATTGAACACTCGACCATTAACTTTTCGTAAAAATTCGAAAGAAGTAGGTCCTGGAACATTCAAAGGATGTGGTTATCCTTGTTTGGGTGGCTCCCATTTTTTACCCAATTTATTCCATGTAAAATAGCGTGGAACATCGGTATATAATAATGTTTTTTGCGAATTGGTCGAACACATCAGATTTTTGACACAATGTGAAAAATTCGGTTAATATCGTTTTTGGTGGCTCAAGTGCTTTTTGTAGAATATTTTGTTCGGTGAAAAATACACGTTGACCGTTTTCAAGATGTACTGCAAGATGTTGGATAGAAGGATCTCTTTCCTATATGGGAAAACTAAAAATATGCCAGATAGCTTCGTTGCTGCTGATGTATCTACTTATCTGGTATCGTGCTATTTCGTCATTATTATTTACATTTTTTACTTCAAATACGGCCAAATCACTGCCTTTATTAACGTATTTGCAAATGTACTTAATGGTTTTTACGGAACTGCAAAACGCGACATTAATATGAGCCTTATACGTTTTTGAAAGCAATGGTAAGTATGGTACCACCAGCTGATTGTCAATTTTATCTTGGTTTCTAGAATTTGACATTCGCATCGTAAATGTGTGGCCACCATTCTCAGAGTTTCTTCGGCGATACAACGGATAACCGTCGATATCCGTAATAGAGTCATTCGTATATTCCTTTGGGAAACGCTTCTTGCATTTTCCATCTTCCATGCATGGCGATGTCATTTTAAAAGCACCGCACGGTCCGTGGATCATGTGACTGGTAACAATATCAAACAATTCTTGATCAATTACCGGGTCCGGAATTGCGGCTGAAATTATTTGATCAATTTCTTCTGGACGGGTTTTAACTTCAAGCCAAATCAAAATGTGAGAATGAGGCAAACCTCGCTTTGGCACTCAATCGAATAGAGATAGCAACGTGTATTACCGAAAACCGAATATTTTACGATTAAATCAATCAATGATTTTAATTTTTGTTTGAACAAACGTGCCATGATATCATGACGATGCATTGATTGTTGGCCTGGTAATAGCAAAGTTTGTATTTCCTCTCAATTCGAATTACATGTAAATGTAATTAAAAAATCTGGAATACCATAATGACGTACGTAAGTCATCGCATCTTGTATATATTCCTGCATGTTCCATGGACTGGCAATGTAGCTTGATGGTAAAATAAATGCATTACCGATATCATTGGCATTTAAATTTTCATCTATATTGCCGATAATAGCATCTCGTAAGTGGATGTATTCCTCCGATAGTAATTTAGCCTGGTTGTATGGAATAAATCGGAAACCGGAACGTTCGTTTTCAATCTTAGCATACATATCCATGACGTAGTGATGGTACAGTTGACTATGGAAGGATATAGTTATCCTGATTACGTCAAATAATCAATCTGATGGTGTAGTACTTCATTGAAGTAACTTTTTAATTTGTTTCATTACCTGAAAAAATAAGAAATTAAATAGTAAAAAAAAAATTAGAAGAATAATAAATTAATATAGTGGGCCCGCGATAATCCGGGCTCTGTTCGGAATACCGCGGGTCTACTGTATTAATAAAATAAGGAATTAAATAGTTGAATATTAAATTTATCAGTAACTGGATCACACTGTTTGATTTTGATGTGATATTCATCGTGCCCTTGCCAGAATATCAGTGGATACTGGAGTGAGTCATACGAACGATGTAGATTCGAAATTATACTAACAGTGCTATCTCGACTTGTGATTTTAATGGCTCTATTGTCAACTGGATCACCAACTATAATAACTGGAACTTCATCTACAGTTGGCGCGTTGAATCTGCCAGCGTGTTCTCGTGATGGTAATTTGTCAGCTTTGATGACAATTTCATAGTTGTCATTTTTTAATTGTGGGGACACTCTTTTAAACAATTGAGTAAGTTGATTGTTACTTTCCAAAAAAATTCCAACAATACCACAATTGCTCTCTCTTCTGCTTGTTCGATGAAATTATACTGACACCGAGTTGTCACGCGTTCTTCACAACTTCCCATAAAATAGATTTGGAGAAACTTCTGGACTTCATTAGGCATCGTCATCAACGAACCAATCTTATGGTACACCTGGCCTTGTATTTTGAGCGTAGTTTCAAAATGACATCCATCAGATGCGAGATCGCAAATTTTAGTTGCTCCAAAAGACGTCATCTGGAAGCAGGAATTGAATTTGCGTGTCTTGCGCAGAAACAATTTAGAATCGTTCTGGGACAGTGGGAAGTGGCAATAATACAACTTTTCCTGATGCAAAACACATGCCGGCTGCTTCGTTGCGGAATTTCAACCCCTGACAGTACTGGCATACTTTGTCCATTGCACCCATTGCAATTTTAGAATGTGCAGAGTAATCAATGTCTGGTGCATATTCGAAGGCAAGACGAACAAATGATACACGTGTTAATGCATGGTTGATTTGCTGTTTTTCTCTAAATGTAGCGATGTGCTGTTCTCATGCCACTCTTTTTCTCAATATATTCTGTCGCAGACGTTCATCACGCTGTTGCATACGACGCTCTGCTGTCCTGATTCTTTGAACTTCGTTACTTGCCGCGATTTGTTCTGCTAATTGATGAGCCCTCTCAACACGTTAGCGTCATGCCTTTCTGCTACACGCAATGTTGAGGTTAGATTTTTTTGGCGGCATTTCACTGAAATTTATAATTTCACTGAAATTTATAATTTCAACAATTAAAATAATAATAGTTGAATTACAAAAAAAATGACTTCCTAAAAGTCTTAACATAAGACATTATAATACAGTGCTGAAACCGGAATGCCTCTATGCAAGTAAATGCCTGATATTAAATAATAATAATTCCGTTCTGTCGTTATGACCTGATCATAGGGATTCTGTCAACTGCGCATTCCACCCCTGCCATCGCCTTAACCTAACCCGGCAACTCTGCCGGGTACAGGAGACCTACAGTTTTACATGGCGTTCTGGCCTCGCATTCGGGAGGACGGCGGTTCGAATCCCCGTCCAGGCATCCAGATCTGGGTTTTCCATGGTTTCCCAAATCACTCCAGGCAAATGCCAGGATGCTTCCTTCAAAAGGCCATGGCCGAGTTCCTTCCCATTTCTTGCCCCCCATGCTTTCCCGTCTCTAAAGACCTCGCTGTTAGAAAGACATTAAGCAGATAAAAAAAACACGACCACGGAATCGTTTTTGGCGTATTTAACATTACATAGCAAGCTATGCCAGAGGTGAAAATCGGGTAAAATGCCTATGAAAATCGTCACCGAGACACGGATTCAAACCGGGGACCTTCCAATTGCCAGTCATAATTAGAAATTGGATAAGCTTGGAGTATTGGAATGAAGAGTTATAAGGAAAATTTTGGGTCCATTGAAAAATACACTACAATGGAAAATAAGAACTAATGAGGAAATAAATCATAAAATTGAAAAAGTAATAGTATCAGTCAGAAAAAGGGAGAATGATAAAATCTTTCTACACATCTATCGCATGGATGACACGAGGCTAACACGAAGATATTAAAATATTTTTTAAGATTTAAGAGGTTAAGAAAGATTTGAAACGAAATAATGTCAGTAAACAGTATGGAAAGAAAATATTTTCGAAAGCAGATTTCGAATATGGCAGGATTCCAAGGTAGAGAGGAGAATAAAATGGGTGCAAAATGGTCTGAAGAGAGAAAGAGAAAACACAGTGCGATAATGAAGGAGTACTGGAGAGGAAGAAAGAAAAAAACAACTGCGGAAGAATTGAAATTGACACGTGGTCCCTAGCTGGCCATAACGAAAAGAAGAAGAAAAATGAGAAGCAAGCAACAAATACTTAAACGTTTTTGAATTTATCGTAACGTTTTCTTCAATGTTATATTCATGTGTGTGAATATAATAACATACAAACGATAAACAGCACAATTATAAAAATGGCACTACACGAAAAATTCACGAAACTGGGTTATGTCATACATATCTATACTAATATTATAAAGCTGAAGAGTTTGTTTGTTTGTTTGTTTGAACGCGCTAATCTCTGGAACTACTGGTTCGAATTGAAAAATTCTTTTTGTGTTGAATAGACCATTTATCGAGGAAGGCTCTTAAGCTATATAACATCACGCTGCGACTAATAGGAGCGAAGAAACAATGGAAAATGTGGAAAAAACGGGGAAAATTATTCATCTTTGAGGGCTTATGTTGCGTGCGCTGCGAAAACGGTTCAAGATACCAAAAAAATATGTATGAAAGGATTATTCCTCTTGAAATGATCTAAAAAAATGTCCGCGACAGTATAAGTATATCTTTTAAGATTAACTCACTAGAACCGTTTTTATGGTAATCAAATTTGGTCGAAATTAATGCATTATTACCAATTATTTGTTAGAGTTGTATCAACATAATAATATTAATCTTTATCCAAATAAATGTGTTGTTGATTAAGAGTATTTAATTGTGAACAAAATTGTCCTTGGCATCACTTAATTTCAATGAACATCTTAGAAGATATTACGCGCGGTATGCTAAAATTGAAATTGATCGCGATTTAGGAGAAAGAGTAAGTAACATTGAGGACTTAATATCGAAAGTTTACCCTGAAATCAGCGAAATAGAAAATAAAGATCATCAATGGATGTGTCAAAGGGCAATATTGGCGGCGAGAAACAGTAGCGTGGACGAAATTAACGACCTAATTTTAAGTAAACTTCCAGGAGACATAGTTACCTACACATCTATTGATAACGTAATGGATCAAGAAAATGCTGTACATTACCCACAAGAGTTTCTTAATTCTTTGAACCCAAGTGGCCTTCCCCCATATTCCCTCAAGTTAAAAATAGGTGCCCCAATAATTTTACTCAAACCACCAAATTTATGTAACGGAACCCGACATGAAATTAAATTTCTACGCAATAACGTGATCGTTGCAATAGTTTTGACTGGTCCAGCAGTTGGTCAAACAGTGCTTATACCTCGCATCCCAATGATTCCAAATGATTTACCTTTTAATTTGAAAAGAATTCAATTTCCCGTTAAGCTGTCTTTCGCCGTTACAATTAATAAATCACAGGGGCAAACATTTAAACACGTAGAAATTGATTTACGTGAAGACTGCTTTTCACACGGCCAACTATATGTCGCGTTGTCAAGATCGGGTTGCGGAGAAAACCAATATGTTCTTCTGCCACAAGAAAATAAAACTAAAAATATAATTTACGCAGAAGTACTTTAAAATAATTATGTTCTTTTAAAAACTTAAAAACAAAATTTGCAAAAAATTGTCTAAAATAATAACAGAAATTGACGCGGACAAAGTGGTGGGTAACTGCTATAATTTATAAAGCTGAGGAGGTTGTTTGCAAAAATAAATATGATGCCTAAAATAACTATTCCACGCGGACGAAGTCGCGGGCACAGCTAGTAACATATATGACGTGGAGTAGACTGTATAAATCGAAACACAACGCCATCTACTGGATGGTTACCCAACCTAGATAACCAAGTGTTGTGTCGATAAATTAATACATCGCCATCAGTTAGAAACCTGTGGAACTATAATAATAATTTCGTGCAGTCGTAGTGTCCTGGTGACAGGGTTTCTGTTGGTTGCACATTCCACCCCTGCGCCGGAGGTGAAGGCCGAGTTAAGTGCGTATAAAAATCACCGCCGGTACAGGGATTTGAACCAGGGACCTTTACCCCGCCAGGCAGACGCCTTAAACACTGAGCCACCAGAACGCTCGTTAATGCACTTACAAATAATTACAAACCATTGTCCTATGATAAACACTGAACGAGAATTTAATTCGCAATAATAAATATTAAGGTCAATAACTAAAACTAAAAACTATCCTATCTTTTAATTTGGGCCAAATAACACACAGTAAACCAAATTTCATCAAAATAAGTTAAGTAGTTACGGAGTTCATCTCGGACAAACATCGTGACGCGAGATTTTTATATATATAAAGATAAAGATATACATATATTAACCATGACATGTTCTACGTATGAGGTCCTTCTTCTGTATGGACACATAGAATCTATCTATATATATAAAGATGAATGTATGTTTGTTTGTTTGCTCTCTATACAAATCCACAGTTTTCATCCGATCTCGATGAAACTTTGCAAACTTATCCTTCGAAACAAGGAGAAAAATACTGGTCTATATTTGGTTGAAAAATTATCTGTATAAATAAGACATGTTGTCTTATAATTTCGAAAAATTACTGAACGGTGATAGACAGACGCGTTGGATGTCTTGGTCTCTGTACTGCCTTTCGATACAGCGGTCAGGTAGCTCAGTGGTTAAAGCGCTTGCTTATTGGTGTTTGGATCGTGGGCTCCGGTTCAAATCTCCGTGGAGGCAAAGATTTTTAAAAATTGTTTTTGATCGTTAGAGCCACACCTGGACCGTCGGTTATTCGTATTGAATACAATGCAGTTGGTGTATACTTTTTTACGTTATATTGATCTCTCAGGGGTGATTCGCAGTCAGTGTGTGTGTGTGTGATCTGCAGTAATAATACTATAAATGCGGAAGTAAGTGTCTGTATTTTTTTACGTTTTGATGACTAAATGCCTATACCGATATTGACGAAATTTGACAAGAAAATCTATGGGAGGGCACAGGACATTTTTTTTTCGTTATGATTAACAGTTATAGTCACGAAATTTTAAGAACTTATCGAATGGTGACAGCGAGACGGATGTGTGTGTTAGTCTGTAATGTTACGTCGGTTGCTCAAGGTGTGTTTCTCGCGCATTATGTTGGCGTATAATTTGTTAGTAAATTTCGTTTAGAGAAATAACGTATTATTTAGAATAGATGTCGTTTTTCTCTGTCCTATTACTTTGTGTCTGCTTAAATGTTTCTGGCACCAGTTTATTTTGCCTTCTTTTTTTACATGCCTTGCGGGCGTAAACTGGCCTAAGTTGTAGCTCTAGCAGTGCACGAGCAGCTAAATTTATAAGAACCCAAGAATTGGATGTTCATGCTGAAGAAAGAAGAAAAGAGCAAGCTGAAATAAACCTGTCCATAGTTAACACCGCTCCCCCATCCCCCCCCCCAACATCCCCTCACCTTTGTTTGTTTTTCTGTTTTTTAAATATATTGGAAATTGATTCTCTTCAAGAGACAGGCTCGACGGTAGAATGATATAGTGATGGTTTTCCTGTAATATTATGCCGATTCGGTGTTGTTTGGGACCAATCCTTCGTTACCAACAACAGTCAATATTCAATTCTGGCGAAGAAATTCTTAATCCACGCGAAGGAAGTCGCGGGTATCAACTAGTAAAAGTAATAAATAAATAAATTTCCAACTAGGAAAGCGAGCTGCCTTTCATAGAATATATTCGTACAGAAATGTCGTCCCATTCAGTCACTGATATTGAGAATGGAATCAGTTATCAGCAGCAGATAAAGACAGAGGCTGCCTGCAGTCATGAGTAGCGCCATTCATTATCACCAGAGGTTTGTTTTCTCGAGCCGTGACGCAACGAGATAACTACGTCTAATACCAGCTGAAGATGAATGAGGTGGCTTACGTTAGCACACAATGCATTCATTCATTGATCCTATTCAGGACTGCAGACGGAAGAGAAGTAATCATTGAGAACAATGTTCATCACCATGTCTTCTCCTCTGATTCACTAATTGCTTTCTCAGATCGTGAACCGAAGTACCGTGCTCGAGGTGATGGCGATAAATCTGCATCTACACTAATATAAATGCGAAAGTAACTGTCTCCCTGTCGGTTTGTTACGTTTTCATGACTAAACGGCTAAACCAATCTTGATGAAATTTGACAAGGAAAATAATATGTAACGTTAGGAAAGACACAGGATACTTTTTCTAATTTAATTACATATTTTGTCATGAAATTTTAAAAACTAACCGAACGATTGCAGACGGATAGCGTAAGGATTTGTTTCTTTCGCAGTCAGATTGTGGGGCACCTTTTATATAAATTATATCCAATTCTAAAAATATATATCGAAGTCCACGCGTACAAAATCGCGAATAACAGCTGCTATTTTGATAAAAGATGAAGAATTCTATTTATTTCTCTACTCTTATAAATCCATATTCGCAAGATAAAAACTTTACACGCGATTGCACAAGTTGTTCACAATATTTTCCTACCGTTACAGTGCAAGTATGTGAGGTAGACATGCGGCTTTTTCCAACATGTTCTACATCTCTCAAGATTTCCACTACTTGCACACCGACACCTATAGCTATATTCAGGATGTCGAGAGAACTACATACGTTTCCTCACAGCAACATCAGTCGTTTGCACAAATGCAACTATCCGCATACAAATTGCGGCAAGATCTGGGGATTCGAAGACACGATCCTTTACGTACCCCACAAGATAAAATCTAAGGGAATCGTATTAGAGGAGCGAGGTGGCCAGGGGTCAATCCATCTCCTAGGGAATGGTTAGCAAGAAGGCTCCTAACATCACCAGACTGTCTTGTTGACAGGTCCAACATCTGAGGGAGTAGGTACCCATGAATCACGTAGCAGTAAATTGCCCCTGTAATCGTCTTGTCAACAAAGAAAAATTGGTCGATTACTCCATCGTTTATTTTTTAAAATGGCGTTCGGCTACTGGGCCATACAGCCAGCTCAATGTGATTTGTTGCTATCAAGTATTGACACAAGGACACTACAACACGGACAAGACATTCACAGACACAACACTAAACACCCATGCCCTCGGCCGGACTCGAACCGGCGACCTTCGGTACGTGGAGCTAGCACTCTAGCCCCTACGCTTCCGAGTCCGGCTACTCCATCGTTCATAACGGCACAACAAATATTAATTCTGGAGTTACCACGAGTATGTTAGCGCGTGATGTGGGGGTTCTCAGAACACCATATCCGAGCGCTATGGCGTTTAACCTGTCCAGACACTACACAGTGGCTTTGTCAGAGAGCATCACCTCTGCAGGAACCCATTGACGTCTTCCACTGAGGCCAGCACGGAAGCAGTAAATTCAGCATGCGCAGGAAGATCATTTCGCTACAAAACTTGCTTAAGTTGCAATTTATTTGCAATAAATAAAAATAAAATATTAGAGATGTAGAACATGTTAAACAAGTGCGTGTCTATCTCATGAACCATGTTTCATTGCAACTGTAGTATGACTTTGTGGACACCCATTATGTATAATCCCCAGGATCTTCTTTTAAACTTGGTCAAAATTCATTGTAATTGATTCGTTTTGGAGTGAGTAGTCTGCGGAAAAACGAGATTATAAGTAGTAGTTTACGTTTTCGCGAACCTATAATTTTGTAGAAGTTTTTAATTTGCGGGCCGGATAGTTGAGGCGGTAGAGCGTCTGACTACGATTTGGACTACCGGTCTCTATCCCCAATTAATCCGAAGATCTTTCAATGAAGCTAAATGTCTGGAACGGCTCCCCGTGTCCATATAGCCAGCTGTCCAATGAGCGCCGCGGAAAAGTAAAGTAAGTTGGAGCGTGGGGCTGACTTCCATTTCCACCTTAGTGCCGCAGGTCGCAGATGGGATTACGGAGCTCTGCCTACGCATATTCCAGCGCGCGATCCTCTAGGCCAGGTACTACCTTCACCAAGTATTTCATACATACGAAAGGTAGCATATAATGAAACGTGATTGCTCAATAAAAGCTGCAATAAACCAGTTAAAGAATTTTATTTCTTATCAACTTACGTGTGTTATAAATCATATTGTGATAGCTATTTCCTGTATTTATTATGTTCTCTGGAAAGATAATATATATTGAAAAAGATACAATGAGCAGAGATGGTATTAACAAGTTCAGCTTGTCAATTAGTACATTTCAACAGACTGGAAGACGTTCTCATTAGTCATTACCTTTCATATTCCAGAGAGATAGAATTGTGACTATCAGTGATAGACCTGTTAGGTCCTCATCACTACTTTACTCACTAATGAAACAGCTTGACGGAAGCTCACTGCTTAGCAGCCACGGAATGTGCCTTGTTGTATTGTAGATACTTGTTAGAACAGAAAGTAAAGGGTAGACGCTGTGGTTATTTACCTCCTTAATACAGTCGAATCTGTACAGTAAGACTGTCAGTTGATCTGATTTGGATGCACATGTTGTCCAGTTGGGATTCTGAATTTCTTATAAATAACACAGATAGCGGTAGAACAGCGAACGCTTTATTCGAGATGTTTGAAATTACGGTATGTAGCAGAGAAATTACGCTGTCTGTTGTTTCTGACAACCGTTGCCTGGTTGCTCTGTTGACAATGAAGTCTGGATATTGGAAAGAAAATTATGAGTATTATATAGAAAAGGAGAGAAAACCAGGACCATGCACTGATACTTGAATTCAAGTATAAGCGAACAGGAAGGCTTTCTCCTCTAGGTAAAGTTATAGGGGACTGGAATAAACTGTCAACAGTGATGCTGAGAAATATACTGCTCATGTTAAAAATCACTAAAGTAAAGATGCATATGAAGCAAAAGAATAAGTGCATGGAAATTTTTGCATCACAATTAATAACGATAAAAATAACATTTGTCTGACTGGGGATCGGAAGGTGAACGTTTTAAATTAGTCTCAGATTGAGCGTGGTGGGTGAGCGGTAACGCTTTGGCCTCGCATTCGGGAGGACACGGTTTCGAATCTACATCCAGCCATTCAGATTTCGGTTTTCTGTGGTTTGCTGAAATAACTTCAGGCAAATATGGCAATAGGTCCTTCAAAAATGCCAAGGCAGAATCCCTTCTCGTTCCTTGCTCACCTTCCCGTTCCCTGTTCCAAGACCTCGACGTCGACGAGGCGTAAAACCATACGAAAAATGTCCGGTCTCAGCTTGAATTCTAGAAGATCCTTAACTCATTCTTCATATGTGGTTCTAATTCCGCGCAGAACTGTAGGATCTCTTGAACTGTAGGATCTCTTTACTGTTCAGAGATGAACTGTGCATCTGACCGAAACCTGGCCAATAGGATAATCAGAACTTATTTGTATGTTTCTGATATAGGTGAAAAACTTAGTGGTAAGTGAAGAAAAGTAGAGATTGAGGTCAGAATTAATTTTAAAAAAACCACAAGGCATCTAGCTGCTATTAGAACTTCTTTTTCTTCACCACCTTTTCCCAACGTTAGTAGTTGGCTGCCTTTGATGATTTTTACTCATCATTGGCACTGTCAAATTTTTAGCTTAGATTTTACGGCTTCATGACCCTTGCTAATGCCAAGCATTATATATCACTGCGAGGTCATATTACGTACTAATGCAGGAAGTGAAGTGTTGCCATCTGTCTATGAAATGTTTCACTATGTTCTGTGTGTGATAGGTGTAATTTTTTTTTTTTTTTTTTTTTTTTTTTTTTTTTTTTTTTGAGAAGTGTATAGTTTATGAGACAGATATTGGGGACTGTCTCGACTTTCGTCTTGATGGCTGCGGAAATCTGGAACGGCAGTACGCGGGGGCCTGTGTTCGTGCGCGGCTCCCCTGTACCCAGGGCGACGCTGCTATTAGATCGCGTCTCTTAATTTAAAGTTCTTAAAATTTTTATAAACTGTCGTGGGGAAATTGTTAACAGCAATGAGATCGTGCGTGGTGAGTGAGCGGTAACTCTCTGGCTTCGTATTTGGTAGAATGCTGGCTAGAATACCCATCCGGAAATCCTAAGTTCGGTTTTCCCTGGTTTCTCGAAACAACTCCAGGCGTTAAAATGGCCATAGGCGAATTCTTTCCCATTCTTTGCTCCCAGTCCTTTCCCGCCTCTAATGACCTGCACGTCGACAACGCGTAGAGCCAGAAGGTTAGCAGCAGTTTAAGGTTAATTGCTAGTGATGCCGTTATTTAAAGTGGGATGCTGATACAGCAGAAATTGAACGCGATCGGGATATTATTTCAGAATAGTGCGATAAATGAAAGCTTAAACTACATTGAATTTTTTTTTGCGTACGCCTCGTCGACGTTGAGGTCATTAGAGGTGGGAAAGGACCGGGGGGGGGGGGCTGGAAGGAGCTGAAAGGATTTCAAACCATGGGAAACCTTAATTTGGATGGATGGACGAGGATTCGAACCAGCGTTCTCCCGAATGCGAGGTCAGAGAGTCAACGATTACCCATCACGTCTGCCTAAATTGATTTTTTTTAAAATCTGGTTAGCGTCTCTCTAAAAGCGAGGTCTTTAGAGACGGGAAAGGATGGGGGGCAAGGAATGGGAAGGAATTCGGCCATGGCCTTTTGAAGAAATCATCTCGACATTTGCCTGGAATGATTTGGGAAACTATGGAAAACCCAAATCTGGATGCCCGGACGGGGATTCGAACCGCCGTCCTCCCGAATGCGAGGCCAGAACGCTAGCCGTTACACAACCACGGTCGGTGCCTAAATTGAAAATAATCCTAGGTAATAAGTGTAACAAAAATAATCCACTTGTCCGTAGGTACGAAGTTCTTCAGTCCTAGATGAAATACAACGTAACATGAAGAGGGATCTGCGTGAAATATCGATGTTAATTTGGGAATGCGATTCATACGTGGAATTTTGAAGAGTTGTAACGCATATACGAAGGAAGTAGCTGTCTATATTACTGTTGGGACCATAATCGCAAAGGATTAATTGATAGTACCAGGAAATGATAGACTAGCAAAGAGCTAGGTACTCGTTTTGTGACGTCTTGCCATAGCTCTTACGGAAGTGCCACAGAGTTAATATATGTGTTTCGGATTCTCTAGTTGATTAACGATGTAGTTTCCTATTGAATTTACTAGAAACTTCCGAACATCCACTTTCATATATGATTGTGTGTAAAGATTCCGTCGAACAAACTGTGTCGAAATGACAGAAGAGATAAGATCAAGATAATAAGATGTCTTGTACCAACTCTTAATTATATTACTTTTCCATTGTGCCATTGGAGATTGGAATGGATAAAGGAGAGCTTAGTTTTTCGTAAAGCACCATCTTCCATCCGCAGTTTAGTGAACTGCATAATATAGATCCTATTTTTACAAAATTCCTATTTTTTGTTTTTGTATTGTTTGTGGCTTTACGCCTCGTTGACTTCGAGGTAATTAGGGGCAAGAAAGAATTGGGGGCAACGAACGGAAAGGAATTTGGCCATGGCCTTTTACTAGAACCACCCCGGTATTCGCCTGGAGTGATTTGGGGAAACCACGGAAAATCTAAATCTGGAAGGACGGGCGGAAATTCTAATCCGCGTTCTCCGGAATGCGAGGCCAGAGTGTTACCGCTCACCCTCCACGCTCGGTGACTGTTATGAATATGGTAATAATGTAATGAAGAAAGGGTGATAACAATTACTCTTTGTTATCAGGAACCTTGAGACAAGTAATACCAACACCAAGGAGCTTAAGTAACTAGGACTAGTAGGTTACAAAACTAACATTGACCTTGTGGAAGATAGGACTGTTTGAGAGATAAGTTCGGGTCCCGACTGTGTACCGCCGGAAAGGATATTAGATAGTGATGATTCTTACAAATATCTAATAATAGTAAAGTGTTTCGTGCATTAACGATAAATCACTGGCGCATGAGCAGCTGAAAAAATATAATAAATTGAAAAAAAGTGTTGGCAGACCTACTAAAATGAACGGCTTGGTTGCTTATTGGTTAAAGCGTCTGACTGGAAATCGAAAGGTACTCGGTTCGAATCCCTGGCTCAGCGGAAATTTTCGCAGGCCCTTAACCCGACGTTCACCTCCTCCACTGCTTGCTTTATAACGCGACGTACGACAGGAAGCTTCCGTTGTTCGGGTTCCACATTCAACTGCAAATCTACCGAATGTAATCCTACCAAGTTAGGTTAGGTAAGGATGAAATGAACTGGCCTATTTACAATATCAGGCTAACATCAGGCTTAACGTAGATTTGAGGCCTAGTATATGCCAAGACTGATGAGACGTGACGGGTGTGATTGAAGGAGATGGAGCTCCATATTTTGCGTTGTTGTCAGCGCCACGCTCTGATCACTTTGCCTCCTGAGTTGTTGCACTGTTTTGAGAGCAGGCTGAGTGAGAATAAGGGCAGAAGACTGGATTCGAGGAATCAATGCGATCTAAATTCTGATAGACCATTTCGCATTCTTGAGATTTACCGAATGAAATGCTATAGTTTTTTAATCTAATTCCATGTTTGCATCATTCCCACTTTTACTTACGAGTGTAGTGAAATACTTCGTCCATCAACCTATTTGAGCCGGAATGACAGGAAAGATAAGATTAGAGAAATAAGGTGCCGCAATGATTGTTATATGAATTCCTTTTTTCCCTCGTACCATTAGGGATTGGAATGCACAACAAAGAGATTAGCTTTGGTGCTGAGCACCCTCTGTCACCCACAATTTTGTGAATTGCAGAGTATATATGTAGATGTAGATGTAGATTCCCCTCAAATTAAAAGGAAAAACACAGATCTTTAATGTTGACACGCGCACTGGTACAGAATATAGTGCGTGTTTTTATCAAACATAAGCCCTTTTTCCGTGTTAAAGGCGTATAGTTTCACCTTAAATGTAAATCAGTCCATGCTAGAGCGTCGTCTTTCCAATGCGCACGAGCGTGGTTGGTAAGCGGTAACGCTCTGGCCTCAGGTTGGAATACTCGTTCGACCCCAGATTTCGATTTTCCATGGTTTCCCAAATTCACTCCAGGCCATGTCAGAGTTCTTTCCAGTTTCTTGCCCCTAGTCCCTTCCCATCTGTAATGACCTCAACGTCGACAAGGCGTGATAAGCAAGTGATAAGCAAAACGAAAAAAAAAAATCGTGTCTCGGGCTTTCTGATTACAGTTTTTAGTAATCACCTGAGCGAATACTGAGACATTCCGTCTTCAAAAACTACAAACTACGCATACATTACATGGTTTGTAGACAATTGGCATCGAGGTTACACTCACGCCTAACATTCGGACGGACGTTAGTTCGAATCCCCGTCCAGCCATCCAGATTTCGGTTTTCCATGGTTTACCAAAATCACTCCAGGCGAATGCCGCATATATATATGGTGATTTAGGAGGAATAGTAAATATTGGAAGAGGTGGTAGTATGAACAATATTGAATAAAAAATGTTTATATAGACATGTGTCCGATTTCCATTCAATTTGGATATACAGGTGCTGGAATGTGCACAAAATAAACCTCAGAAAATGATAAAGAGCCCACAAATAACTTGTTGTAGTACTTTATTCATGTAAAAACCACAAGCATTAGGTTATGTACTACAGGTAGAGACTGTTGTTTCAGCCTCGTAACGTATCAACTACAGTCGCTTTTTTTTCTGAGATGCGCACGCATCGGGATTGTACGTGTCAACTTCAGGCATCAATAAAGGGATGGTGAGATTTTCTAACATTGAATTTAAACTGTTGTAAATATATGCGTGTGTTTTTTTATGAATAAAGTATTTCAATAAGTTATTTCTGTGCCCTTGATCATTTTCTGAGGTTTATTTTATGCATAACGTTCCAGCACCTGTATTTCCAAAACGAATGGAAATCGTACATATGTTTATATGAACATTTTTACTCAATATTTTTCATACTACCATCTTATTCAATATTTACCATTCCTCCTGCATCACCCTATATATATATATATATGGCAACAGTGCCCATCACGATCATCCTTAATGACCTCGACTTCCACAGAACGTTAGAAAAATCAGACCTTTGCCACCCTAATTCTGATAATCCTCTTGTCAATTTTAGTACATTACTCGTCGTGTTCATACATGCATCTCTGTACGTCCCTTTTATGTCAGTAACATTAACGGAGGATGAAACACACAACTATGTATTATACTTAATTACTACAACGACACCCAGTAACTTCAAAGTAAAATGCAAGCAGAGAAAAACGTTTATATTTATCTTACATTTTGTTGTTGTTTTTATTGTTGTATAACGTATGAACTGACCCCGGTAGCATTATAAGCTAGCGCGCTGGCTTCGCTTTGCAAGGGTGCGGTATCAGATTCAGGCGTTTTTGACTGACAGTTGTGTTCGTCTTGTGGTATCCATGCTATATAGGACCCAAAATACTATGAGTAATCCTTAAATAAATGCAGATCAAATCTGAAATGTAGCACTGGTTATATGAGTAGGCAACGGAAAGTATTTTTAAAAAACAAAAAGGAACCATGATAGTGGCGAAGAGGTTCAAATACAGAACAAAGGTACGAAAATGTTTCTTTAGTGAAGTGAGTTTTCTGCACTTCTATATTTTTAACACGTACTACCTGCCAGGGAGGCTTAGTACAAGGCGACCAGTCGCGAACCATGGCTCACCTCCCCATTGCCATTCAGTAACTTCTGAATATCCTCAGCCTGTTCTGTTTACAAGACAATGTCATCAGCAAATCGTAGCAGGCTGATTTTTTCTCCTTGAACACTCATGTTACATGAAAATTTTTATTTTACTTCCATTATTGCTTCCTCTACATACAAGTTGAATATTAACGGGGATAGAATACAACCTTGTCTCCCGCCCTTTTTAACTGATGCATGTCTCTCGTGATTCTCTACTTTTATTATAGTCACTTGATTCTTATATAGTTTATAAAGTATTCTTCTATCTCGATATTTTAGACCTGACTTCTTTAAAATATTGAACATCTTGTCCCATCTAACATTGTCAAAAGCTTTTTCTAGATCAACAATCACCATAAAAGTATCTTTGTCTTTCTTGATCCGCCCTTCAAGTATTAATATTAAAGCCAGAATTGCTTCCCTTGTACCGCGGTTTTTCCTATCTTCACCTACTATCTCTTCTACTACCCTTTCCATTCTTCTGTTATTCTTGTCAGAATTTTGAAGCATGTGATGTTAGACTATTGGTGTAATAATTCTCACATTCATCGGCTTGGGCTTTCTTCGGAAGTGTGAAAATGATATTTTAATTAAAATCAGTTGTAATTTCTCCTGTTTCATAACTTTTTGATATGCGTTTGAATAATCTTTTGATTCCTTCTTCTCGTAGGGATTTAAGAAGTTCTGCAGGGATCCCATCAATTCCAACTGCGTTATTTGCTTTCAAGCCATTCAAAGCTCTATAAAATTCTGTCCTCAAAACAGAATCTCCTAAGTCAACCTGTTTTAAGAAGATACTTGCCACACGGGGGGAGAGGGGTGTCTAGGAAAAAGCCACCTTAAGCTACATGGAGAGGGGGGAGGGGGGTGAAGGAAGGGGTTATAAAAGCTAGAAACGGAGCCTCGTAGTTTACGGACGCTCCCATAGATACTACAAAGCTATCTCCATTCAGCTCCTATTGTTTGACGTACACATGTGGTTATGGTTTCAATCAGATTTAACCAACTGTTATGTATGGTAGATCTTCTAGTTTAAGATTCTGCTATATTTCTTTAGTCTACGCAGTGCATTTAACATCTACTAAAAACGTTTGCTATTGCATGCGGATGTTTTGAATAGTTTATACGAAGAAAGACAGGTGATGTATGTTTATAATACCCACATCTAACTAATTCCTGTGCATAAAGTAACTGAAACAAAATTATAAAAAGTGCCTGTTAGTATTTTAGATATTTCGGAGACTGTAAAAAGTTCTTTAGAATGCCTCAGTTTCAGCGAACGGATTTCTTTCGTCATAAATATGCGCTTGAAATGATTACATTTCCGTTCGCTTGATGGTCAACAAGTCACCTTGCATTATGTTTAAATAACAAATCTTATTCTGTCTGTATTCCTGGTTTACACTCTTCAGTCACACGACATGTTCGCCATAGTCTGAGAGGAAACATTACTGTAACATTTCCGAACTCGTCTATAATGTATGTGTTTATCACCCACGTCTATATGTATTGTATCGTAGTCGGAATCACTGCATTGTGTAATTGCGTTGTTGATAGTGTTGTCAGTATGATTCAATATTTTCAAGTATGTAATAGTGCAACACTGCGTCCCTTTAAATATTTACTTCGCTCAGATTTGTTTGGTATGCTGGCCTCTAGCTTCCTGTTCCCTGATATTAATGGACGTGTTGTACTAACGAGCAATACGATTACTACTAAAAAACACATACGGAACACATATTTGCAGCTGTCACCATTGTCGTGTGTTCGTCTTCCTCTATTAACACCTAAACAATTTTTGTTAAGTTTCACGGCTAGTCTACATCGTGGTCATTAGACCAGGGAGAGGAGTGGGGGCAAGGAACAGCGGGAATACGGCCAAGGCCTTCTGAAGAAACCATCCCGGCATTCTCCTAGATTGATTTCGAGAAACCATGGAAAATCTGGTTGGCCTGCCTGGGAATCTGAACATTAATCACTCATCCATCTGAATTGATTTAAACACTTTAAATTTGTAAAACTAACCATAAACTCTTATGTTAAATATCAGATTTCCCTGTTTTAATGTGGTCACCGTTAATGTTGATATTTATTCCATAGTCCATCCAATCCAATTATGGGGAAAACGTCTTCCCATCACTGAGCGTGGTGGTGTAACGGATAGCGTTCTGGCCTCGCATTCGGGAGGACGGCGGTTCGAATCCCCGTCCGGGCATCCAGATTTGGGTTTTTCATGGTTTCCCAAATCACTCCAGGCAAATGCCGGGATGCTTCCTTAAAAAGGCCATGGCCGAATTCCTTCCCATTCCTTGCCCCCATCCTCGCTGTTGAGAGACATAAAGCAGTTAAAAAAACAGTCTTCCCATCACTCACAGTTTGTGCGCGTGGGGGAGAGAGGAAGAGCCTGCTTATATATTAGAGCAAAAAAGGGGGGGGGGGGGAGAAAGAGCGTGCATGTCTCAATAAGTCCTTGAGTAACAAACTGTTCTCTAAGTGTTTAGTGTTAATTTCTTTACACGCTGTGTAATTTCTGAAGTGCGAATCGTGGACCTGTCTAGATGATAACGGAAAACTACTTAAAAATCGTAATAAAGGGGCCGACTCCGGCAGCGTAGGGGTAGCGTGCATGCTTCTCGTTGCAGGGGTCGCCGGTTCGAGTTCGGCCTAGGGCATGGGTGGATTTAATTAAATGTTGTGTTCGTCTTGTGTCGTCCTTACACAAGAGAGAAAATAATTACACTTATAAGAAATCTGTAAATTGTAAGAGAAACAAACATTTTGAGCTGGCTGTATGGCTAACACGGCCGAATGCCATTAAAATAATAAATAAATAATAATAATAAAAAATATAAGGGTGGCCGATACTCTTTGTTCGAGATCTGAGCCTACCCCGTATACCTCCATGTGTCCAGGATGGCGGCTTTTTATCACGCACGACCAAACCGCTAAATGCATTTTTCCCCCTCCAACTCGGCCATCAAAGTCTACGTGGACACTGGCCATTACAGGTAGCCCGTATTAATTATGAGATTTGAGGGAAAGGAACTGAGTTCCTGCCCAAAGTCTAACCGGAACTGTAAGGCTCGGCGTACTTAATCTATTGAATGAAATTCTTGGCTTGCTAAACGTTGAGATGTCCCATTCTGTAAATCTCATTGTTTATCAATTTGTTAGATTCAATCGTTTTATTGCCATAATGGATTTAGTTTTAATAAGTTCATTTGATTTGATTTGAATGTGGTTCTCGACCGACAAGGTTATTGCGAGGAATATTTAATGCTCTTACCTGTCAAATGTGAGAAAGGATAATGGTTGTAATTCAGTGGACAAGAGAGTGCGTAATAAAGAATGTACTTTAGGGTGGTCTGGTTGACCTCCAAAGGAACAGACTTCCCTTGTGTTCCCTAATGTTTTTGATAGTTAGTTTACTGAAATGATGGAGAGGCTCTCGGGTATAGTGCGGGTTTGTTTAAAACAATGTGACGTTGTGAGTTCGTCTGCCTGGATACTCGATGAATGAAAGACTCCTTTCAAACCCCAGTAATAAAGTGTTTCAGCGCTGAGCTGTCAGACGCTTTGCAGATGTCGCTGGCAAAGAAACATTCGTTAGCAATAAACTGTTTGTGCGTGGGAATTGCAGGCCAATCAGAAGAGAGGAAAGAGGACAGCATGGAAGGGATAACCTCCGAAGGAAGTGTCGGAGGTGATGGTACATATTCCATCCAATGGAATTCATTTCCGCTGGTTGCTAATAAATTGTTTACACTTGTTATATATTCGGCCAATCGGAGATGAAGAAAGGAACGCGAGGTGACAAGCGAAGAGCCGAATGGACGGAGAAGGACACTTGAATTTCGGCGCGTGGACTGGACGCCAGAGGCTGGACGGTGAACTCAACGCGGCCCTCTCCGCTACGAGCAGGGTTCGGGCATTGGTGCGGTTCCCAAGGGAAAGGACGACTCCGCCGGCTGTTGGAGAGGAGAGACACCAGACGCCAGCACTGCGTGCCTGCTACCTACGGCACGACTCTCCGGGGACGCCGACACCTCTTCTCGTTTCGAGCCAACATTACGCACCGCCTGCGCTGCTCAACACTACAGTAACTCCTACGTACGCAATCATCTACAAGGTGACCACAACGAGCTCCAAATTAAATAATCCTTGAACTGTACATTCCACTACCTGAGAGGGAACAACCATTTATCCATTAAAGTAATTGTTTCGTCAAATAAATTTTGCTTATCATGTATCAAGATTAATAAAGTCACTATGTTCCTTTTGAACATATTATGCTTGACTTGTATTAATGTGAAGGACCACTTCGGAAGAGAACCCTTCCCACAATCAATTATTTAGTTATTAGTTAATAAAACTGTGTATAAAGTAGTAAATCCCGAGGCATACCCAGTGGGACACAACAACTTTTAAGTTTGTGTGTTCTGTATGAAACATACACTCCTGGAAATTGAAATAAGAACACCGTGAATTCATTGTCCCAGGAATGGGAAACTTTATATACACATTCCTGGGGTCAGATACAACACATGATCACACAGACAGAACCATAGGCACATAGACACAGGCAACAGAGCATGCACAATGTCGGCACTAGTACCGTGTATATCCTCCTTTCGCAGCAATGCAGGCTGCAATTCTCCCATGGAGACGATCGTAGAGGTGCTGGATGTAGTCCTGTGGAACGGCATGCCAAGCCATTTCCACCTGGCGCCTCAGCTGGAGCAGCGTTCGTGCTGGACGTGCAGACCACGTGAGACGACGTTTCATCCAGTCCCAAACATGCTCAATGGGGGACAGATCCGGAGATCTCGCTGGACAGGGTAGTTGACTTACACCTTCTAGAGCACGTTGGGTGGCACTGGATACATGTGGACGTGCATTGTCCTGTTGGAACAGCATGTTCCCTTGCCGGTCTAGGAATGGTAGAACGATGGGTTCGATGACAGTTTGAATGTACCGTGCACTGTTCAGTGTTCCCTCGACGATCACCAGAGGTGTACGGCCAGTGTAGGATATCGCTCCCCACACCATGATGCCGGGTGTTGGCCCTGTGTGCCTCGGTCGTATGCAGTCCTGATTGTGGCGCTCACCTGCACGGCGTCAAACACGCATACGACCATCATTGGCACCAAGGCAGAAGCGACTCTCATCACTGAAGACGACACGTCTCCATTCGTCCCTCCATACACGCCTGTCGCGACACCACTGGAGGCGGGCTGCACGATGTTGGGGCGTGAGCGGAAGACGACCTAACGGTGCGCGGGACCGTAGCCCAGCTTCATGGAGACGGTTGCGAATGGTCCTCTCTGATACCCCAGGAGCAACAGTGTCCCTAATTTGCCGGGAAGTGGCTGTGCGGTCCCCTACGGCACTGCGTAGGATGCGACGGTCTTGGCGTGCGTCCGTGCGTCGCTGCTGTCCGGACCCAGGTCGACGGGCACGTGCACCTTCCGCCGACCACTGGCGACAACATCGATGTACTGTGGAGACCTCGCACCCCACATGTTGAGCAATTCGGCGGTACGTCCACCCGGCCTCCCACATGCCCACTATACGCCCTCGCCTAAAGTCCGTCAACTGCACATACGATTCACGTACACGCTGTCGCGGCATGCTACCAGTGTTAAAGACTGAGATGGAGCTCCGTATGCCACGGCAAACTGGCTGACACTGACTGCGGCGGTGCCCAACCACTGCGCAGCTAGCGCCCTTCGACGGCCAACACTGCTGTTCCTGGTGTGTCCGCTGTGCCGTGTGTTTGATCATTGCTTGTACAGCCCTCTCGTAGTGTCCGGAGCAAGTATGGCGGGTCTTACACACCGGCGTCAATGTGTTCTTATTTCAATTTCCAGGAGTGTATATTTTTTGTTTTCGTGAAATGTGTAGCTTATGAGGCGGAAATTGGGGATCGTCCCACCATTCACCGAGATGATTGCAGGAAATCGCAATCAGGACGGCGAGTGCACGTAGGACTGGGCTCTAGCCAGGTTCCATTGTGCTTCCTGGATCCTGTGTGCGAGCCACACTGGCGGGTGTGCTGGATGTTGTATATTAAAGAACTTTATCATTTGGTTCGTATCGTATTATATCTGTAAGAAAGGCATCAACTTCATACACCAAGTCTTACGACCGCAGAACGACAAAAAATTGTGCTACCGAGTACCAACACATTCCGAAACCTTAACTCGGTGTGAATCAATAACTGATATGAAAGTTTTCTAGCCAAGATGGATTGCAGAGATGAGAGGGAAGAGATACAATATATCTCAATTTTTATTATTTGATTCATATTTAATTTATCGAGCAAATTCTATGCAGCTAGTATGGTAATTTTTTTGATTTGATCTGGCTCCACAGTTCAACATTTGTTGCTACTCTAAATGAGATATGCACTTATTTCCTTTTTCCATTCACATAAATCTGTATGAGGCCATTACCATGGAGCTTCTTTGTTCACACATCATGAAAACATTTCCTAACCGGTTTCGATGGGGTGGTCACAGTTTGAAAGTTTAGGGTCTACCTTAAAAATTGCGGCATGTTTTACCACTCAGCATGGAGAACAGATAGGCGCCAAAGATCACACCATATCAAAGATATATACTTCACTCTTTGGATTAATTTTGTTTTCAACTACGTAATTTTAGTTATTTAGTTGCATGGCACAATTGAAATGATTAAAAGCTAAATTCATCATGCCTTATGTGGGCACCACTTCAAGAAATTGTGTTTTTCTTTCATTACGTGCGTGAAACTGCTACAAATGCTAGTTTTTATATGTATGTAAACAAATTAGAAGCCTCTGCATAAGAGCAAAAAAAGATGCTTCATTCTTAGATCTAATCAGTCCTTTGTATTTAAAAGTTCATTTAACAACACGAAGTGTTAAAAGAGTTCATCATTTTCATCTGAACACGGCCACAGAGTAAAGACCTTCACCCGCGGTATAATTGCTCGATTACGGAGAGTATTATATCAATAATCAATACTAAGAAGCTCTTCACACTTAACCTATTATTATTTATCAGGCATATTGTCTACAAACAGAACCAACGGAATACTCTAAAAACAGTTAACAACAAAGCTGTAAAATGTTTAGTAGGTTCAAATAAAACTATTACAACTTTCTTTTCTTTTGGCTTTAAGCCTCGTCGACGTCATCACACGTGGGAGAATTTATACCGTCATGCTCTCTGTGGTCCGTATAAAACAAGCTGTCCCACATCTCAAACTTAGTATATGAAATAAGTTAGCGATGTGTGACCGAGCGTGGTCGGTGAGCGGTAACGCTCTGGCCTCGCATTCGGTAGGACGTCGGTTTGAATCCCCGTCCGGGCATCCAGATTTGGGTTTACCATGATTTCCCCAAATCACTCCAGGCGAATGCTTGGATGCTCCTTCAAAATGCCATTGCCGAATTTCTTCCCGCTCCTTGTCCCCAGTCCTTTCCCGCCTCTAATGACCTCGGCGTCCACGAGGCGTAAAGCCATAAAAAAAACCGATGTGTGAAAATTAGGGATGGAATCTAATATACCCCATTATAGTAAACGACTTTAGCATTTACACTGAATCATTGACATTTAATTCATTTTGGATAGTTAATTCATTGCTTGAGATTATTAGCGCTAAACAGTGTGTACAAAACGAGATAAACTGTTTCATGCATCAAGAATGGTTGTATTCTATCGACGTATACGTTCAAACTAAAAAAGCTCATAAAATGGTAGTAAAGCTGTTATGAGTGAGCACATTGAAAGAATTAATGTCACCGAGATAAAACGTAAGCCATTAATTCTGAATGACAGCATTCCAACGATAAAAAAAACAAAACAAAAACGGAATCGCAGATGTAACATTTTATTGTTTACTACAGTCTCAGAGGGAACTAGGAATTGAAAACTTCCAATATTGCGATACAGATGGAAAATAGACAACCTAGCTTGAGATGCATGATGACAATATTAAAAGTATTGAATGGATTGAAAACGTTACTTAGATCTTAATACAATGAACTAGCAATTTGGTGTTGACCAGGGCGGACGATTGCTTTAGTTCACAGTACTGCGAAACTGTTTGTCATGGCAGGATTGTTTAAGGACGAATGGAGAACAAAACTGTGTTGCTTTTTGAAATACATTCACTGAAGACTGTGCCTTAAGTGGGTCATTTACTGTCATAAACAGCCATCGTTTGAAAAAGAGGAATAACTGTCTTAAAACTCTGGCTATTTAATTTTACATACATATTTTGATAACTTAGTGTTCAGTAAAGATGTGGGGTCATGGAAAAAAGCTGGATCGCTATCTTTCTTTAAAGTTTAATCCTGGTCTAAAGCAGGGGGCGTTGAAGAGATCATAGGGGGTTGAGGACCATCTGCCGCACCCTGCTTTCCAGTATTGTATCTGGCTGAAAGGGCTGCATCAAACAAGTTCTTCATTGCATTCGCATTGTCTATGCAGCGAAGAGAAACAAAATAGATTGGCAATAGTGGAACGCTATAATTTAAGGTCGCTGATTACATCGAACTTTCTAATTAATAATTTTTAATAATATGTATTTTTTAATCAAACTGTGAATAAAACACTAATAATGTAATCAAGTAACTTTAGAAATCTGTTTTTGTTTTTCTATATACCATGTTGTACGCTTTCCGTAAGAGGGTAGCCATCGAATAATTGTTTCAAAAAGGGGTTACGAGACAAAAAAGTTGGAGCAATACGGCTTACATTATTTATTCCAAGAAGTGGAGTTGGTGTGTTTTCTTTTCTGAAAGGGGGTGGTGAGTATTTTTTTTTTTTAAATAGATCGGTAATTGTTTTCGAAAAGGGAGCGGTAGCACAGAGGAGGTTGGGAGCCGATGGTCTACACTTTACAGAGTGTCAAGGCTAACCGCATCAGAGCAGAAAGTACCTCATGTCATCCAAGTTCGAGCCGGCAGAGATGGTTACCGGAGAGAATTGATGGTTTCCCCTCCAACGCTGCCTCGGATGAATTACTTCTAAATTGAGTAGTAAAAATTAGTTGTCTACGCGTACATATTATGTCAACCACATAAATTTGTTGGGCAGTTTGCACATAACAATAAATAGTTTAGAGAAGTCCAATAAAACCAACGAGTCTACTGGATGAGTGGCAACGTTTGTGTGGATGAGTGTATACGATTACCGGACCGGATTTCTCCTTTCCAGGTTTCCAGAAATCGCTCCAGACGAATGTTGGAATTGTTACTTCGTGAAGACTGTTACCACTTTCCTTTCTCACAATCTTCTCGCGGCTCTTAATACCACCGTCGAGCGTAAAGCACTTATAAAACATCCAGTAAAACTATTAGCTTCTTTTAGAAAGGCGCTGCATGAGTTTTTTCCTACTATTCTAAGGTCTGCTTAGTTGGCTGCAGCACCGTTATGGTTTCCGTCGTTTATATGGGGGTTATCTGGTTCGAGTGCTGGTGGTGGAAGAAATTTTTATAGCCAGGACTTGGCCAGCAGAGCAGTAAAGGTGGTAGCGGACAATGCTGATCACCAGATTGTGCACCAAAGTCCTGGGATAAATCCAAACCTCTCAGCAGTGCGTATGGAGTGAGAGTTTAGGGGGCATCCATAAATTACGTGAGGTGTTTTTCTGAATTTCCGGACCCGCTCTCCCCTCTGGTCCGAGAGACCTCCCTAGAAATCTCCCTCGCAACGTTTTGAGACCAAAGCCGGTTACACCCCCACTTTTCGACGAAATAACCACCTTTCGCGTCATTTGCAGGCCCCTTTTTTTTTTTTTTTTTTTTTTTAAGCTCTACAGTCCAATAAAAATTTCCCGACATTGTTGATGGTGATACGTCCGTAGGTTGGGGACGTTAAGACTGGCGGCCCCAAAGTTGTTTTTCGGAAGAGTAGTTCTGAATGGGCCGATATCGGGTTTCACCCTCTTCCTTCTACCTCTTATACACAACACACACATTATACACGAACACAGTCACACTGTCGAAGGAAACGGGAATCCACCCCGTTCATCTTCCCAGACGTTGCCATGGAGGGGTAAACATCCCCCATGGTGACCACCTCGGGTAAGACGTTCATAAGAAGACTATTCCAATCTAGCCAAGCGTAAATCAGAATCGAATTTTAACAGTATCCTTTGCCATTCGACAGTTCTCTAGAGAACGTTTCTGCATCAGACGCGTAGGACAATGTTTTTGCGAGGTGCATTTCCCTTTAAACCGGTCGGTATACAATCTGTGCAAAGCTGCGTTCCCAAGATCTCTTGTAACAGAGGCGGCACCTCATTAGCCGAAGTGTAGGGACGAGCGCGCGCCGCAGGTTAGCCCTCGCTTACCTCGCCGCCACCTCCCCACCACGTTGCCTAGTGTCGTTTGGCACAGCGCACTTCACAGCAGCAGAAGAGGTGCGCACCGCTGCTGCAAACCGATGCCGATGGCAACAGCGCACTGCTACACACGCCTGTGATGTTTACCGACAGAGAGTAGGTAGCTCGTCCCCGATAGCAGAGGCGGCCCCGTTCCGATGGCGTGTTGTTGAGTATCCGTTCCGTCCCGTCCCGTCCCGCCTTCGTTACAAGACGTCGTGGGAACACGGCTTAAGAGCTATAATGCACTCTACGGAATTTAAAATTTTCTTAGTGATGCATTATAGTCTGTAGCTAGAACTATTTGATAAATTATAAACTCATTGAGTTTCCATGCCGTTGTCTTCCACGGTGATAGACTTGCGATGACTTAAAAAGAAACCCATAGTCCACAACACGAAGGTTGGTTGGATTCTTACTAAACTACTGTGTCATAGATAGGATGGCCAGTTCCTTTCCTCTGAGACCTACTGTTTAGTGTGAAATCCGAACCACGTAACGTCCTGGCATAGCTCATATGATCAATCACAACTCTTAAATATTCCTGGCTCCACCGTGATTTGATCTCGGGGCCGGACTCCTAACTTTTGAAAGCAAGCGCCTTAACAAGTTACTATTATGGCAATTTATATTGTATTAGGTATTGCATGAGGCTTTACTCTGTATTTGTGGGACATTATAGTGAGTACAACACAGGACAGACTCATCATTTAATTAAAACCACTCATGCCCGAGGCGGACTCGAACCGGTGACCCTCACAAATGCTAAGCAAGCATGATAGCTTCTACACTGTTATGGCCGGCGACTACTGAGCTACTAGACCACTCGCAATGACTTTAACAAGCCAGTAACAAAACTAAAATTGTAGTTTGACTGAAAACGTCAGCCGTACTGTGTGAGGAGCTAGTGATGCTAGGATGCTAGTGATTACTTAATGCGAATTATTTTTTAGTACAGATGAATAAAAGTGTAGTGTGGAAATCAAGATTTTTGTGGAGAGTATTGTAGATGTAGAACTGTTCACACTCTGCCTGCGGAAGTTGTCTCTTACCCGTAATAGGTCTCCCTCGCGTGCCAGTTGCACCAGGAAACCAGTCATCAAGTAACACTTCACAGCTAAACGATATTCCCAGCGTTCAAACGTGCAACCTTGTTCCGCTACTACCCGCATGTTGGAGGTGTAAAAACTCTGCTAATGAGAATCGCCGGGCGTTGTTATGCTATAAATTTGGGATGGTACGCGGGGAGAGTCAGTTGAATCATGTACACCATTCATCTACTTGGTTTGTTACCTATGTGAGCCACGAAATGAACTCCATTAAAAAATACTGGTGCATGTATGTGTAATAGTGGCGACTCCTCTGGATGTAAATATACCGCCTGACGTCGTTTCAGTGAGTACTAAAGCAATTTAAGCTTTAACATTAAAACGCGCATGCGCAGAACGTTAAGTGCGCATACGCACTCAGAGCGTAAAGGCGGTTTCACACACACCGGCATAACCGGAGCTGGTGCCGGTGTAGTCAAATGAGAGCTTTCACACGTAGTCCGGTCGAATGCAGCCGGTGGTGAACTCGACAACCGGACCGGCACGATCGCCGGCCCTTTGATTTCTTTGTTCCTTATGCACACTGGTGCTGCTGAAGGTGAGGTGTTTATACGGTCTAATCTCAGACACAACAATTTTCCTCCAATTTTTGTAACACGATACTATGGCATTGATTGAATTAGTGGAGATTAAACAGATAAAACAGCGGACTATTTCAAAGACGGAGTAGAAAAACTGAAGGCGTGGAAAGAGATATATACATTTTTGAAATAAGATTTCGAAGTGAAAAGAAAAAAATAACAACTGAAAGTTGATAAGTTATACTTTTATTATTAGTAATAACATTGCAGAATAGTTTACACAATTTATTTGGTTAAATATATTGAATATATCTATTATCTTACCTTAACCGTTCAGCAGGAGGCCTATTACATATAATGCATATAGCAAATAACTTTTATAATCATTTTAAATAGTAAAGTACACTTCAGCTCAGAACATAACCTTGTTATACACCCATTATCTTTCTAAAGCCATTTAGAAGGAGGCTAATCTCATATAGTTGTATAGTAAAGAAATTTTATAACCATTTTCTTAACAGTAAAGCCATTTTTTAAATCTATGCTAAACCATTTTCGTAAAAGACATAAGATTCAAATATGTTTTTCTGCAGTAATAGTGTTTTTTTTTTGCATTCATTTCCACTAAGGAAGCAGAGAATGATGATAATTTTAAGGTTTTTTTGTATGCTATTAAAATTTATTTAAGGAGATATTGAAAAATAAATCATTTGAACTTTTTAGATAAAAGAGCTGGGAAGATAAAAGTAGGTATAATTAAGAGAGAAAAATTCACTTAGTACAATAATATAACGGTTCAAAGGTAACATGAAATTTAAAGTAAGAAAAATTAGTTCTAGTGTCGACATGTGATAGCATCACCATGTGGAACTTTTAGAAATTAATTGCTCTTAAACGTGAATAATTAGGAGAAAATTTGTTATGACCGAAAATATAGGGAATAAATTAAACTTGGACATAACAAATTTCGGGAAAATCCGAATAAAATTAGCGTACCACGAGAATGTGGGATCTTAGTAATTCACCAGAGAACAGTTCTTCCCCGCGGGAAAACGCCATTGTTCTATGACAATTCAGCGAAAGATAAGCCAAGGCTATAAAAAGCCAACCGGCGCAGGCAGCCTCAAACAGTTTAACAGGCAGTCTCGTGCAGTTTTGAGGAACAGTTTTTAAGAGGCAATTTAGCGGAAGTAGTTTTGAAGTAGCAGTACGTTTCGCTCCGCGAGGGTAAATTTCAAAATTTAACTGCTAACAGTTTACTTATCTTGCCTCGGAAATAGTTTGCGGGTTCTAATACTGGCTTTGGAAGAGGAGAACTTTATTTTTGATATTCAACGCCAAGAACTTTAGTTATGATGTGTAAAGAAGTAAATTGTAGCAGTGTTTAAAACTATCACTACGCTCACTGTGAACTTTGGGGTGTTGCCAGAGTTAATGCTTCCTTACAGTGTTGTGCCTTGGAGGATAATCTGCCTCTTCATATGTGATTTCGAAGTTCGATATTGCCTTAAATGTTTTCAACAGTGTAATCTGATACCAGGGTTAACTTCATCAAACTTTCAGAATATATTCAAATTAGTAACTACAGTGAGTTTCTTACATTTATGTATGACCTGTAAGCTATTAGAGGGTAAACTAATAGCTTGGCGGCCGTGTAGCATCTTCTAGAAGAGGTATCATTTATACAGGCAACACGACCAAGTTAATGCGAATGTTACATAACCCCAAGCAACTTTTACGTATTACAAAAGTATCTTTTAGTTGATACCACAATAAATATCACAATAATATTTACAATTTTAAGTAAAGCATAAGTAAAATCTGGTTGTGCTATTATTTTTTATATAAACCCAAAGATAATTAGTCAAAACAGCGGGCGCGTTGCCGTGGCAAATTTACAAAATAAATTGTGTAAACTATTCTGTATTGTTATTACTAATAATAAATGTATAACTTATCAACTTACAGTTATACTTTTTTTCACTTTGAAATCTTCTTTCAGAAATATATTCTCTTTCCACGCCAACAGTTCACTTTACTTGTGCTTATTCCCAATCTGTTGGTGTCATTTAAGTCAATAAAGGTTGCTCCTGATACTTAGAAATCAAAAGAAAAGTATAATAAATTGAATGTTTTTTGTGTTCTATTTATAGATTCCAGTCGCAGTCATACCTTTTGTATAATATGAAAAAAAATTCTATTGATTTAGTAGTTCAGCAAAATTATTCAGTGAAATAAAAATATAGCAGAATATTAGCGTACTTAATTTATTTCACTATTTTTCTAATCCTCTTTTTATATTTAAGTCAATAGAACAAGTATCAATCACTGTGTGTTAGTTAAATATTTTCTGTATTTCCTTCTCATGTATAATAATCTATTAATGTAACGTTTGTTGAATGACGTACGCATCTTTCTTCCGCCAAATCTAAAAACCTACAGCACTCCGTGGTAAAAGGTCGGCGCTGGCTCCGGCTTTGCCGGTGTGTGTGAAAACGCCTAATGCGCAACGCTAACAAATTACTCTCTACTCCACCCAAAGACGTTTTACGTCAATAAATCTGTAACTTGGCTGTGGCATTGTGTCAAAAACTACTCAGTAGATCTTGTTGTAGTTTCCACAGTTTGAAAGAGTAGGGACTGACTTAAAATCTGAAATATGTCTTATGACACTATGTAAAGTGGTACCAGAGAAGAAAATAGAAATCTGTTGCGTATACCAAACTCTTTTACGTATTATCTGACATATCCCGAAAACCACTCAACCGATTTTGACGGTGTTTTCGCAGTTTTAAAACTTAGAGCAGGGGTGGCCAACCTGCATCCCGCGGGTCGCATGTGATCCGCCTTGAACATTTTTCCGGCCCGCGAGATTCATTACACTTTTACAAAATATTTTTTATATTTCATTTTTGGTGTTATATATTTCTTTACAATGTGCATTTAGCAAGATTATTATTATATTATCTATGTTTACATGTAAGAATAATAATTAACACAATAATAATAGCTCATTATTATTATTATTATTATTATTATTGCAGCTATATCGATCCTTTTTTCAGGATGTAGCCTCTTTAAGCCTAATGAGCTATATATTAGAATTTAATTCTACATAGTGTTGCTGTAGTTCTTTCCAGGCCGATCGATCCTGAGCCGCCCTCTTCCAGTTCACGCCTGTAACTCGACGTATATCCTTATCCCAGCGATCCGGGGGTCTTCCTCTTGCTCTTTTCAGGTTTCTCGGTATCCAGTCCAGCACTACCGTAGTCCATTATGTTACAATTTTTCACTCCAAAAACGTCTATTGGGTCTAAAGCTAATATGGGGATAAATAATTTTATATGCGGCCCGCGGAGTTATAATGTATTTCCAAAGTGGCCCGCAAGATTATTTGGGTGTCTTAGAGCCTGACTTATAATTAGAAGTATATGTAGTGACACTGGATCACCCGCTGTTGGAGTAGGAAATTCTTTACATACCATCCGTCATTATTTATGCACTACTGAACACATGTTGACATGGTTGTCCCGTCGGAGTCGTTTTTGGTACTATTCAAATTTAGGACCAACTGCCGCCCTCTGCTTTCCAGTATTATATCCGGTTTTAAGAGCTGCATCAAAGAAGTTTTTAATTGCGATACCGTGATCATATGTAGCCAAAAGTAGATTTAGCGTAGTTAAAAATTATATTAGCTAAGAAAACAAACAGATTGTCATTAGTGGAATGCGGCAATTAAGATTGCTGATGATAAATAACGCACCAAGTGTAGAAAAATTAGTGTCATTGCATCAAGTTTAGCCATCCAATTAATATTTTTTTTTCGTAATATGTATTTGTAAACTTAACTATGAACAATTCACCACTCGCACTTTTTAATAAAGTAATTTTAGAAATCGGTCCTTGTTTTTATATAAACGAGGAGAGAATCGAGCACTGTGGGTTACAGTATTAATTACAAGAAGGGTAGTGGGTGTGTTCTTTCTTCTGGAAAGGAGGCCATGAGTAATTTTTCGTTCGAAAAGCGGGCAGTGAATAATAAAAAAGGGGGGCAGGCCAAAAAAGGTTAGGAATCTATGGTATAGACTAAAATTTGAGATTTATATCGCCATTGTACCTTTACTGTGTATGAAATAGAAAATTAATATCTGATAAAAAAAAGTATAAAAAAATGACACTATATTTTTATAAGTATCGAGTACTGTGTTCCGCTTCTAAAAACGATAGGTGACTGTTGTGTAAATGGGCCGACGACTGAGGTCAATAATTAATTTATCGATTCTCAGAAAAGATTTACAATGATGCGAATGGTTAAGAGCAAATTTTCATTTCTGTTAAGCAATTTTCGCAAGGAAACTAGTGAGTGTTGTAATGGGGAAACAGCGTGTAGAAAAATACCAGTTGTGCTGCAAATTCATCACGCATGTTAGAATTCATCATTATCTTTAGAACGTTTCCATTTTAACGGGTCGTTCCGCACATCCTCTGAAAGAGGCTGCTCTTCTTTTCAAACCAAGGTTCCATCTACTAAAACTGCGGGATATGGGATTTGAAACTAGGCCCCTTGTACCTCTCCGATCCAGTGTGGTGGCGCTTTACAATGGTTGGCATGTCAGTAAATTAATGTTGATAATTTAAAACTAGACGAATAACCAAATGAGAGATTCCTCAAACCACTAGTACGAAGTCACGGTCAATAGCCGGTCACCTGTATACGGATTCAGCGCAAGCGCTTAGGCCTGGAATTGACCTTTAACAGAGCGCGGTTTTCCCGAAATCAGGCTGGAATGATTTCTTTATGTAGGCCACCCCAATTTTGTTTCTGTTTCACCGTCGGAATCCACGAAAGTAGCATCCCTCACCACAAGGTTCCTATGATACGACGTGATTCGTTAAGGCCCGAAAACATTAATAGCAATGTGTGCGGTTCTTGCTATTTGGATTAGGAATTACATTTCCAGCACAATATCAGTTCATGTTAGATCTTCGTCCCACGCGAGAAATGCAATGAGAAAGTAATATTTTATAAGCTTCATTCTTAAGTAATAGCAGAGTAAGCAATTAAAAGTGATACAAGCGACGGTTTAACGATAAGGTGATGCCTTCTTGCCGGTACGTGAAATCTGACAGATGTACGCCATCCGAGGCAAGATGAACTCATTACATTCATGTTTAATGCCAGTAATTGTGAGCTGAGCTACCATACGCTTAATATGCTACAGTTTCAGAGTATTAAAAATTATAGGGAGATGTAACAATTTAACACAAAATTTTAAAACACATGTTATTAAATAGAACAGTCTGCTAGCAACTGTTTATGATGACTTATTTATTCCCTTATACGTTTCGCAATTATTCAATGGGACACTGACATTGACTTTAACATAGTGTTATTGGAGAAGACTGGAATGTTTTTATACATCTCTACCTGTTATCTAAATACATTCTACTTACGGACTTGGTAGTATCTGTAATGTGTCAGTCAGGAGCAACCCTTTTTGCACTTTTATTGATCCGGATTCAGTGCTGTGCTTTAACATTCACCTCATTTATTTATTGCAAACTTTACTTGCAATGTTTTTGGAAGCGAATGTTGTATTGAGGTAATAATTAGTGATATATACAAATATTTCAGTTTTCTACGGTGACACTATGTATATTTACAGCCTCTGACGATACCCCTTACCACAAAGGCGAAACTCGTCTAAGAATAAATAATTCGTCAAAAATAACAAAGTGTTTCCTTCATAAACAATTACTAAACAAGTGCGGATAAATATCCAATAATTAACTTATTAAAATCACAGTTACTAAATCAACTGCAAGAGCTGAAACAAAAATGAAAAATCAGTCTTCAATATTCCACACGGACAAACTTACAAATAGTAAAGATGTTTTAGGTAAAAAATCACCGAAAGAGGTTATTTTTTAAATTTTGGAAGCTGTTTAGTATACAATGAGCATTCATGCACATGCACAGACAAATCTACAGAAAAATAAAAGCTGAAATCTGACGTAATTGTTTTACGATAAAATTAGCATCCTTATCTATCTGTGTCATCACGCGAAAGTAGTAACAAAAATATTTCAGACAAACTGCAAAACGAAAGAATATAATTTGCTTTCATGTAATAGTTTCATAATGGCTCTCCGATACTTCGCATAGGTTGCACCTTTAGTTTTCGCATCTAATAATATTTAATTATGTCGTCTCGATATCTGGGTCGTTTAGAACAGTGTAACCTAAGGTAGGATAAATCCCTGTTTTCACATTTAATGTCACCGAGTGATAGTACATATATCATCATTATATGCTGAACGTTACCGGGGACATAGTGGCTTCGGGTTCTTCGCGTCAGGCGGGCCAAGTCCAGCCACCGCTTTCAACTTGCAAACGCAAGGGAAAAATAGCCACCATCGCTTGGGATACAACAAACAGAAAAATTGATGATTCGAGGTGGGGACTGACATAACCCTTTTGTGACGTCTCCTCCAGTGACGAAATTTTTTTGTTCTTATGAGTTGAAGGAGAAAAGAGACTACACTCTAGTTCGTGTTACCGTAAAGGAGAGATTCACCATGTGGCTCACGTGTCACCAAGGTTGAGACAGGAGTCCGGGTCTGCTGCTATGTGGTGACATCACTTCGGTTTTATTCGCCGGGAGGTGACAGTTACCTGTTTTGTGTCATCGAGAAAGTGACAAGATCCTATTTAAAGTCGCCGTGAAGGCGGAATGTCTTCATTTTGAGTCACAGAGTTTGAGTTGCAATCTAGTATCAATTCGCCATGAGTGACCCTTCTTCTGGAGGGAGACATCCCGCAGTCACTGTGGGTCAGATAATCGATGGGCCTACCTATCTGGCGTCATCTAAGAAGACAACAACGTAATATGGTACAGTGAGGCGCAACGACCGGGCAACAGAGGTGTGTTCAACCCTTGGGCACCAAACACCATGTACCTCCCGTAAAGAAAGAGTTTTCGTTAAGCTAGTGATGGAAAAAATATCTTCAGTCAATATTGAATACTACAACTTCTATATTTCAGCTGGGTAAAAGTATAATTTTTTGAATAAATCAGATTAAATGTCGCTCTAGACATCAATTTTAAGGACCTCAACTCTCACTTATTTAGGTATATATAAATTTGTCAATTAATATAAATTAAAACCAACGTCCTGAGGCGCTCAGGCAAATTTCAGGGTGATTAAATGTATAATTTTTCTTGTATGTTTGTGTCAATAAATGAGCTTTGCGAGAACCAGAGACAAATAAGAGATTCGCGACGTCTGCCTACTGAAGCAGTGGCTGTTAGAACTTTCAGACATTGCGTTCAAACACCATCTGTATTCTGTTGGTTCTTCGGATTTATTAAAATTACTATCCATCATGCTGTGGCTTTCATGAGGACTGCCATATCTAGGGCTGCTGACACCAATACAGACCATAACAAACAAAATGGTTTTCATTGAGTCAACAGTCAAGACAGCGGCCGCCCCAACTGTTCACATTGATCGACTCGACGCGTAGTTTTATTTTTTAATAAGTGGCATTTGGCCATGTTAGCCATACAGCCAGATCAACGTGTGCGTTTCTCTTACAATGTAGAAATTTCACTTCAGTGTGATTATATTCTGTAAGGACGACACAAGACAAACACAACATTTAATTAAAACCACCCATGCCCTTGGCCGGATTCAAACCGGCGACCCCTGCAACGCGAAGCAAGCACGCTACCCCTACACTGCCGGGGTCGGCCAACGCGTAGTTGTTATTGTGTGAATTGTTCCACTATCAGCCATGGAGTGAAGAGTCGACTACCCCGAGAGGGAATCCTGCGTCGACTTGAAAACTGGTCGGCGGTGAGCCGCTTCGAGGTCTGTGTATTATTCAGTGGTATTACGTAAATGATGTGCCGACTCGACCGCTCCGTTTGTTTTCTACCTTATGGCTCGTTCGCACTGGGCTAGTAATTTAGTCGAGTGGCGAGTAGTTTAGTAGCTAAATTACTCGCCACTGACCAAAAATCGTTCGCACTGCGGTCGAGTACAGTACACAAGTAGCGTGGTATTTTGCCAGCAGGCTGCATCGCAATCAAATGAATGATCAGCGCTCTTTTATAAGAGATAGATGAAGAAGTTTATGCGATAAAGAAAGAAAAAAAAGCAATGGGTACGAAAATGGGTTAATGAACTAGGAGCTGAAATTGTCTTCTGAAGGAATTAGCATTAGAAGATCCCTACGAATAGTTTGAGAATGTCCAAAATTTATGTTAATGAAAATGCAACCGGAAATCCAGCGTGAAGATACCTATTTAAGGAGTGCAATACCGGCAACTACGTAATTACAGGCAGTGCTCTACTTTATTGCCACCGGATGTAGTTTATGGACACTCACACCTCGTATTTATTCACGGAAAATAGGGTATTTCCCAATTAATCATGGTGTGAAGGAATGTATGAAACATTAAAGGAATTGAATTAATGTTTCATAGAGATGCATCCAGTAAACTGAATCATTTTACTGAAGGAGTGTAAACTGTTTCAGTACCTGCGCCTAAATTTTTGGACTACTTTTTTTAACTTCTGAGAGTAGATAATACTAAAAAGATTTTTATCGCTTTAGGTGTACTTCTAATAACAATAGGAATAACATCTTAATGTATAATCTAGATGCTATTGCAATTAAATTAAATAATTTAATAAAATTGTGCTCTAAGCAGATGTTTTTTAATTTTCAATTTACTTCTCACCAAAGCCAGGTATGTTTATTGTATTTTCCAAATCTATGCGTGAAGATTGCTTCCTTTATTTGTTTTTTATAGTTGGGGACTTAATATTCTACAAGCATTCATGTCCTACATATTTAGAAACAAAATTTGAAATTGTTTCTTCGTTCCAGCGAAACGACATTTTTGCGGCAGCTAACGAACTCTACTAAAACTAATAAGGTATGCAAATAATTTTCTGCGACACAGTTACTTTTATAAATTATTATTTAATTAATTTTATTGATATGCGTGACGCGTTTCGAGAAATTATTCTCATTTTCGAACGCTATTTTATTAAATTTTTAAAAAAAATTATTCCACTCCCTATTAATTGCAAAAACTGTTTAGAACACAATCCAAAATATCAATTTCGGGAAATACCGAATAATATCAAACAGAAGATGACACGAGCACTCGTCACACCAAAAATGTAATAAAATAGCGTTCGAAAATAAAAATAATTTCTCGAAATGCGTCACGCATATCAATAAAATAAATAATAATTTATTAAAGTAACTGTGTCGCAGAAAATTATTTGCATACCTTATTATTTCAAAACAGTTAGACTTTCACAAAGCCCATATATCATGGATAAAGTAAAAATCTACTAAAACTATTGGTTCATACTTGTTTAGCCGCTGAGCGAGTGGGCAGTGGCGCATGGTGGGGGGAGTGGGTCGTGGTGGGGGGTGCTACTCGCCCGGTTTAATAGAACAAAACGGATCGACTCGACTAAACCACTCAACTAAACTACTCGACTAAATTTCATTGTTCACACACGTTTAGTTACTAAATCACTCGCCACTCGACTAAATTACTCGCCCAGTGCGAACGAGCCTTTACAGCTACCAGTAGCGTGCACGCTAAACGTCCGCTGTGACGTCATAGAGGTTGCCGCCACTAGTTTAAGCGGTCGGATGCGATCGTGACGTTTTCTAAGCAAACATAACCATATGTGGTAAAGTTGTAACCAACTATCAGAGACCCAACACATTAACGCTTACAGTCGGTTACATTATGACCATATTTGGTCATATTTGCTCAGAAAAACGTAGGAAAGCGACCCCATCGGACCACACACGCTGGTCGCATTAACCTCCGTGACGTCACATCAGACGATTAGCATATGCGCGCTAACGGTAGTTATATATTAATGACAGCTTCCGCAGATGCAGCAGTCGTTTGGCGAAAGCCATAGCAAGACAATTGAAATATTAATAAAGCGACGTGGCTCTACCCGTAGAGACAACAGGACACAGACACCGAAATCGAAAATCTATGCAATCATAATGTTTATTTATTGTTAATGAAATGGAAACACCTGAGAATCTGTGAGCACAGTTATCATCTCTAGGTCCCATTATCTGTTCTATTTATATGCATTAAATCTCGCATTAAACAAATTACACTGGTTGTGTTAATTAGTTTCTTTACTTTGTCACGTTGCTGTGTATCTGAAATGTTGGATCAGGTCCAGCTAATAAAAGTTGTAAGTGATAATCAGCGGTATCAATTCAGTAAATTAAGACAAATTTTTCTTATTGTTAATTGCGTTGTCACACACGTTACAGTGCAGATAGTACAAGAGAATGCCTTGGCTGAAACCCCGAAGTGTATTTGCAACTCCTGACATCGTTTCCGTGGTATGTGTGGCGCTAGTTCGACACCCAGTGGTGAATTAAATTTTCAGCATCCGATATTTGGCAAGCAGCAAGTTGCTAGAATTGGTGATGCACAACTCCTAATCACCAGATTGTGTGCTACAGACTTAGGTTAAATTCTAACGCTGTCCACAGTGTTTATGGAGTGAGAGCATAGGGCACTATGATTTATCCCTAATATGAGGATTATAAACCTGGTGTCCCCTTGGTGTCTTCCGAATGCGCAAGCTTGAAGGACTGCCAGCAGATTGCATCTTGTCTCTTTCGTCATCCTCATGCACCACGACACGAGCACATTACAGTAACCTAAACACTTACAGTAAAACTAGACACACGAAGGGACAGAACTGGCCACCATACCTTTTTAGCATCTGGCTCACGTATGATGGATCACGACGTTGGAGCCAGCTGTTTGAAAAAATATGTTTATGCAGTATAGTATCCTAGTGAGTACAGTAGCAGACTGTTATAGAGCTACGTTCAAACATTCCCAAGGAAAACTGATCTAATGAATTTGATGCCGCTGACATACATCAGTTGCAACGTGGTCGACGAGGCTGCCTCACTCAACGGTGAAGCTGTAAGCCCGGGCTTGATTGCGGTCGTTTGCCATTTTTTCCTCCACTTCTCTTAAGAAATTATAACAATTATCGAATATTCATAAACAAAGTTGATTACATTGATTATTGTGGTGCATATCGATGTCTCGACAAGTCTGAGAGTGTGTGTGTGTTTATTTCCTCGCTCTCAAAACCCATTAAAAATATAGTATATAGTCACAAAAATATTTTTTTTTTTTACTTTTCAAAAAATTCGCTAGCTCAGGTGAGACTGATTAGACTTCCTTAAAATGGTAGATAAGGCTGTGTAGAAATACCCTGTCAGTGCCACGAACTACGACGCAGAATTATTTTTCGAAAAGGTAATTTAAAAATAAATTATTAATGCAGACAATTTCATTTATAAGTACACATTGATTGTTAGATTGCTCTAAGAAAGATCAAGGAAAGTGTACTGTAGACGCCAGGAATCGAACCCATGCTGACTCTCTGGCTGTCTAGCAGCTTAATAGCTGACCTATACTGTATATTTAAATCGTAGTCTAATTTAGTACGTACAGAGCATCGAATTCTTTTCTATCAATTTTTTTCATGAATCGAATATGGCGTCATATCTCCTAAACATGCTACCAGAAAAATGCAGTAGCATACTGTAAAAAATATTTTTGAGATCATAGTGACATCACGTTTTTAGTACGAATCAACAGGAGTCTGGATCATGCCTTAGGGCTCGGTTGATAGATATACATCACGTGGCGCGACAGAAACGGGTGGCTAATGTAGCAAAGAATAATTGCTAAGGTCCTTACATTAGAATGCTATTGCTGTAAAAGAAATAGCTATCGTGGCAAGATGATCACTCTCGTGCAAGATATGATATTTGGTTCTTATAAGCGAGTTAGAGTTTTGAAGTGAAAATTTATATAGAGGCGCCTGTATTGTGGTGTGAACTCGCTGTGGCAACAATTGCGCATGTGCCAAATTCGGCTGTAGACATGCATTGGCGCATGCGTACGTTGGTATTCTAAGGACATTTATCGGTTTTAAAAGAACATATAGCTGTTCAAAAGACAAACTTCCAGATAATCACGTGTTGACGTCATTAGGCCAGTGTCAGATGTTGTTGAAAATAAATTAGATCTCAGAGAGACACCAAACGGCACAAAAAATGTTTACTGCAAAATTTGTTTTATATATGGTGTGGCTATGGCGCCTGTGTGATTTCTTTACATGGAGGTATTCCTCTGTATGAATTACATTTGTTGTCACTTTTACACTGTTGTTTTTTGTACTGACAGCTAAGTATTACACACTCGAAAAAAAACATCACACGATTTGAGAACCGAGAGCGTGTTAGTGGTACATAAATCTTGGAAAGAAAGTTACATAAAAAGATAATAAACTAACATTTTTATATGTATAAATCGAAATGCGTGTTTCAGTTGTTTATGAGGTGGGTCCAGTGGTTTATATCCTGTCGCCTCCAGGAGTTTCTATCGGCCCCTGCCCTGTCCCTCACCTCTTTCATAGCTGTTATGCTTCCGTTATACTACACATCCCCATATCCGGTAGGACTGCCGTGTTATGACAGTTGCAGTGTTAGTAAGCTGGTCGAACAATATTAATGAGTCTCGCGGCGAATGTAGAAATACACCTTTTTTGGTATTTAGCTTGTTCGTAATGTAATGAAGTCAGAAGATTCTTCGTGGAGGAATGAGTCCTAGTATTTAGTTGACTTAACATATGACTGTTCACAATAATGGAAATTTCCTTGTAACATTTTCTGATACTCTAAATTGCTTTGCTACTTAATTTTTTTCATTGAGTTTTGTTATACTGTCCGATTTACTTCGAAGATGCCAACTTAATCTTTGTGTCTGAGTTAGACTAAATATTATTTAGTGACCCTACAGCAAACTTCCTTTTTTTTCTTAAAAAAATATAAAGTAGTCCGTATGAATGATGAATATAGCTAATAATTAATTTATTTAATGCGTAGTAAACGTGTTTAATACTATTAAATATTTAACTTTCACTTTTTCTAGTTGTGAATGATTAATATAGCGCTATTTACGATTCTCGTTTTAAGCCACACAAACACGTTATGAATAAATCAAACGTGTCACTTTGACAAGATGCAAACTTCTAAAGGTACTGCGCGGTTTACAACACACACATTTTATTTCAGTATTAATTAAAAACATGCTGCACCGTTTCCGCTATTTATATTTAATTAGTTCATATTTAAATAATATTTTTTATGTAAAAGCTATTTTCGGAATGAGTGACATTATTTGATTGTTTAGCTCATTGATGTTTCTTTCTCTGACTGCTCCAATTATCACAATTACCCGCAAGGGCACACACACTCACACAACGTTTTACAAACTACTACAAAATATACTCACAAAATAAACGCTTAATCATTTACACATGTTCGAATAAACGTCAACAGAGGCCACGTGATCTGATTTACGTTGCCGTGAGTTCTTTTTGTCGTGTTATCCAAATTCATTTTCACCATTTGGTGCGTTGCTGTCCATCACAACATGCGAGTAAACGTGAATCTGAAAATTCGTCTGCTCTTATTCCAGGATGCCGCGTGGCGTCCTTGGTTGCGTTGTTGTTGAGTTGATGCAAACCTGATGGATGAGCGGTTAAGCTTCGGGACGTTGATTCGATCCCTGTCTGTCGATCCAGATCTCGCCTCCCGTGTTATATAGAAGACTAACTCCAGAGGGACATGGCTGACTTCTTTCCCTATCCTCACCATTACCAGCCTAATGATCAGATCGTAGAGGAGCCGTAATGTATCAATGAAGCATTAGGAGGATTTGTGTCCATCGCTACGTATCCTAGACCGACAAAAGCTGAAATGACGTTCTGGGAGGAAACGTTTGGTTCACTTGAAAAAAGGTGATATTTCTTGGTTCACCTGCGGTGGAAATAAGCCTATTGAAGTCATACCTCACATATTAGACCTGTTACATGGTGGAATGCCTGCTCGGGTATATTATATATATCCATACTCTGCAACTCACAGAAAAGTGTGGTTGGCTTTGTACCAAAACTATTCTACATTCTGTGCATTTCCATTCCAAACAGCACGAGGAAGGAAATATTCGTCCATAGGTATCTTACTTCCCTCATCTTATATGTCCTATAATTGTGACCCAAATACGTGGGTGGGAGAAATATTTCACCTCTTTCTCAACTAACAGAAGTTGTTTACAAGTTATTCAATAATCTCTCCTGGAAAGAGAGTCTGCATAAACTATGTGGCTCAGTCTAGGGAGAGAGAGATGTTTTGAAAAGCTACGCTGGGCTACGTGTAGGAAAGGGGGGGGGGGTGTTCCGAGACAGGCCACGTAGCTTTTCATTCATATTATTTGTCATAGTTGAAATAAGAAACACAACAGCATGTAAATATTTACTTCCGTCGTTTAATTATCTCCGTATGTTATTTACGATAGTCTGACAAGAGGAAAACAGTACAAAATGTGTGATTATTGTAGGCCATTTCTTCCACAGTTGCTTGTTAAACTAATAATTATTATTTAGTAAATACGCCAATACAACTGTTGTTGGATGTTATTTTATTTTTCGGACGCATTTCGCCTCTCGTAGAGGTATCTTCAGTGTACAACGTTTTATTTACATTTTCGTTTTGAGGTGTGGTTGTTGGTCACCTGTGACCTCAACCAGCATGCTGTTTCCACTATTGCATTTAAATGTACAGTTTGATTTAGTTTGGTTCTTATGACTCCACTGGTAGTCAACTTTGAAGCACAGTTTTATGCACGCCATTATCAAAACCAAACTATATCAAACTGTACAATTAAATGCAATAGTGGAAACAGCATGCTGGTTGAGGTCACAGGCGACCAACAACCACACCTCAAAACGAAAATGTAAATAAAACATTGTACGCTGAAGATACCTCGACGAGAGGCGAAATGCGTCCGAAAAATAAAATAACATTCTACAACAGTTGTATTGGCGTATTTACTAAATAATAATTATTAGTACAAAATGTTTTAATGTGTTCTGGAATCAATAGGGGAAAAAAGCTCCGTGTTACGCGGGGGAGGGGGGGGGGAGTGTGGTAGAGACAAAAGTCACGTCGCGCTACGTGGAAAGGGGGGGGGGCAGGAGGTTCACAGGAGGCGAAAATGGAGATACGTGGTTTATGAACGCTCCCTAAGTCGTCTGACTACTAGAGAGTCGCAGCCCAAGTATTGTAGTCTATCAATTCTGTTACACTTTCGTATGGACTGTGGCAAGCAGTCACAAATCACGCAGCTCTATTCTGAAAATTCTCGATACTATTAATCCCTTAGAATACGGATCCCGTATAACATAACAATAATTAAAATGAGAGCACACCAGAACTTAATACGCTATTTCCTTTACAGATATGTTGCAATTCTTCAAAATTCGATCTATGAATCACAGTGTAGAATTACCTCTCCCAATGACCGATGTTATGTGCTGATCCCATTTCAAGTTCAATAGTAATATTATATCTAGGTACTTAAATGATTCAGCACTCCCAGAAATTGAACAACTTACTTTGTAGTCATGGGCCAGTGGTGTCTTCTTATCCGTTATGTGCATTAGCTTGTACTTGTTGCAATTTAATTGAAGCTGCCATTTATCGAACGAAGTTGAAATAACGTTGAGATTCCTTAGAATTTCTATACAATCAGCAGAACATTATACTTCCCCATAGATAACAGCATCATCGGCAAACATTCTCAAACTTGCCTGTAGTATTCTAAATATCCCCCTCGTTTGTAGCGACATGATACTGTATTTGTCATCTATTAAGAGCTTCAAAAAGCTGGTCATATTACACTACAACCGTCATGAGGGGCAAGCGAGCGTTATGCCCAGATTATCCCTTCCTAGCCACTCCCTGATACTACTGTGGTTTCATGTTGCCTTCCCCAGTACGGCTATTGTGTGTATATAGATGATTGTGTGTGTAATGTGTTGTGTATGATATGTTTTGGACCGGGCGTGGTGAGTGAACGGTGAACGTTCTACCTCGCATTCGGGAGGACGCGGGTCCGGCCATGGTTTCCCCAAAAAGAACATGGCCGAATTCCTTCCCGTTCCTTGTTCCCAGTCCCATCGCTCCTCTAATGACCTTAGCCGTCGACGAGGTGTAAAGCCATAACTAAAAAAAATTATTGGCGTAATGCGGTCTACGTGTTACACATGAGGATGAACTGTGAAACTCGGAGCCCGTTCTTGAGGCATTCGGTTTCGAAGATCACCAAGGAGTCGCCTAATATTATGGCTCCATCCGACGACCGGAGCCAATGTATGCCCTCATTCCATACGCACTGCGGAGAGCTCAGGGGTTTAGTACACAATGTGGTGATTAATAACCTCCCCTCCTCTGCTGGTCATATACTTTTCGTCCGTCCTCGGGGCTGGAATCAGCTAGTCTGATGCTGAGCATTAGGATATTGTTACATTGGTGGTTTGTTATGCACTGGCGTTCTGAATTCTGTGCGGATGCCATCTCGATTTCGTCTCTTTCTTTTTGACCCTTCATACTGCTTGATTCGATATAGTTAACGCAAATAAGTTGTTGGTGAGATGCCATTTTGTATGGGGCAAACGACTCATGGCAGTGTTACTAAGAAATCTCATGATTGTATGCCTGTCTACAGCCATTACTGTGGTAGAATTAGCACAGTAAGAGTTGGTCACGATTGTCATATCTATCAGAATTATGTTTCCGTACTCCATTGGTTATTAAGATCAAAGGTGAATACGACGGTCGTCCTACAATTTCGTGACCTGAATAGGAAAACATAATCCTACAACATTGCGAAAACTGTATTTAATTCTTTAGTCTTCTGTATAATTTTGTCCAAACTTATAACATGGAAACGAATGAAGTGCAAGCTTAATCTGAAATGGAGAGAAAAAAGAATCATGCTGAGATAAAATGACTGTGTTAAAAATAGATTTCACCAAACACGTTCAGAGCTATAAGGTCGCAACTTAAGATGAAGGTGAACGAATAATGAAGATAATCCCCGCGCCAGTGGAGGGCAATCTCTGAGGTAAATGTGGTCAGGGTTAATTGTCTTAATAGTTTGGCAGATTAGGATTCTAAAAACAATCGTAATTCCGACAAAGTACATGGACATAACAAAGGTTTGACAGCAATGAAAAAGGCAGTGAAAGAGGAGACAGGTGAATGCGGAAAATCTAGCCCTGTCGGTTAGATTTTGTAGCACGCTTTGCGACTATGCATAAGACCTGGAAACCACAGTATATCCCAGAATCAAATACATAGTCAACGCAGGAGATGCACACCATTTATCGTCCTCAAACTAAGGCCAAGGCTGTTACTGTCACAGCGAAAGTGATGCTGTATGTTTTTTTTTAAGTTACTAAAGGTGAACTGCCTCCAGATTTACTGAAAAAGGAGCAAAATTATCATGGGAACATATTATGCTAATCTTCTGAATTATCTAGCAAGGAAAAAGTTGTGATGAAAGATGCTGATACATCGGGACAGTACACTCATTCACGAGGGTCTCATGTCAATGGTTGCAGTAAATGACTGTGGTTTTCAGTTGGTGCAGCAACTTCCCTGTTCACCTGATCTGGTCGTCTCAGACATCCACCTTTTCCAAACCTTGAAAACTTTCTCTTTGGCATCCATTTCAAATCAAAGGAGGGGTTGGTATACGTTGTTACCTTATTTAAATACCCTTGAGAAATTTATTTATTCGGACAATATAAAAGCATAGCTACCGAGAGTACACTTTTTTTCAATAAAAATAGATCATAATTACCTATATATAAAGCCACAAACATATACACTGATGAGCTAAAACATTACATGGCAAACTGCTTAATTGGTCCACCTTTGGAACGCAATACAACACTGATTTGGTGTGGCATGGATTCGAAAATTCTTTGGTAGGTTTCTGAAGGTATCTGGCACCAGATGTCTATGCACAGGTCACACAATCCCCTTAAATTGCTGACCAGTGGTTTGTGGGCGCGTAACTGGCGCTAGATAAAGTGCCGGATGTGTTCTATTACAGTCGAATTTGGTGGCCAAGACAACAACGCTATTTCACTATCGCGTTCATCAAACCACTGTATTATGAATCTGGCCTTGTTACAGAGACAGGAAGATGCCATCACTGTCGTGGAAGACATGAATCATGTAGGGATGCAGGTGGTCCGCAATAATGATCACGTAGTCCACAGCTGTCACGGTGCCTTCGATCTCTGCCACAGGTCCCATAGAAGCACACGTGAATGTCTCCCATAGTATAATACTGCCCCCAATGGCCTCCGTCTGCTGCGCGGTGCATTAAGCCTCGTTCACATCTACAGACACAGTACGTATCAGACACGTACCGGCACAGACAAAAAACAAGATTACGTGTCGTATTCACATCTACCGCGCGTGAACGGAGCGTGTCCGTGCAGACACGTGCCGGCACCAGACAGCATTGTCGGCGAGAATGTTTTGTCTGTGCCGGCACGTGTCTGAGCATGTCAGAGTGTGTGTGCGGTTAGTATGAACACGACAGCGAAACAGCATAAACAGCGTACTCCGTCATCTAATTAAAAAAATATGAACAGCGAAAAATTAATTGAATTAGTAAGAGAATATAAATTTCTATACGCCTTGAGTAACAAAAAATATAGTGACAGTAAACGGAAAGATGATTCATGGGAAGAAATAGCGAAAAACCTGCAAGGCAAGCAGGTATTTATTCATGAAAATAATTATAACAATTGCTTTGCTTTGCTTTGCAGATAACTTAAAATACAAACCAATTTTGTCTCTGACATCAAAAGCGGTAGATTGACTACTCGCGACTTGCCTTCGTAATTTACTCAAATTACTAACGGTTGTATTTTCACTTAACATTGGTACGGTTTTTTGAATTTGTGTAGAATACATATAGTCAATATTACTTTATCAGCATTTACGAGTTTCAGCTGGATTTTTATGTTGTACAAACGGAATTTCTGCATAACCTGACTCTCCTTCTTCCAGTAAAATTGGTACTATAGCTAGCTCTTCCAATAAAAAATTTCGGAACATTTTAGAAGTAGTTCCATGCGTGCACTTTCTAGTTCCGAGAGTGTACTGTCGTATGTTTGTACCGTGTCTGACACGTTGCGTGCTGGTAGATGTGAAAACTTATGTCTGTGCCGTGTCTGACATGTTACGTGCTGGTAAATGTGAACGAGGCTTTATCCGAGCAGCAGTTCACCTGGAAGAATGCGTATCCGACATAACGATCGACCTGGTATAGTAAGAAACGTAATTCATCCGACAATATGACACGTTTCAATTGGTCCTAGAACTTGGGAACACGTTGGGACCGTCTGCTGCAGACTCTTGTTGTCAGATTTGCATAGATCGCCCCCTATCCTGCTATGCAAAGCGGGCAAACCTCTGTCCTCCACGTTCTGCGAGGAAGCGGAAATCCCCCACCACCTTGTTGCCTTCTCGTGGTTTCACCGTCCTTCCACCACTTTCCATAGACGCTCACTACAGTAACACTAGAACAGCCTACCAGCCTCACAGTTTCCTTGATACTCGTTCGGAGGCGCCGGACCATAACAATCTGCCCTTTGTCAGAGTCTCATATGTCAGTCAGTTTTCCCATTTGGCACACGTATCGTCACTAGAAATACTCCTTATGCGCCTCTGATCCACTTATATACTTTCCTTGCCGAATGAGGCACCCTCAAGTCAATCTCGCTATGGACAGTGGTCATAATATTTTGGTTCATCAGTGTAAGTGTGCATATTGGGTTCTGTGAAGATTTTTTCCCTTTATTTTGGCAATGCTTGTGAATTTCTTAAAAATATGTTAGGTGGATAATGTATTGCCGTAAGACATATTCCGCTAATTTTTTTCGAGTTACTCTATACGACCAAGTAGTCGAGAATTAGCCAGTTTTATATTTTTTCCCACTTGTCAATTCCCTTTGTGAAAATTCTGTGTGCTAGCTTCCAGCCGCTAATTGCTTTGTTATCAAACACTCACAGTTTGTGTGCCCAGAGGACAAAGCACCGGTCACTGACAGCAGACAGACGCGTAAAAGCAAATGTTTGTGTTGCTCTCGCGATTAGCCGTGCATCATTGCACGTATTGATGATTTTCGCACGCGGTGACAGAACTCGGAACGTCGAGAATTAAACGACCAAACAAAACAATTAGGTATGCTGAACTTATTTTTTCTGTTGTGAACGACAAAAATTTAAAACTTGTCGATATTCTACACTTAACGTGAACAACCGTATGAGAGTTATTTTAACAGTAATAAATGTTAAATTTATGAGAGAGAACTTGCAGTCTAGAAATCTAGTATGTGAGTATCTTCAAATCAATTTCAATCTCTTATAACTTTATCTGCAAAAGAAAATCTTTCAGCTTAATCTCCATCTGTATACACTGCCCATAACAATCCGCATCCCTCAACTATAAACTAACAAACTTTTGAGTTACACTTAAATGCAACGTAACACTCAGTTTTTCGAATATTCTATTACTTGTTCTTCTTTTACTTTCGGCACATTGTTTATATTATGCATTTTAAATTTATTCCAGTAGTAATTTATAAGTTGAGTTAACGCAGCTTAAAATTTTCGGTATCTCTTGGTTATATTTCGAAAATTCTTAACCGGCAATTTCCCTGATATGTAGCTGGTATTATAGAAACAATTTAATTTCTCGTAGGTAGTTAAAAATGTTCATTTATCTGAAAGAAAACTTTGAGAAACTCAGAAACGTTCATTTTGTCTACGCCGACGAGGAGCAAATCTATAACCAATATACATACATATATTTTCTAGAAAGATACTGCCGAACGATGATGAAAGCTCGCTGCACATCTTCATTTAATTTTTTGTGTAATTTGGGAGAGTTCCATTTAAAATAAATTCATTGAAGTAACAGCAAGATAGAACAATAGCCGCGGAATGGATTAATCTGCTGCAATTTAATCGTGCTTCATTGTACGTAATAGAAGAACACCGTTAAAATTAATTAATATTTTAATTGAGTGTGAAGAGTCGTACTTAAGACATCCAGACGCTTTATTTGACACCAGAACAAACAGAGCGGTAGGAATATTACTGCAACTGATTTTTTTTCTTTCCACAGATTTCATACTTTCATCAGAATTAATTATCACAACCAACTGAAAAAAAAGCTTGGTATTCAAGTTGAAGGTGGGTTGGGCCCTTTAGAAGGAGGTATACTTAGCCTGGTATGGAGGTAGGGTGGCCAGTTCGTTTCCTCCTTACCTAATCTAAACCTGTAATTCTACCGAGGACAGTTTAATATGGAATCCGAAACACCAAAGCTTTCTGGCGTACTTCACATTACACTGGAAGCTTTACCAGAGGTAGAGGTCGGGTTAAGGGCCTATGAACATCTCCACCGAGACGGAGATTCGAACTGGAGACCTTTAGATCTCCACCCTGACGTCTTAGCCACTGAGCCACCAATGCCACTCCACACCCAAGTGATTAACTGTTTACTGTGTAATGAGTAAAAATGTCGATTCATTATACTTTTAAATAAAAAAATAAGTGCAACGTAAATGCAGAAATAGTTGACTGCTATGACACAAACATATTGACGGCTCGTCCCACCGTCAATAATTTGGGCAGGAAATCAGATCAACGGAGAGTTAAGGTGGACGGACCCTGCACAGTGGGAGGGAAGTGCCCATTCATTGTTTCAACCTCGCAATAGTGGTTGGTGTGCCCTGGCTGGGTAGAACTGACGACTGTAGAATTGTGGAATTGGAGACTAAATTTTCAGATTGAGGATGGACTGGTTTGTGGAGAGGGAGCAACAAGTTTGGCGGGTGAAGCAAAGATCGGCGGAAACTAACCAGGCGGCAATTTTAATGTGCAAACCAGGACGAGATGCAGATTCATGTAGCTTGTAAGATTTGTTTGTTGGTTTCTCGTTTTGGCCTGCAGTGTTCGACGAGGAGAAGCAGAAAGACCACATCTGGACTGACGTGGTACAAAATTTTTATAAGTGCTGCGAGCAGTACTTGCGGCCGCAGTTATCTTTTGGCTGTTTTATCTGACACATACAATACGTCACTGTTCACCATGCCATGGTGAAAGTTACAAGTGCATCGAAGAGTTACCGTGAGCAAGTGATGGTCTTGAACATCACATAAGCAGTCGTGCAGTTTTCAGTCAGCAAAACGGTAAATAACTATTACTTATATACATTGTTTCATTTCGATGCAACCTGAAGAGCTCTGATAGGGAGACCTGTGGATAACAGTTTTAATTTTCTCAGTGGCTCTACACTTGTTACTGTAATAAAAATTAATCTAATCCGATTTTTTTTTATTTGTTATTTTATTTTGATACTGATAAGACATTTCATGACATATGAGATGCTGGTAACTTTCATACTAGCGTCAAAATCGAATTTGTATACGTATTACCTTTGCATTATAATAAGGTTTTGATGCCTCATTTTCATATAATAATGATCAATAATTGTTAAATTGTGAAACTTTAAACATTACATTCTTCAACTTAAAAAATCTAAGGTATCTCTTTATAAAAATTAAAATTAACTCAAATAATTTAGTAATTAATTTATGCTCGGATAAATATATTTTCACTTTTTTAGTGATTATTTGATTGCCGACCCACGTTGGATCCCAATGAAATAATTTTAAAAAGGAGTGAAAAAATTTTCAGTTTGGAAAAAGTTAATTATTTTATTTTGAATTTAAAATACTTACAATTTTATAATTAATAATCGTGACGGGATTTTTTATGCATATGCAAACAGAAAAGTTTAAAATTTCACAATTCATATTTTATTAAGAAAATAAAAGGACAAATCAATTAATTGTAGTTTGTAAAACCTTTATATTCATGGATGAAAATTCTTGCATTTAACACATATAAATTTCAACTAGGTAGGGCGCCATCTCAGCTAGCATTTAACAGATCACATTCCTAAGAGCACTGAGAAAACTCTTTGTGCATTCAGGTCTTCCTGCAAGAGCGTCGCAGATTCGACCGAAACCGAAGAGCCATACAGTTAGAAGTTTTTATAGGATATTCACCCTGGTTTTTGTGGTCACTCAGCACCACAGCTTCCTCCGTTCACCATTCAGCTTATACAGGATGGTAACTTTTCCATCACACTTTCACTATAACCACACTGGATGTCGCGGTTGGCAAATTTCTTCCGACCACTCGATGTGCCAGCTCAGCTCTACTCTAGCCCCGCCCACAACTCCTCAACCCTAAACGCAAGTTCACCACAATAACCCTCGCATGATGTACACAGCTACTCGTCTTCCTTGAAAGCATTACGATGATGAAATGATTCAGTTTTATCATTTCAAGTGTGGGTATCATCCTTTTACATTTTCTCGCACTAGACCAAGAGAGGACAGGGCAACTTGGTTTATTGTGAAACCAAGCGTGGTGGTGTACCGGTTAGCGTTCTCGCCTCGCATTCGGGAGGATGGCGGTTCGAATCCCCGTCCGGGCATCCAGATTTGGGTATTCCATGGTTTCCCCAAATCACTCCAGGCAAATGACGGGATGCTTCCTTCAAAAGGCCATGGCCGAATTCCTTCCCATTCCTTGCCCCCATCCTTGCCCCCCATCCTTTCCCGTCTCTAAAGACCTCGATGTTAAAAAGAGACGTAAAGCAGTGACAAAAAAAAAAAAAAAAAGTTATTGTGAAATGAATTTTCTAGAATTCTGTGCTTAAAGAGTTCAGTAAGGTGCTCTTCTAGAATATATAATCACAGGCAGAACTATTTTTCTGTTCGATTACGAAACCAATTAATTTATTTCCCATAAATATCATCTTTATCATATCCGTTTGTGGCCTAAGAAGTACAAGTTTAGATTGACCCTATAATGATATAATTTATTCAGTCAATACGGTACTCTGGGTAATGCATCAATGTCATACGACCTATTAACAAGTTTTCCGTCTCCGGGAAACCTAGAATAATTTAATCTTAAATAAAACGAAACACATCAAACAAGCCACAGTGTTTGACTTTTCCATAATAAAGATACTAATAACCATTTTTGTTTCCTAAGCATGCTTTCCTGCCTTATCGAATAAAATTTAAAATCGGAAATTTTATCAAATGCTCTGATTCTCAATCGGAGCAAATGTTTCCGTCTTAATTCAATGGTTACTTTGTATTTATACCAGTGAATGGTAAATCTGTATAAAATTAGATTGGGTAGAAAGTCTCTGTTTCATTCTGATATAATTAATATAGGTCTAATGTTAATTACGTTTTACTATCGAATAATCATAAAAGCTATTACGATGATGCAAAGTACTTTGTAATCACCCGTACACGAACTATTGATTAAAGACTTCAAAATAAAACGACACAAAGAACGAAGATACCGTGACATCATCGGAAAAATGGCCTGACCAGAAGAAAACAAACAAAAAAGAAATATCCTGATCATACTAAAAGAGAATGGCAGCTAAATCATGTCTTCATGGACAAACAATATCACAAATAGTTTTATAATGCTTAAGTCATGCGAGTAGTTGACACTAGTTCAGATAATTTTGTAGTCAAAATTAAGATTAAATTAATTCCCAGCAGAAAAAAATCCAACCAAGTCCCCACATCTAGAAGAAAGATGAAACCTACTCAGCTAATCAAGAATAAAAATTACCGAAAACAACAGAGAAAATGAAAATCACATATAAACTTGATGACCTAGTCAACAAAATTGCAGAAGAACTGGCTTCAGTAAAACTCCGTAAAAAAAACATTAGTGGTGGATCAATGAATGTGATGAAACAGTAGATAGAATACATCATGCGTGGTTTAATTACATCAACCGCAGAAGTCAGAAATATCTTTCTAAAATTTAGTAAAACAAAGAAAAGACACCACCAAAACGTTACGGAAAATTAAAAGACAATATCATAATGACACATTGGAATTAACTGAAAAAGAACTTAACAAAACACAATCAAGAGACTTCTACAAAACATTTAAAAAACAACTCCAAAAATATAAAGCCCCAAACCTACTATTACGTGGTGAAAATGGCAAGTTGGCTAATAACTAGGGTTCGGATCTTTAGGACCAAAAAAATCGCGAAATATGCAGGCAAATATGACCTTAAAAATAGGTAAATATGACCTAAAAGAGACAAAATATGACCAAACATTAAATTTTTTATTCTTTAAAAATGCTCAAATGTACATAATTTATTTTATGTAGCTGTGTCGCTTTCAAGTAGACAGCATAATTTGCTTCTATGCACTCACTGTAAGATTGGGAAATTAATTTTGTTGAAAGTTATATTCTTGTTTCTGTAAAAGAATGGATTACTAGAATTTTACTTTTAAAAATGGAAATTCACTATACATTTGTTGCGAATTAGTGTACATACCATTTTTTATTCTTGTTTGATGCCAGCATTGTAGTATATCACCACATGCATCTTCAAGTTCTCGAAGAGGAATTTTCTCCGGTTGTCACTTAAAACTGTCTTGTAGTGTGAGAAGCTTCGTTCGACATCGCAAGATGTGACGGGAGCGTACTTAAACAGAGTCAGGTCACTGCAATTTAATTGTGGGTCGTCTTCAGTCAAAACAGATTCACCACCATGTAAAATTTCACTAATTTTACAAATTGTTTTATATCCTTTATTCCCACACAACACTTTATCAAATTTGTTTTTCAGCAAACTAGCCACACTGCCCCCTGCTTGGCCTATTTCGGTTTCCACACTTTTAACGACCGCCAAACTTTCATTCAGTTCTAGACCAATTTCTTCAAGATGCGAAATCGCAGTTGTGATGCCTGAAAAACTTGACTTTATGTACGCCAAATTTCTGAACAAATTACTGGAAAACAGTTCTTGGACAATTTTAATGGAAGATGCTTCACTGCTATCAAAATTAGAAACTATTTTCCGTATGTTTCCATAATATTCACAGTAATAGCTAACTGCATTGAGCCATGTGCCCCAACGAGTAAGTACTGGTTGTGGTGGAAGAGGGACGGAAGGTGCGTCTTCTCTAAATTTTGCCACTCTCATTGGAGCTTTAACAAAAATCTTTTTTTACATTTGATATTGATCTATCAACATCAGGGAAATTTAGTCTTACTTCCTCGGCAACTCTGTGTAATCCATGAGCGAGACAGGTTAAATGCTCCATCGAAGGATACATCTTCAGACATTTCCCAGCCTTTACCATGTACGGCGCATCGTCGGTCACAAATAGTAAGACATGTTCTCGCTTAACTTCACCGCTCCATAACAGTTTCATGGCGTTGTCGAAACGGACGGCAATTGTTGAATGGTTTACTGATTCAATAGCTTCACAGTCCAGTAAAAATATATCACCCGGTCTGTCAGAAAGTAGGGTTCCAACGATAACATTTACAATGTATCTCCCACAAGCATCAGTACTTTCATCCATTGATACCCAGATCTTATTGGTGCCTATCATAGTTCTGATTGCCTGCAATACATTTTCATAACAAGACGGTAAATAGTTCTTCCTCGATGTTGATTCGGTTGGAATCGTCTGTGTTGTGTATTTCTCCAAGAACGATTTGAAATGCTCATTGTTCACTTTATTAAGTGGGATGTTGGCTGATACCATCATTTCACAGAGTTCTTTAGAAAAAAATGATAATTTGTAAGACGACGAAGCTGTAGATGTATCCAAGAAAAGTCACTGTTTGCTTTGTCGAGTTGAATGTCGTATTACGTTATTCTTGTGTCTTGATGTATTGCAGTGCTGCTGCACATGAAATCGCTTTGTTGCATTCACTTTAGTTTCACATAATTTACAGAAAAGAACTCTTTCATCTGTGCTAAAATACTCCTCTCCAAATTCCTTTACGTAATTTTACACTTTCAGAAAGTTTTGTTTTCGGCATGGTGGTACTCACTGATCCACTGCAGATTTAACACTGGTTCAGGATTATTTTCAAAAGCATTGGTGACAGTGCGTGAGTGGCTGAAGGCTTTGTGCTTGTTTCGAAGCGGAGAGTCTGGTATGTGGGGAATACGTGACCCAGGTAGGGACGGGTTTCCCGTTAAGCAGAAGTTTCGCCGTACTGAATCATAGGAAGACAATTGATTCCTCTAAACTCATCGGTGGGTCACTGCAGTGGACTCAATTCCCGCGATACCGTCGGAAGTGAGACATTGATTGACGCGGCTCGACACAGGCATGCTGCTGCTGCATAGTCGAATTTAAAAAGCGGGCGGAACATTAACGTTTAGAGAGTGACAATAATTTATAACTTTAATTCTTGACTGGTGAATTCTGAACAATTTGGTTACAATTAGTTTCGTTTCTTTCTCCAATGTATAACAGGAATATATTTCTCTAAATAATTATCTTAATTTCTTTTCATCTACAACTTCTATCAAAAATTACCAGTTTTTTTCCTCAAAATATGACCATATGACCATAAAAATTGCTGAGATATGACCATAATTAGGAAAATGGCCCAAATATGCATTTATAGGCTACATAAAATACATTTAAATACAATAAGAAACGTTGAATCAGTGTTTATTTCTGCATTTCAGCTCAAAAAGAAGGCAGGAAAAAAATACGACTTTTCCTAAAGATCCGAACCCTACTAATAACAATCAAGAAGAAAATCATGGCTAAATGTTTCAATAAACTCCTTAATTGTGAACGAACAGAAGAACTCCTTAACTTAGATATCAATACTCCAATGACAACACCACCAGAAAGCATCAACCCCCGAAAATTAAAAAAAAAGTTCCCCAAGAACTGGATGAAACGAAAAATTACAAAGCAGCCAGAGAAGAGCGGACATTTTTAGAAATATGGAAATATGCAGGAATTTCAGAAAAAATCGTTCTCCATCAACAACATGCCAACATCTTGATCAAAGGAGAACTACCAGAACACTGGATAACAGTCATCATCCTTCCAATATACAAAACAGATGCTAACAACCACAGTTAGAAATATTAGTCCACATAACATACATAATATTTTCAAGAATTATCGTCAACAGAATCAAATTACAAGTCGAGAAAGAATTCGGATACCAGGGAGGTTTCAGGCCATGTAGAAGTTGTTCCGATCAAATCATGCATCTAAAGATAGTAGAGGACTACAACAGGAAAAAGAAATAGGGTTATGGTGATAACATTTATAGACTTCAAAAAGCACATGATTGCATTCACAGGGAAACCCTCATAATAATTCTTAGACATCTTAGATTACATCTCAAATTAGTAAACATGATAAAACTCACTCTTACAAACACAAAATTAAAAGTTCAGATGTGAACTATCCAAATCTTTTGAGATCAAAACAGGATTACGACAGGGAGATGGATTTTCACCCTTACTATTTAATTCTGCTCTAAAAATGGTAATGAGGGAATAGGTTGAGAAACACACCCCAAAAATAAAAATAGGTAGGAATATCAAAACAAACTGCCTTGGCTTCACAGAAGACAAACAAATTACTTGGACGAAGCAAACACAAGTCACAACTTCATTAAAACTGGCCTCCAAATGTCATTACAGAAGACCGAAACTATTCCCCAAAAACCAAAGTAATTAAAATAAATAAACATTAAATGAAATAAAATTAAAATTGTTGCCCAATTCAAATACATTGGAGAAATAATAAAAAACATTTTCAGGAAATAATGTCTCTATAAATGCAAAAATTAAACACTGTACACAGTTATAAAACCGGAAGTCACATACGCAGAGGAAACACTAATCCACGTGAATCAGAAATCAAAGGCTGACAGATTACAGAAGACAGAAAGATGAACTGGAAGAACGTGGACCAACAACATATAACAGGAAGGTGGACAACGTCGGATATTGCCCAACCCACTACTGATACGATGCGTAAGAGATGACTGGGTTTTTTGGGCACGTAATGAGCATGCAAGATTCGAGACATCTGAATCAACTGGTACAGTAGAATCTTGACTCAAAAACTACTCTACAGGTTGCCGATGGAGCAGAGAAGTAAGAGAGGATTTGAAGGACCTGGACTTACACCAGAAGACACCATAGACAAGATACAGTTTAACAAGAAAAGTAAGTATATAAACCACCGCTTCAAACTCACGACACGAAATTTTTCAACACCAGTAATGGAACGAAGAGCAGAACGTAGAACTCGCATAACCGCAAGGCTCGAGCAGTTCGTTTGAAGAGACTTAAATAATAGATTGACTAAAGGGATCCTATCTAATCATAAAAGAATAACTATAAATCATGACATTTTTTAACTACAGTAAGGGTTGTTAAGAAAAATCAATTGAAAGTGGCAGTCGTAATGTAATGGTGACTGAACTGTATCGATCAGGGGAAGGTCGTTGGTTCGACCACCAGTGAGGCCATCGACATTTCTGTTTCCGTGGCTCCCTTTACCTCATCCTCATTATAATTACTTCGGCTTCGAAAAGCCAAAAAGTCCTTATGCCATATCTACGAACGTCAAAATTCATTAAATCGTCTATTTATGAAGTTTCATTTATTGCAGATGATTATTACAGTATATGGTATACCGACCATAAGTTGTCACTAATTGCTGTTAACTAAAAATATTTACGGTAATTAACTTTCATGAAACTAATTATAGTTATGTGTCTATAATGCATAAAGGATTGCAGGCTTTTGTGTATTTTGTATTTTTTTCAGGTATTAGTGTTGGATGTAAGCTGAAGGGTTGTAAAAAGGAAAGGCACTGAAATCTACGAGTAGTTAGGTGGATACTCCATGACGAAATTTCGTGTGAATCGTGTCACTTTTACTTACCACGCGATCATCATCGCTTAGTAATTTCTGTCAGTTTGGTTTTGCTAGAAAGGTTGTGGTGAAGGTTATTCTCCGAAAACATTTCTATTTTTTTTAAATGGCATTCGGCTACTTAGGCCATACAGCCATCTCAGTGTGATTATCATGACTCTTCCAGTGTATAGGTTTCTCCAGAACATTGTTGCTACTGTGTGTCGTAGTCTTGTGTAGTTCGCGAACGAACTACACTCCTGGAAATTGAAATAAGAACACCGTGAATTCATTGTACCAGGAATGGGAAACTTTATATACACATTCCTGGGGTCAGATACAACACATGATCACACAGACAGAACCATAGGCACATAGACACAGGCAACAGAGCATGCACAATGTCGGCACTAGTACCGTGTATATCCTCCTTTCGCAGCAATGCAGGCTGCAATTCTCCCATGGAGACGATCGTAGAGGTGCTGGATGTAGTCCTGTGGAACGGCATGCCAAGCCATTTCCACCTGGCGCCTCAGCTGGACCAGCGTTCGTGCTGGACGTGCAGACCACGTGAGACGACGTTTCATCCAGTCCCAAACATGCTCAATGGGGGACAGATCCGGAGATCTCGCTGGCCAGGGTAGTAGACTTACACCTTCTAGAGCACGTTGGGTGGCACGGGATACATGTGGACGTGCATTGTCCTGTTGGAACAGCATGTTCCCTTGCCGGTCTAGGAATGGTAGAACGAAGGGTTCGATGACGGTTTGAATGTACCGTGCACTGTTCAGTGTCCCCCCGACGATCACCAGTGTAGGAGATCGCTCCCCACACCATGATGCCGGGTGTTGGCCCTGTGTGCCTCGGTCGTATGCAGTCCTGATTGTGGCGCTCACCTGCACGGCGCCAAACACGCATATGACCATCATTGGCACCAAGGCAGAAGCGACTCTCATCACTGAAGACGACACGTCTCCATTCGTCCCTCCATACACGCCTGTCGCGACACCACTGAAGGCGGGCTGCACGATGTTGTGGCGTGAGCGGAAGACGACCTAACGGTGCGCGGGACCGTAGCCCAGCTTCATGGAGACGGTTGCGAATGGTCCTCTCTGATACCCCAGGAGCAACAGTGTCCCTAATTTGCATGGAAGTGGCGGTGCGGTCCCCTACGGCACTGCGTAGGATGCGACGGTCTTGGCGTGCGTCCGTGCGTCGCTGCTGTCCGGACCCAGGTTGATGGGCACGTGCACCTTCCGCCGACCACTGGCGACAACATCGATGTACTGTGTAGACCTCGCGCCCCACATGTTGAGCAATTCGGCGGTACGTCCACCCGGCCTCCCGCATCCCCACTATACGCCCTCGCTCAAATTCCGTCAACTGCACATACGGTTCACGTACACGCTGTCGCGGCATGCTACCAGTGTTAAAGACTGAGATGGAGCTCCGTATGCCACGGCAAACTGGCTGACACTGACTGCGGCGGTGCCCAACCGCTGCGCAGCTAGCGCCCTTCGACGGACAACACTGCTGTTCCTGGTGTGTCCGCTGTGTCGTGTGTTTGATCTTTGCTTGTACAGCCCTCTCGTAGTGTCCGGAGCAAGAATGGTGGGTCTTACACACCGGCGTCAATGTGTTCTTATTTCAATTTCCAGGAGTGTAGTTCGGAAGAGCGCTCCCACAGGCGAACTACGCAAACTAGTTCCCAGACCTCTCGCTCCTTAGTTCGTTAGTTCATTCGATCCTTTTCCTTTTACTGTGCCATTTAAAAGGAAACATTTTTCCCTCTGGGTACATTTCACTGAAGACACAGATATAAAAAAAAAAACAAAAAAAAACCTGTTCAACATTAAGAATTATTGCAGAAGTCACAAACGGGAATTTTACGAGGAATGTGAAAACAAAACACGCTTTGACCCCATTAACAATTAAAAGACAACCACCGAAAACCACAGCTACCATAACAAAGAGGACGTGCAGTAGCGATGTCTTGATACTCGTAATCGCGCACAGCGACAATCGCGCACAGTTTAAGGTTGGGCCACATTCTCCCCTCTCCCGTGTACTTTATAATTTACGGAACACAGCATTGACAAATCATCATCACACTAAAGCTTTGCCAGAGGTGAACGTCAATTTTAAGGCCTATAATAATTACATACAACGGAGCCCCTTCAGAACCCAAATCGTTCGCCGTAACACTGTGAGTCACCAGACCGAATATACGGAAATGGAAAATAAATATTCAGACACAATAAAACAAACGTACTCTTTTTCTCTACAATTTATTTTTTCTATCTTAAAACACAAATGTAATCTTAGATTTGTCTGCTTACGGGGGTGCATTTCAAGAAAATCTGATGAACCTGAAAGAGAGGTTAAAGAGAAGAAAGAAACTTTTGTAAGTCAATCAGTAACATCAAAATAAAATTTGGTCATAAAGGACCAGAAATTTCGGCAATCTACCTATCGCTTCTCCACATTCGCTAGCCCGACACCGGCCCGCACCGACTGTTGGACGACATGCGGTGACGTTTGAAGTCACTTCAATCGAGTGACCCCCAACAATAAGAAAAGTGTCGTTGCGCTGACAGTGCGGGCTAGTGTGGCCAGACCTTAAAACTGATTCTCATCAAACTTTATCCAGGCTTTGGACGGGCGAAACAATTGTAAAGTTACAATTATTTAGGCGTGTTTAAAATCGGCTAAGAAGCTTCGTCATAATAAATTTTTACAACTTATTTACATTTATTTACAGTAATGAAATTATCCAAATCAGCCAGGGAGACTAGTCATAATTGAATATTATTTACAGTAGACCTACATTTATTCAAGCTTGTGCATGTAGGACAACGCCTTTAGGTATGATCTGATGTCGCCGCTCTTTTCATATCTGTCAACAGTTTCTACAGTTGTTTCGTCCAACTTCTGGTATGTGGTTTTTCTTCTCTTTTCTTGAAGAATCGATTCAGATCTCATATACATTAGACCTGAAGATTCGGCTCTTCAAACAAAGTAACACGTCTCTAAGCTTCGGGTTTGGTCTGCCAAGTACATTCTTCATACTATTATTCCATCCTTCAACAGCATAAGTCGTTCGATGACGTCTTTTATGACAATTCCACATGTGAATTGGGATTTGTTCATTCTCAAGCCACGAGTCTACGAAGTAGTCGAAAAATTCCAATAGTTTTGAGTTATTATGAGCTTGTGATTGTATCTCCAACCAACCATCTGTCACATCTTCTGGTTTAAGGAAAGCCAAACATGGGCACATACGAATATGGAGGCGAAGTTCCTCATTTTCTTTGAACTCACGCGCTAGTCCCAGCTCCTGAACCTTACTCAATATACATTTTTTCATGTAAAAAAAAAAAAAAAAAAAAAACAGCCTTTTAATTCCGTTGAGGAAAACACTTCCTTGAGGTCAGATAATGCAGCACTTTCAAAATCCACAGTCACCATCTTAGGGGTCCATTCAGGTACAGCCATGATAATTTCACGAAACATACGTACGTAAGTATTCTTCATTTTGTCAGGTAACAGTGTAAACACCACAGGATGTATGTTTGTTTCTTCGTCAGTGCTGCCGTAATCCGCATGTATCATGTAGATTTGGGAGAACTGTTTACTGGCACTTTTAAAAGTACCATCCATAAAGAAATGTTCGTGTAATTTTAAACTTTGTTTGCCTCTTTCACCACTCAGAACAATTATTCTTTCACCTTCCATATCATCCTTAAGATGAAACTGCCTCCATCTCCCATCTTCAACAATTAATCATCCAAGATCACTTCGTCAGGATTATTTGGCTCCTTTTGGTTTCCTTGTGACATACTTCTCTGACGGTACAAGTTTATCTTCACAATTGACTGGGCTGGCTTTCAGTTACAAAGTCGTGGCCTTTATTATGGAGATCTCCTAGTTCCTCAGCATAGATTTTTGGAATTAAAGTATCTTCCGCCCGAGCTCTCTTCTTTGCCGCATACAGTTTCTGATGTACTTCAACGCGTGCGTCGTCAGAGGGTCCACATATATGCTCTGTAACATTCTGTATGGCAGCATCCTTACTCTTCAAAATTCCATGACATTGTTTTGATATTTCTTTGAGACAGCGCCAGGTGATCGTTCTATCTTCTTTCTTTCTAAACTCCCCGATAGCTGTACCCGTCATAATTCGCACACGGCTTTCCATATGTAGTTGAAGTAACTTCCATGACCTAAACTGTGATACTCAAGGCAGCAGTTAATGCGAACAGTGTTGTGCGGTCTGGTTAGGAGGGGATGGGGGTTGGAATTACCAGAATCCAGCATGCTGTTGTAGCGGTGACTAATTGGTAGCTAAAAGCAGGTAGCAAGAGACGACCCGGTTGTGCGCGATTATCATTGTGCACGATTGTCACGTATTCGCATTAGCGGTAGCAAAGCGAGCTAATGATCTGTCTTCCTGGAATTCGAGAAAGGAGCATCCTTCTGGAATTCGAGAGGGGAGAGCGACCTGGTTCGCTAAGGAGCTGCGAAATAAACTGAGCGCAAACCGGTCGCGAACTATTATGTGCCAGTCTAATGGATTGTCGATCACCATTCGCCGCTAGGGTTACCAACATTTTTTCGGTTGATTATGGTATTTTTTAGAATAAGCTATAAAAATATAGTAGACCGACATTTTTTTTAGTTTATTTATTACTATTTCATCTAAAAGGAAACACAGTTCCCTGTGGACACATTTCACTGAAGAGACAGATATAAAAATAAAACATTTGCAGAAGCCACAAACGGAAATTTAACGAGGAATGTGGAAACAAAACACGCTTTGACCCCACTAACAATTAAAAGACAACCACCGATAGTCACAACTACCATAACAAACAAAAGGGCGCATGCAGAAGCGATAGCAAAGCGACTGAACGATTTGTCTTTCTGGAATTCGAGAGGGGAGCTGCGAACTAAACTGAGTGCAACCCGGTTGGAACTATTATGTGCGAGTCTACTGGTTTGTCCATCACCATTCGCCACTAGCGTTACCAACATTTTTTCGGTTGATTATAGTACTTGTATTATTTTAGAATAAGCCATAAAAATATAGTACACTTGAAAAATATAATATTTTACGAAAGAGTAGAAAAAGGCAAAACGTATGGTTTTATTATTTTATTTTTTGAGCTATATTTTTTGCACTTTTTGCATCTATCTTTAACATTTTTTCTCTACAGTAAAATTGTAATATGTTTTATCGTATTCAGTTGTTAAATTAATATCGATCAAAAGCTCATTTTTTCTTCATGAAATACTTCTCTTATTTTTACCAAGAGTTCGTGTAATATTGTTATTTCAGAGTAAAGTTTGTTCACTTTAATACTAATTTTTTCTTGTAAATTTAGAAATTCCAATATTGTCTCACAGTCATCAAATGAAACCTCGTGTTTTAAATTTAATTTTTGGATTTTGTATAGCTAATTGCTTTCATTAAAATCTAACCAGTTATTAAGATAATCCAGACATTTATCAACGAATACTAGAAAATTATTTTTAATATTATCACTTTCTGTGGAGAATTTGGCTTCTAAAGACTTTTCTTGTTTTCTTAAAAAAAGAAAGTCTCTTTTGAAATTTTTCTAGGGCTGATTTTAATGTTGACATAATATAATACTTATCTCCACCTCAGACAAAATAGCGCGTGCAGTAGCGGTAGCAAGGCGAGCGAACGATCTGTTTCTCTGAATTCGAGACGGGAACTAACGAACTAAAAAAGAGACCTAGTTCGCAAGAGAGCTGCGAACTAAACTGAGCGCTTCCAGTCGCGAACTAGTATGCGCAAGTCTAATGTATGGACACTACAGGACTGACACACACTAGACTTAAACACCCATGCCCTGGGCCGGACTCGAACCGGCGACCTTCGGTACTCTAGTCACTCCCCTATCGAGGCCGGTCGCAAGGTCTGTTACCATTGTACAGCGTCACTTTCGAACAAAATTTGGGAAGGAACCACCCTCCACATATCCATTCGCTAATGTTATACATAATTTATGGAAAACGTGTATTTATGTAAAAGAAAAAGCTGTGGGCGTTCTTCCATTATGGAAGCGAATGTAGACCAGATCAGAGAAACTTATCAACGTGTCCCTAGAAAACTGACAACTCAAGCCAGCAGGAAACAGTTTTGAAAGTGTTACGAAACCTCCTAACAAAGGTATTGTATCTCCTACGACTGCTTCGAGCTTTGACCCCTGATGACCACCACCGATGCACTCGAACAAAGAATGGAACGAGATGATTTTTCTGATAAAATTATTTTTAGTGACTATGCAACCTTTCATTTGTCTGGAATGTTCACCTCTGGAGCAGCATTTGTAAACGTCACCACTGACACGCTGCATTGTGTGTGGAGAGAAATCGTCTACCATGTAAATGTATGCAGAGCGACAAAGCGGGGCACGTGTTGAGCGTTTGTGAAACATGGAAAAAAAGTGAGAATTTTTATGCGTAATAAATCGAGCTCTTATTTTTTTATCGTTGTTGCGCTACGTGCACTAATTTTTTGAAACTCCTAAAATCATGGGAAACAACACTATTTTGGATCCGGATCTGAATGCGTTTATCTGCTGCCAACGTTTACTTTGTGTCTTCCGTCAACAAAGCTGCAAGCCCTGATATACGCCGAGTCCGCCTATGTGTCACCGTCATTCTTCACGTGTGGTATCTTTTTTTCTGTTGTAAAAGACATAAATAGTTTGCTGAAAACTCCAAAACACTAATGCTAATCACTTTACATTGATCTTACCCACTTTTGGTTAACAATATACGCAGTGTGGGGTTCCGCTATATTCAGAAGTGTGTTCGTTTCTACGTTTTTATTCTTCTACCCTTTTCGTTGCGTTTATCTCGCCTTTACTTACTTTCTGTCTGTGTCTTCCTCTTTGTTTTTCTTATAAAATTAAAAACGGTTATAACAGGTAAATATCCTTTTAACAAGTTCAGGTTTATTTATAAAGAAGGAGCAGATTTAGCATTTTTATTTCTCACAAATTATAAGAGATTCAAAACATGCCACATATCAGTGGATACAGGAACGTTCAAAGTTTTACTGTATACATTGGACATAAGCACCATTTATTGCGCGACAAACAATAACGCGGTAGTCCATTTCTTGCCATGGACCATTAACTCGTCTGTAGTTATAGAATTCACAGCTGAAACAATTCGACTTCATATCTGTTTAAGAGTAGCGGGCATAGGTGGTACATACACCCAGTGCCGGAGCTCCACTACTGCCCCGGGTGGCGACACAGTTTTTTACCCGGCTCGGAAAAAATACCTAGATCCGCCACTGCATACACCTTATCTTTTATGGTGGCTTCTTATGGCCCGTGATTTTGTACGCCGCGCTATTCAGCACGCGCCACCTCGCAGCCACCTCCCAACCACGTTGCCTAGTGTCGTTTCAGCTACCCGGTAACCCGGGCATTTGATGTTTACCGACTGAGTGACTGATAGAGGCGCCAGGAGAGGCGGCTCCCTTCCCACGACCCGCTCTACAATTTAAACTTAAACATACAACAGCGACGTTGACGTAAGCGAATGGAACTAATAGGCGGGGCTTACTAACTTTGAACCTTCTCTAGCCAGTGATGTTTGTCTCGTACTTGAATCTCTTATAGTTTGTGAGAAATAAACATTCAAAATCTGCTCCTTCGTTTGGAAAACCCTGATACAACGACGAATCCTATACTGCATACTTAAATTTTAGAAATGTTTTATCTGTAGATAAAATTTATTTCAAAAAGAGTACATAGTTGCAATGTAAACTAATGACGACAAAGAGGTCAAAACCATAAAATCCAAAATTTCGTCTGTCTGTATGTATGTTCGCGCATCACGCAGAAACTAAAACCAAACTACACGTAGTGATAGCTTATGTCATCTGTCACTATAGAGGGTGCTTTTTATCCCGCTACGTTACAAATTTCCGATGATACAGAGTCGAAAATTGTAAATTTAGTTCATTTTATTTCTGACTGCCCGCGCATCACCCAGAAGCTGATGAATGTGTTTAAACGAAACGTCATCGATTACGATACAGAATACTTTCTGTCCTGATCTGAACCTACTTTCCCGTGACACAGAATGAAAAACCGTAAAATATCCCTTTTTGTCTGTCTGTGCGCCCTTCTTGCAAAAACTCATGAACGATATATTTTTTTCTTCTAGCTTACGCTTCGTCGACGTCGTGGTCATTATCGTCGGGAAGGGACTGAAGGTAAGGAGCAGGAACGAATTTAACCATAATTATTTTGAAGGAACCATACCGGTAATCGCCTGGAGTGATTTGGGGAAACAATGGAAAAACCCAAATCTGGATGGTCGGACGGGGATTCGAGTCCTCGTCCTCCCGAATACGAGGCCGCTCACCCACTACGCTCGGTATAATGAATGAATTTCACCAAATTTTAGCTTAGTGATCGCTTATGTCACCAGTTAACATACAGGATACTTTTTATCCGATCAGTACCTTATTTCGTCCATGATACACAGTGCAAAATCGTAAACTTTTCGAATTTTACTATATCCATTTAATATTTTCTGGATGAGCTTTCTCTCAGTCGAAAGGCTTACCACGAAAAGTGCTATATATGCGGTGATGCTGTGTTTCTACTTTGCGATTCTGTTAGGGAGTTTATGGGTCAGTTTATATACATACATATAAAGCAAACTGTCCGCACACACGCCAGGCGTCACCACTTCAAATATAGCTTGCAGGGAAACCATATGAACAATACTGAAGTGTTCCTGTGGGTCATCAACAAATACAAACTTTCCCAATTAGTGGTAATATCAAAGAGAGGCAGAAACAAACGATGCGCTCAAACGTGATTAACGCATTGCCAAGGTAATTTCGGATTTCAACCAGAAGCAAGGGCGTAGCCAGGTACGGGCAGGGGGGGCAGTTGCCCCCCCCCCCCCCATAGCAGGACGCGCGTTAGCGCTCGATCAGAGTTCTGCCGAACCGAAGAGTAAATAATGTTAAGTAACTTTCAAAAATTAATTCGGTTCGCGTGATTTAAACCTGCTTGCTACTGCTATCTGCAGGAAACAGAAGTTAGCGAGGGCAAGGCGGTACAATGCGCCACGCACGGTGCTGTAAGCTGTGTATCGACTATGAGCGGCTGCCGCGCGAGCCGTGTTCGAGCGCGCCAAATCGATTATTTTCCGCGCGAACCATTTCTGTTGACGAGTGCGGTTGCCTCGCGTAGCAACACAACCAAGCCGGATTGCGCGGCAGACCATATAGGCACCGTCTTTTCGTGAAGCCACCGTGGACATTTCACTTGCACGAATAGCCGCAACTTTCACTATGATGCGTCGCAGTGTATATTGGAAACCAAAACGAAAAATGATTTGGTGGATATGGAAATTGTATTTTAACAGAATACAGTAAGGTGAGAGTAGGGGGGGGAAGGATGGAGCTGGGAACAGCCAATCAGCGTTCAGGGATCGCATGACGTCACGAAGTGGTGGGGGGACCTCCCTCCCCTCCGGCGGGCTTTTGAATCAGCGTTCAAGGTCATATGACGTCACACGTTAGTTCCTCAACCGGCCGCACAGATGGCGGCAGCAGTCGAGCTTGCGCATACGTTAGTTCACCGATCGGCCGCACAGATGGCAGCATCTCCCAAGGGCTTAATTTCTTTGGGCGCAGACATTCTACTCCCCCAGCTAGCGGGGAAATTCCGCCGCCCGGGGCGTGTTAACACAGGTGTGCTCGCCTGCAACTATTTCCTCATCCCTGTTCTGGAATGCGGACGTCAGACAAGTTGTATCGCGGCGACAAAACTATGGATTCGTCTATCACTTTATTTCCTAGTGGTCATCGTGTGTTGCGTATACCAATTCCACCTTTACCGAGTAACTTAAATATAATTAAAGTCTTAGTTTAAATGGACCCATTGGTTTAAGTAGACAATGGACGATTAGTTCATATCCCGGTTTCCGATATTTGGCGCGGCATGCAGGGCGACTGCCGCGTTCTTGCCTCGCATTCGGGAGGACGGAGGTTCGAATCCCTATCCAGGCATCCATGGTTTCCCAAAATCACTCCAGGTGAATGGTGGGATGCTTCCTTCAAAAGACCATGACCGAATTCATTCCCATTCCTTTCCCGTCTCTAAAGACCACGTTGTTAGAGAGACGTTAAAAAAAAAATCGACTGCCGATGTGCATAGTATCCCGTTTCTAGGGCGTCCAACACAGCGTTCGTATGATTGCAGAATTTTGTACAGAGTCTCAGGCTTGCAGCGAATTTCGTATGCATTTGTTCAGGTGTCCTGCTATCGATAAGGAATTCAGGTTGCGCCATATGCTCATTGCACTGCAAAACCGCCCCAGCGGGATACATAGAAATATTTCAGCATTCACTTCGGTTCAAGAAGAAATTATTACGAGATGAGAATAATTATTATATGTCAGTTTTCGTAGTACAAATCTAGGAAACATTTATGGTAGCCCAATCACTCGTGTTTTCAAAACGAAAATCGAAAATTTTGTTTTCATTCTGGGTGAACAGATAAACTGCTTGAGTCTTTGTATTTAATTAAAAAATAGACCATGTGAAAGCGTAACTTTTACGTTTAAAACGTGATAATGAACCATGGAATGTCCTGACATAGCTCAAATTCACATCTATACAATGCAGTTCTGATATTCGAATTTGGCAGAGGGTGCTTTGCACAAAAAATAACCCTACAGACATTTATGAAGTGATTACATGTTAATCTCTCGACTGATATCAAACCAATCAGCCAGTAATTTTTTCCAGCCTGTCTTTGGACAAGAGCCCACTTGAAAATATTTGTGACAAAGCCTTTCCCACACCAAGGCTATAAAAATCAAAGTTTCTAATTTGACCATGGAATGTAACGAGGGGAGAAAGAATTCGTATAAGCACCAGTACAGCACATTATTTCTCTAATCTCTGCTGTCACTGGTATAAAAAAAATATTTCATCACACTCGTAATTTTTTGCCAACAAGCTCAAACCTATATTGTCTGTCTATCCAGACCAATCTATGTATCAATTCTGTAATGTTTTCGTAAGCAATCACAAATTGAGTGCCCTTAGCAATCCCTTGTGACACATCAGTGATTGACTAGAAACAGAGAGATATACGCTGTGCCATGTACTTACCCACCTTTAACTGTATTTTACAGCACAGCAAGTATGTTCCAGGAACGAAACATCGTTTGTTAATCTTACTAATTTCACCCCTGCCCTTTGTGATAAAAATCGAGTCAGTGTAAGGCAGTGCTAAGCACAGAACATGCTGATTCGTCATAAAATGCCTGTGGCCAAGGTGGAGATATAGAAAATTTACCCACTTACTTATAGAAGAAATTCAGTGCACTATTCCTAATTCTTTCACCAAGATCTACCCTAGCCTCATCGCCAACATACGCCCAGCACTTCCCCAAACTTCATTCTGTTTCCAATGATTCCCAATCCAACCTCTGAACACTTACTGACAGGGTTACCTTTTGTTCGTGTGTTAAAGTAAACCAAAAATTCGCAAAGTCTTCTCCTAATCATTAACAGGGATTCCAGCTACCAAAATGTTCACTTAAGGTGGTTCTACTGCAGTTTTCCAAGAAAATTCTCCAGGAAAATATTTTTCAACCAATCAGGTGTCAGCAGAGTTCTCCATTCGGTTTAAATGTTCCCATCTGACGCCAAACTTCGGATTCAGGACCAAGTGTGACATTTGACTGTAATTGCATGCTTTGTTCAAGTAACCACGATAAAGTTACCATAATGCTCTTAGCTAACTGATAGTTTCATGGTCATCAAACAGGCATCATAACCCACATTTTCATAGAAGATCCCCACACATCGACAAGTATCCAAAGGTGCAGACACTAGTTCTATTGCGCCGAAGATAGCACCCACGCTTGAACTGTCGTAAATAGTTAGGTCAAAGTGGGTGTTTGGATATTTTATCCATTCAGGCCTCATCATCTAAAGTCTAATGCCAGATTGTGGTCATTGCCAACTTAGGCTCCATACACCACTCAGAATTATTTCGCCAATATCCATTCTAACAGCATTATACACCACATACAGCCCCTGACACTCTTCCAATGACAATCCAGTCCAGTTCCTTTATTAAGGCACTTGTTGAATATTTTCCACTAATAAATCTAGCTGCTATATTTTGCACCTTGCATTTGATGTACAAAAAATGTGGTCTCCATACTACACTTATATATACAAGAAATGGTCTGACTGTGGGTTTGTACCCAAGTCCTTCGCTTCTCTGGTACATCCCCTCATCACCCTCTCTGTTAAATGATTTTTATGTAGTGAAAAACGTGAGAAACACAATTCGTATGCCAACACAAACGGCAGTAAACTGTAAAGAGTACAGTGAAATGGGAGATTGCCAAAGCCCTGAAGCAATGGTTAGAAGCACACGTTGATGGTGAGCATAATTCTATAACCATATATTTTAGACTCAAATTAACAGAGGAAGTAGACACACGCACACACTTGTACATGCATACAGCGAGGTCGACAGAACTAACAGCAAGCATCATGGAAACGATGAAGTGGGGCAGAATTGTCGTTACCACTGATTAACTGGGCAGAACTATCGTTAAAAAAAATCATCAGACAGACGAGTTTAAGTCAGGTATCACAATACTTACACTTACATGCACAAAGAGAGACGCAGATATACATGTACAAGTCTACAGAAAGTTCAGGACAACTACCTGCACCAACCATGGAAACAAAAAAAGTGGTGTAGTACTTTCTTGCCCCCATGACTGGCTGAAAAACAGAACTCTCCTTACATATCATCTGCCTGGCGAGATAGAGGGTGTGCAAAAGATGGCATGTTTTCACCATACACCTAAGTATTTACATCATAAATAGTGTTCATCACACACAATTGATTACATTTACCATCAATACGTTTCCCCCACACTGCAACCCTATCTGCCATTCATTAAGAGTGCCCCAGGTACCATGAGTTACAATAGACATTTGACTATCAGCAGATACCAGAACCCCTCATATTCATACTAGGTCTCAACCACAAATCCATACGTATCCATGCACAAGCTCAAAGAAACAGGAACAGCAAATCATACATCCAGATAAATGAGTTTAAGGAAGGTATCACCATACTTACGCACACAGACACATATATCCATGCCTACAGCGAGCTCAAAACAACAACCAGCCCAATCATGGAAACGAAAAAGTGGGACAGAACCCCCATGGCTCATAACTGACCAAAAAATCATGAGTAACATATGTTCCAGGTACCATACTCTTCACATCAACATCATCTAATTTATCTCACACAACAGACCTCACTACCATCCAGTATCATGTGTGCTAGGTACAAAACTGTTCACATTAGCACCACCACATCTATCCCACACCTAAACCCTTACTGCCATTCAGTAACATTTACCCCAGGTACCACGAGTAGCAGTAGACATCTGGTCATCAGACAGATATCATAACTCCCATGTTCATACTAGGTCTCAACCAAAAATCTGTACGTCACCTCACACAAGCAAGGTATCACCACATTTACGCAAAAAACACACAGAGATAGAGACGCATACACACGTTCATTTCCAGGCCTACAGCGATCTCGACTCAACAACTAGCCCAATCATGGCAACGAAAAAGTGGAACAGAACACCCATGACTGGCCAAAAATCATAGAAAGACACACATAAACACATACATACACACTAACATGTCAATGCATTCAAACAGTTCCATTCATCACCACACATAACTGGAGGAAAAAACCCACCTCCCGCCGCGCCCGCCTGGGCAGGTTCACCCAAAATTTGTCTTTGATGAGCTGCTGTTAACAAATGACTTTTGACCAAAAATTGTCAAGAGCTTAGTTCGAGCCACCAGCTATACTGATGGCACATTAAAAATCAAGTATGTGTGGTGAGCACTGAGATGTATTGTAAAGACATGCTATCATCTGCCTATCATGTAACACCTCAGTGTGGATGTCGTGTGTCGGGACCCTTTCCTGCAATTACTTGTATGTATGTGGTAACTTATGAAATTAGCTTTGTACATATTACCAACGATACTGAATGGCAGAGAGGTCTGTAGTGTGAGTTTAATGATATGATTTTGATGTGAGGAGTTTGTTACTTGGAACACATGTTAATGATGATTTATTTTTTTTGTCAGTCTTGAGCCATGGGTGTTCTGTTTCACTTTTTCGTTGCCACGATTGGGCTAATTGTTGAGTCGAGATCGCTGTAGGCATGGAAATGTACGTGTGTATGCGTCTCTATCTCTGCGTGTTTTTTTTGCGTAAATGTGGTGATACCTTCCTTTATCTCGTTTGTCTGGATGTATGATGTGCTGTTCCTCCACTTATGCTTGTGTGAGGTGACAGTATGGATTTGTGGGTGAGACCTAGTATGAATATGGGAGTTATGATATCTGTCTGATGACCAAGTGTCTACTGCTACTCGTGGTACATGGGGGCACATATTACTGTCTGATAGACAAGTGTCTATTGTAACTCATGGTACCTGGGTCACATGTTACTAAATGACAAAAAGGGTTGCGGTGTGGGAGAGATGTGGCTGTGATTTCAAACTTCACACATCCTGTAACTCTTCAGTTTTTTCCTCCAGTTATGTGTGGTGATGAATGGAACTGTTTGAATGCATTGACATGTTAGTGTGTATGTATGTGTTTATGTGTGTCTTTCTATGATTTTTGGCCAGTCATGGGTGTTCTGTTCCACTTTTTCGTTGCCATGATTGGGCTAGTTGTTGAGTCGAGATCGCTGTAGGCCTGGAAATGAACGTGTGTATGCGTCTCTATCTCTGTGTGTTTTTTGCGTAAATGTGGTGATACCTTGCTTGTGTGAGGTGACGTACAGATTTTTGGTTGAGACCTAGTATGAATATGGGAGTTATGATATCTGTCTGATGACCAGATGTCTACTGCTACTCGTGGTACCTGGGGTAAATGTTACTGAATGGCAGTAAGGGTTTAGGTGTGGGATAGATGTGGTGGTGCTAATGTGAACAGTTTTGTACCTAGCACACATGATACTGGATGGTAGTGAGGTCTGTTGTGTGAGATAAATTAGATGATGTTGATGTGAAGAGTATGGTACCTGGAACATATGTTACTCATGATTTTTTGGTCAGTTATGAGCCATGGGGGTTCTGTCCCACTTTTTCTTTTCCATGATTGGGCTGGTTGTTGTGTTGAGCTCGCTGTAGGCATGGATATATGTGTCTGTGTGCGTAAGTATGGTGATACCTTCCTTAAACTCATTTATCTGGATGTATGATTTGCTGTTCCTGTTTCTTTGAGCTTGTGCATGGATACGTATGGATTTGTGGTTGAGACCTAGTATGAATATGAGGGGTTCTGGTATCTGCTGATAGTCAAATGTCTATTGTAACTCATGGTACCTGGGGCACTCTTAATGAATGGCAGATAGGGTTGCAGTGTGGGGGAAACGTATTGATGGTAAATGTAATCAATTGTGTGTGATGAACACTATTTATGATGTAAATACTTAGGTGTATGGTGAAAACATGCCATCTTTTGCACACCCTCTATCTCGCCAGGCAGATGATATGTAAGGAGAGTTCTGTTTTTCAGCCAGTCATGGGGGCAAGAAAGTACTACACCACTTTTTTTGTTTCCATGGTTGGTGCAGGTAGTTGTCCTGAACTTTCTGTAGACTTGTACATGTATATCTGCGTCTCTCTTTGTGCATGTAAGTGTAAGTATTGTGATACCTGACTTAAACTCGTCTGTCTGATGATTTTTTTTAACGATAGTTCTGCCCAGTTAATCAGTGGTAACGACAATTCTGCCCCACTTCATCGTTTCCATGATGCTTGCTGTTAGTTCTGTCGACCTCGCTGTATGCATGTACAAGTGTGTGCGTGTGTCTACTTCCTCTGTTAATTTGAGTCTAAAATATATGGTTATAGAATTATGCTCACCATCAACGTGTGCTTCTAACCATTGCTTCAGGGCTTTGGCAATCTCCCATTTCACTGTACTCTTTACAGTTTACTGCCGTTTGTGTTGGCATACGAATTGTGTTTCTCACGTTTTTCACTACATAAAAATCATTTAACAGAGAGGGTGATGAGGGGATGTACCAGAGAAGCGAAGGACTTGGGTACAAACCCACAGTCAGACCATTTCTTGTATATATAAGTGTAGTATGGAGACCACATTTTTTGTACATCAAATGCAAGGTGCAAAATATAGCAGCTAGATTTATTAGTGGAAAATATTCAACAAGTGCCTTAATAAAGGAACTGGACTGGATGTCATTGGAAGAGTGTCAGGGGCTGTATGTGGTGTATAATGCTGTTAGAATGGATATTGGCGAAATAATTCTGAGTGGTGTATGGAGCCTAAGTTGGCAATGACCACAATCTGGCATTAGACTTTAGATGATGAGGCCTGAATGGATAAAATATCCAAACACCCACTTTGACCTAACAATTTACGACAGTTCAAGCGTGGGTGCTATCTTCGGCGCAATAGAACTAGTGTCTGCACCTTTGGATACTTGTCGATGTGTGGGGATCTTCTATGAAAATGTGGGTTATGATGCCTGTTTGATGACCATGAAACTATCAGTTAGCTAAGAGCATTATGGTAACTTTATCGTGGTTACTTGAACAAAGCATGCAATTACAGTCAAATGTCACACTTGGTCCTGAATCCGAAGTTTGGCGTCAGATGGGAACATTTAAACCGAATGGAGAACTCTGCTGACACCTGATTGGTTGAAAAATATTTTCCTGGAGAATTTTCTTGGAAAACTGCAGTAGAACCACCTTAAGTGAACATTTTGGTAGCTGGAATCCCTGTTAATGATTAGGAGAAGACTTTGCGAATTTTTGGTTTACTTTAACACACGAACAAAAGGTAACCCTGTCAGTAACTGTTCAGAGGTTGGATTGGGAATCATTGGAAACAGAATGAAGTTTGGGGAAGTGCTGGGCGTATGTTGGCGATGAGGCTAGGGTAGATCTTGGTGAAAGAATTAGGAATAGTGCACTGGATTTCTTCTATAAGTAAGTGGGTAAATTTTCTATATCTCCACCTTGGCCACAGGCATTTTATGACGAATCAGCATGTTCTGTGCTTAGCACTGCCTTACACTGACTCGATTTTTATCACAAAGGGCAGGGGTGAAATTAGTAAGATTAACAAACGATGTTTCGTTCCTGGAACATACTTGCTGTGCTGTAAAATACAGTTAAAGGTGGGTAAGTACATGGCACAGCGTATATCTCTCTGTTTCTAGTCAATCACTGATGTGTCACAAGGGATTGCTAAGGGCACTCAATTTGTGATTGCTTACGAAAACATTACAGAATTGATACATAGATTGGTCTGGATAGACAGACAATATAGGTTTGAGCTTGTTGGCAAAAATTACGAGTGTGATGAAATATTTTTTTTATACCAGTGACAGCAGAGATTAGAGAAATAATGTGCTGTACTGGTGCTTATACGAATTCTTTCTCCCCTCGTTCCATTCCATGGTCAAATTAGAAACTTTGATTTTTATAGCCTTGGTGTGGGAAAGGCTTTGTCACAAATATTTTCAAGTGGGCTCTTGTCCAAAGACAGGCTGGAAAAAATTACTGGCTGATTGGTTTGATATCAGTCGAGAGATTAACATGTAATCACTTCATAAATGTCTGTAGGGTTATTTTTTGTGCAAAGCACCCTCTGCCAAATTCGAATATCAGAACTGCATTGTATAGATGTGAATTTGAGCTATGTCAGGACATTCCATGGTTCATTATCACGTTTTAAACGTAAAAGTTACGCTTTCACATGGTCTATTTTTTAATTAAATACAAAGACTCAAGCAGTTTATCTGTTCACCCAGAATGAAAACAAAATTTTCGATTTTCGTTTTGAAAACACGAGTGATTGGGCTACCATAAAAAAATGTTTCCTAGATTTGTACTACGAAAACTGACATATAATAATTATTCTCATCTCGTAATAATTTCTTCTTGAACCGAAGTGAATGCTGAAATATTTCTATGTATCCCGCTGGGGCGGTTTTGCAGTGCAATGAGCATATGGCGCAACCTGAATTCCTTATCGATAGCAGGACACCTGAACAAATGCATACGAAATTCGCTGCAAGCCTGAGACTCTGTACAAAATTCTGCAATCATACGAACGCTGTGTTGGACGCCCTAGAAACGGGATACTATGCACATCGGCAGTCGATTTTTTTTTTTAACGTCTCTCTAACAACGTGGTCTTTAGAGACGGGAAAGGAATGGGAATGAATTCGGTCATGGTCTTTTGAAGGAAGCATCCCACCATTCACCTGGAGTGATTTTGGGAAACCATGGATGCCTGGATAGGGATTCGAACCTCCGTCCTCCCGAATGCGAGGCAAGAACGCGGCAGTCGCCCTGCATGCCGCGCCAAATATCGGAAACCGGGATATGAACTAATCGTCCATTGTCTACTTAAACCAATGGGTCCATTTAAACTAAGACTTTAATTATATTTAAGTTACTCGGTAAAGGTGGAATTGGTATACGCAACACACGATGACCACTAGGAAATAAAGTGATAGACGAATCCATAGTTTTGTCGCCGCGATACAACTTGTCTGACGTCCGCATTCCAGAACAGGGATGAGGAAATAGTTGCAGGCGAGCACACCTGTGTAAACACGCCCCGGGCGGCGGAATTTCCCCGCTAGCTGGGGGAGTAGAATGTCTGCGCCCAAAGAAATTAAGCCCTTGGGAGATGCTGCCATCTGTGCGGCCGATCGGTGAACTAACGTATGCGCAAGCCCGACTGCTGCCGCCATCTGTGCGGCCGGTTGAGGAACTAACGTGTGACGTCATACGACCTTGAACGCTGATTGGCTGATTCAAAAGCCCGCCGGAGGGGAGGGGAGGGAGGTCCCCCCCACCACTTCGTGACGTCATGCGATCCCTGAACGCTGATTGGCTGTTCCCAGCTCCATCCTTCCCCCCCTACTGGTGAGAAACTCTTGGAAGACTTGAGATATGAAGCCATACAATAAACGAATTTTACGAGAATGACAATTGTAGAGTTTCTAAAATCATTAATTGAGCCAATTCACTCAATTCGGGAGCCATTTCAGTTACTGATAAACGCTGTTACTTCAAGATTTCTAGCAATTGGAGACTCGTATTCTAGCCTGCATTACCTTTTTCGAGTGTAAAAATAACCGTTTTTTTTAAAAAAAAACTGTTTCAGGTGTTTTTGACGCATTATGCGAAGCTCTGAAAGAATGGTTAAAGATAGGAGCACCCATTTTATACTAAATTTTTTAATGGCCCTTCAATTTCTGTTGCCTTTCTTAACGAGAACTTACTCCTTACTTAGGTAAAAGGTATTATGTTGATACTGTCATTTTGCGATTCTATAGATTCGTTGATTGGAGTTTCAAGTGATGGTGATGGAAGTGATACCATCTTAGTCTGATTATGCTGTACATTTGCTACTACCAAAAAAAAAAAAAAAAAAAAAAAAATTGGCACCGTACAATTGTATTAAGAGACGACAGTTTTCGTAATCCATGGCAACAAATTGTCACTGTACCGTGCGAGCCAACTCGAACAAAGACACCCCTGTCTGTGCGCGAGCCAAGTTATACTGTGACATCACCGGAGCGCGCACTAATAATCTTTTTTTTTTATAACAATGGATATAAGAAAGTTTTTTAAAGTAATTAATTTGTATTTTCCGTAATGCTAACGATGGCTTTTAATATAGAATTAGTGATCGGTCAGGGGTCGAAATTCGACCTTACTTTATTGAAATATTTAGTTTCTTTCATGGAAGAGTAGTAATCATTATCTGAATTTGTTCTATTGCGTTTGCTGCGAGCATAGATATATTATATACTGTATACATTGACGTCGTTTGCTGCGAACGTTTGCCAATGCGTTTTTAGCTTGTATTGTTCGGCTTAATTCCTGCAATACCTATAAAATTAAAACGATACACACTACGCGTGACTGTATCCTAAATTTTAGCTTTTGAACTAACCATAGCAAATGATGAAATGTATTTATCCATGGTTCATTTGAATTTAGTCCATCACACAACGATTTAAAATATTCATTCTTCTTTAGCTTTATGACAGTAAATGCAGTCCTTTCACCTGCAATGACTTCTGATTCGAAATGTTTTGCATTGTGAAACCTGCATTGTAAATTTGAAACTATAATAATTTCGTCATTTTGTGTGTTCACTATTTAAATTTGGTCTATTATCATTTTGGATTTCACGCAAATAAGTATTCCTTACTTTTTGTCTCTCTCTCTCTCTCCGACCTGTCAACGTTCTATATCTAGGCATAATGGAAGCAGGTGCAAATATCTGAATGGAATAAAACATCCGTAATTAAATTTCTGAAATTCAAAAATAAAAAGACCCTTAACCAAAGTTTAACCTTTTAAATAATTAAAAACCATATAGTATCTGGCAGAATCGCTACATTGCTTTTCGAAGTGTTCCTTTTATAACTTCAAAGATTAATCTCTACTTTAGGGGAGTCTTTCGTTTCACCAAAGAGCACAGAGTACCTCAATGTTGGGAATAAGAACATTGGCTCCGATCCTATTAATAAATGACAAATTATAGCATCAGAAATCGACAGGTTTTTAGAAAACGAAGGACATTGGCCTGACAGGTGATGTTAGCCAAGAATATGAAGGGTGTTCTACATTGGCGGGTGATATTGGTGGTGTTTAAAACTTTTTAAAGAGAAATATAAAAAGCCTCGTATTTTCATTGCGAAAGCCACAGACTTAACCAGGTTGTAAATGATTTAAATCAAATTACAGAAATACGTAACACAATTAGAACCACAGAGTACATCATAAAATTTTACGAGAAACCTTTTTACAGAGAAAGTACGTGGCAAATATTTCAGCTTTATACGAGACCCGCTGATCTAAAAAATATGTGCTTACCAGTTACGGTACAGTGCGCTGCTACGAAGTCAGAATTCATTATATGCGTTGGATTGAATACTGTACTCAGGATTATTGGAACCATGGAGGAAGGAATATATGGAAACGAAATAACGGTAAATCTGTGAAACCTCATATAAAAACTCGTCTCCTACTGCGCATGCGCCGCGGCCATAGGAATAACCCCAAAATATTGGGCTGTTTGCACTGTGTCTGCTGCTGAGAATATTTAATTTTCTAATATTCTGAAGTTTTTCTATAATGCTAAGTTGTGTTACATACGGTTGCACAAACAGACAAGATAGGAAACAACCTGGAATAACGTTTCATAATTAAGTCACATTGTAATTATTGTTCTTGAAGTGTCTGATAGGTAACTGCAACATTAGGGCTTATCATCGCTTATTCATCGTTCTCAACAGGATAATGTCGTTCTCAAATATTTGTTGGTGTAGTGTAGACAATGTTATTAATTTGCACATAAAAGGCTAACCTTATTGTAAACAAGTATTGGAGGTCTAATTTAAGCGGGTCAAGTTTACATCGCGATACAATGAATATGGTATTCTGCATGCTTTGGTCCAGTTCAGTTTACACTGAAAGTGTACGATGAAATTAATTGTGATAATTTGTAGCTGCGCGAAGTATAGAACGTGATGAAGCAAAAGTTGTTGTTACCCGAAATTTAGTTCACGATTCATTTCATGTGTTTAGGTGTGTCTACATAGTTTGATTTTGTAGCGACAATATTAATGGAAATGTGGGTAGGTTGAAATGCAGCCTGTATCAGAAGGGACAAGCAATTTAAAATTAGTCGTTAGTATTTTCATAAGCACTGTCTTAGTGACAACGTGTATCGCGTATCGCAGTGTATACTATTCCCATTTAAGCTTCTGACTTTTGGAGACAGCATACCTCGAGAACTAAACGAGATATCGAAACTTTTTATTACTTTCAATTTCTCTCGTCGTATTATATAAGAATTTATTATCAAATTTGACTTTGGGAATATTTTCTTTGGAATTTCAACCTAAAACACCTCACTTTTGAAACAGTATATCTCAAGAACTGAGCGAGATTTCGAAAATTTTATTGTTTCTTTTCGATGTATCTCGTCGCGTTATATAAGAATCTAACACTAAATTTGACCTTGGGGAAATGTTTTTCCGAATTTCAACCCAAAACACCTCACTTTTGAGACAGTATATCTCGAAAAAATAATTAAAAAAAATCTTCATTTTGATCTGTCTCGTCGCGCCGAGTTGCATAATAATCCATCATCAAATTGCGGTGCCACGGTTGTCTTATGATTCCCTTGAGGTTTTTGTGCCTATTCCCAGTGATTCCACGGCTGACCAATATAGCGGCCTCCCCACCGCACTTCTCTCTCCCTGACTTCACTCCAATGCGTGGTGAAGGTCCCTTGTGTCGTCTCCATATATTCCTTTCTCCATGATTGTAACCTGTTGCCACAACGTTACAATCAAAGACGATCGACATGTATTGATCATATTAATACAGTAATATCTGTCATAAAAGATCATCGCAGCAACGCGGACACGGAGAGCTAAAATATTTTAAACACATCTACCAGAACTGCAGCTGCCAATATGAAAGTCGGCGCATTGTATTTGCCCAACAAAGTAGTTCCAACCCTGCTGAGTCTCTATACGATTTTTGAAAGGGATCTATTTTCATACCTTATTTAAATTCCTTGATAGTGTTTTGGGATTATACATTGCGCTTTTACGTTTTGTTTTAAACCTAACTCTAGTTATTTAGTAAATAATCAATTATATTAAATATTCAGTTTTAGATCACATTACATGCCTTACAGTAAATCACGTAAGTTTGAAAAATAATCTGTTTATCTAATAAGCACTGAAACTAACACTTTATTTGCAAAGAATTACATATATAGCTAGCAGCCGAGAAAACTTTCTACCTCCTCGTTCGTTGGTTTGATTGAAATGATCATAAATAAAAAACTTTTTGAAAAACTTAACAACTTTCTGCACTTTTTTGAAATAATTATTTCTAGGAATCACCTCAGTACGTGGGATGATC
>CM061921.1:269239493-269363599 GCA_031002005.1 Vandiemenella viatica | reverse complement strand
AGTAACATTTACCCCGGTACCACGAGTAGCAGTAGACATCTGGTCATCAGACAGATATCATAACTCCCATGTTCTACTAGGTCTCAACCAAAATCTGTACGTCACCTCACACAAGCAAGGTATCACCACATTTACGCAAAAAACACACAGAGATAGAGACGCATACACACGTTCATTTCCAGGCCTACAGCGATCTCGACTCAACAACTAGCCCAATCATGGCAACGAAAAAGGGAACAGAAACACCCATGACTGGCCAAAAATCATAGAAAGACACACATAAACACATACATACACACTAACATGTCAATGCATTCAAACAGTTCCATTCATCACCACACATAACTGGAGGAAAAAACCCACCTCCCGCCGCGCCCGCCTGGGCAGGTTCACCCAAAATTTGTCTTTGATGAGCTGCTGTTAACAAATGACTTTTGACCAAAATTGTCAAGAGCTTAGTTCGAGCCACCAGCTATACTGATGGCACATTAAAAAATCAAGTATGTGTGGTGAGCACTGAGATGTATTGTAAAGACATGCTATCATCTGCCTATCATGTAACACCTCAGTGTGGATGTCGTGTGTCGGGACCCTTTCCTGCAATTACTTGTATGTATGTGGTAACTTATGAAATTAGCTTTGTACATATTACCAACGATACTGAATGGCAGAGAGGTCTGTAGTGTGAGTTAATGATATGATTTTGATGTGAGGAGTTTGTTACTTGGAACACATGTTAATGATGAATTTTTTTGTCAGTCTTGAGCCATGGGTGTTCTGTTTCACTTTTTCGTTGCCACGATTGGGCTAGTTGTTGAGTCGAGATCGCTGTAGGCATGGAAATGTACGTGTGTATGCATCTCTATCTCTGTGTTTTTTTGCGTAAATGTGGTGATACATTCCTTTATCTCGTTTGTCCTGCACTTATGCTTGTGTGAGGTGACGTATGGATTTGTGGGTGAGACCTAGTATGAATATGGGAGTTATGATATCTGTCTGATGACCAAGTGTCTACTGCTACTCGTGGTACATGGGGGCACATATTACTGTCTGATAGACAAGTGTCTATTGTAACTCATGGTACCTGGGTCACATGTTACTAAATGACAAAAAGGGTTGCGGTGTGGGAGAGATGTGGCTGTGATTTCAAACTTCACACATCCTGTAACTCTTCAGTTTTTTCCTCCAGTTATGTGTGGTGATGAATGGAACTGTTTGAATGCATTGACATGTTAGTGTGTATGTATGTGTTTATGTGTGTCTTTCTATGATTTTTGGCCAGTCATGGGTGTTCTGTTCCACTTTTTCGTTGCCATGATTGGGCTAGTTGTTGAGTCGAGATCGCTGTAGGCCTGGAAATGAACGTGTGTATGCGTCTCTATCTCTGTGTGTTTTTTGCGTAAATGTGGTGATACCTTGCTTGTGTGAGGTGACGTACAGATTTTTGGTTGAGACCTAGTATGAATATGGGAGTTATGATATCTGTCTGATGACCAGATGTCTACTGCTACTCGTGGTACCTGGGGTAAATGTTACTGAATGGCAGTAAGGGTTTAGGTGTGGGATAGATGTGGTGGTGCTAATGTGAACAGTTTTGTACCTAGCACACATGATACTGGATGGTAGTGAGGTCTGTTGTGTGAGATAAATTAGATGATGTTGATGTGAAGAGTATGGTACCTGGAACATATGTTACTCATGATTTTTTGGTCAGTTATGAGCCATGGGGGTTCTGTCCCACTTTTTCTTTTCCATGATTGGGCTGGTTGTTGTGTTGAGCTCGCTGTAGGCATGGATATATGTGTCTGTGTGCGTAAGTATGGTGATACCTTCCTTAAACTCATTTATCTGGATGTATGATTTGCTGTTCCTGTTTCTTTGAGCTTGTGCATGGATACGTATGGATTTGTGGTTGAGACCTAGTATGAATATGAGGGGTTCTGGTATCTGCTGATAGTCAAATGTCTATTGTAACTCATGGTACCTGGGGCACTCTTAATGAATGGCAGATAGGGTTGCAGTGTGGGGAAACGTATTGATGGTAAATGTAATCAATTGTGTGTGATGAACACTATTTATGATGTAAATACTTAGGTGTATGGTGAAAACATGCCATCTTTTGCACACCCTCTATCTCGCCAGGCAGATGATATGTAAGGAGAGTTCTGTTTTTCAGCCAGTCATGGGGGCAAGAAAGTACTACACCACTTTTTTTGTTTCCATGGTTGGTGCAGGTAGTTGTCCTGAACTTTCTGTAGACTTGTACATGTATATCTGCGTCTCTCTTTGTGCATGTAAGTGTAAGTATTGTGATACCTGACTTAAACTCGTCTGTCTGATGATTTTTTTAACGATAGTTCTGCCCAGTTAATCAGTGGTAACGACAATTCTGCCCCACTTCATCGTTTCCATGATGCTTGCTGTTAGTTCTGTCGACCTCGCTGTATGCATGTACAAGTGTGTGCGTGTGTCTACTTCCTCTGTTAATTTGAGTCTAAAATATATGGTTATAGAATTATGCTCACCATCAACGTGTGCTTCTAACCATTGCTTCAGGGCTTTGGCAATCTCCCATTTCACTGTACTCTTTACAGTTTACTGCCGTTTGTGTTGGCATACGAATTGTGTTTCTCACGTTTTTCACTACATAAAAATCATTTAACAGAGAGGGTGATGAGGGGATGTACCAGAGAAGCGAAGGACTTGGGTACAAACCCACAGTCAGACCATTTCTTGTATATATAAGTGTAGTATGGAGACCACATTTTTTGTACATCAAATGCAAGGTGCAAAATATAGCAGCTAGATTTATTAGTGGAAAATATTCAACAAGTGCCTTAATAAAGGAACTGGACTGGATGTCATTGGAAGAGTGTCAGGGGCTGTATGTGGTGTATAATGCTGTTAGAATGGATATTGGCGAAATAATTCTGAGTGGTGTATGGAGCCTAAGTTGGCAATGACCACAATCTGGCATTAGACTTTAGATGATGAGGCCTGAATGGATAAAATATCCAAACACCCACTTTGACCTAACAATTTACGACAGTTCAAGCGTGGGTGCTATCTTCGGCGCAATAGAACTAGTGTCTGCACCTTTGGATACTTGTCGATGTGTGGGGATCTTCTATGAAAATGTGGGTTATGATGCCTGTTTGATGACCATGAAACTATCAGTTAGCTAAGAGCATTATGGTAACTTTATCGTGGTTACTTGAACAAAGCATGCAATTACAGTCAAATGTCACACTTGGTCCTGAATCCGAAGTTTGGCGTCAGATGGGAACATTTAAACCGAATGGAGAACTCTGCTGACACCTGATTGGTTGAAAAATATTTTCCTGGAGAATTTTCTTGGAAAACTGCAGTAGAACCACCTTAAGTGAACATTTTGGTAGCTGGAATCCCTGTTAATGATTAGGAGAAGACTTTGCGAATTTTTGGTTTACTTTAACACACGAACAAAAGGTAACCCTGTCAGTAACTGTTCAGAGGTTGGATTGGGAATCATTGGAAACAGAATGAAGTTTGGGGAAGTGCTGGGCGTATGTTGGCGATGAGGCTAGGGTAGATCTTGGTGAAAGAATTAGGAATAGTGCACTGGATTTCTTCTATAAGTAAGTGGGTAAATTTTCTATATCTCCACCTTGGCCACAGGCATTTTATGACGAATCAGCATGTTCTGTGCTTAGCACTGCCTTACACTGACTCGATTTTTATCACAAAGGGCAGGGGTGAAATTAGTAAGATTAACAAACGATGTTTCGTTCCTGGAACATACTTGCTGTGCTGTAAAATACAGTTAAAGGTGGGTAAGTACATGGCACAGCGTATATCTCTCTGTTTCTAGTCAATCACTGATGTGTCACAAGGGATTGCTAAGGGCACTCAATTTGTGATTGCTTACGAAAACATTACAGAATTGATACATAGATTGGTCTGGATAGACAGACAATATAGGTTTGAGCTTGTTGGCAAAAATTACGAGTGTGATGAAATATTTTTTTTATACCAGTGACAGCAGAGATTAGAGAAATAATGTGCTGTACTGGTGCTTATACGAATTCTTTCTCCCCTCGTTCCATTCCATGGTCAAATTAGAAACTTTGATTTTTATAGCCTTGGTGTGGGAAAGGCTTTGTCACAAATATTTTCAAGTGGGCTCTTGTCCAAAGACAGGCTGGAAAAAATTACTGGCTGATTGGTTTGATATCAGTCGAGAGATTAACATGTAATCACTTCATAAATGTCTGTAGGGTTATTTTTTGTGCAAAGCACCCTCTGCCAAATTCGAATATCAGAACTGCATTGTATAGATGTGAATTTGAGCTATGTCAGGACATTCCATGGTTCATTATCACGTTTTAAACGTAAAAGTTACGCTTTCACATGGTCTATTTTTTAATTAAATACAAAGACTCAAGCAGTTTATCTGTTCACCCAGAATGAAAACAAAATTTTCGATTTTCGTTTTGAAAACACGAGTGATTGGGCTACCATAAATGTTTCCTAGATTTGTACTACGAAAACTGACATATAATAATTATTCTCATCTCGTAATAATTTCTTCTTGAACCGAAGTGAATGCTGAAATATTTCTATGTATCCCGCTGGGGCGGTTTTGCAGTGCAATGAGCATATGGCGCAACCTGAATTCCTTATCGATAGCAGGACACCTGAACAAATGCATACGAAATTCGCTGCAAGCCTGAGACTCTGTACAAAATTCTGCAATCATACGAACGCTTGTGTTGGACGCCCTAGAAACGGGATACTATGCACATGGGCAGTCGATTTTTTTTTAACGTCTCTCTAACAACGTGGTCTTTAGAGACGGGAAAGGAATGGGAATGAATTCGGTCATGGTCTTTTGAAGGAAGCATCCCACCATTCACCTGGAGTGATTTTGGGAAACCATGGATGCCTGGATAGGGATTCGAACCTCCGTCCTCCCGAATGCGAGGCAAGAACGCGGCAGTCGCCCTGCATGCCGCGCCAAAATATCGGAAACCGGATATGAACTAATCGTCCATTGTCTACTTAAACCAATGGGTCCATTTAAACTAAGACTTTAATTATATTTAAGTTACTCGGTAAAGGTGGAATTGGTATACGCAACACACGATGACCACTAGGAAATAAAGTGATAGACGAATCCATAGTTTTGTCGCCGCGATACAACTTGTCTGACGTCCGCATTCCAGAACAGGGATGAGGAAATAGTTGCAGGCGAGCACACCTGTGTTAACACGCCCCGGGCGGCGGAATTTCCCCGCTAGCTGGGGGAGTAGAATGTCTGCGCCCAAAGAAATTAAGCCCTTGGGAGATGCTGCCATCTGTGCGGCCGATCGGTGAACTAACGTATGCGCAAGCCCGACTGCTGCCGCCATCTGTGCGGCCGGTTGAGGAACTAACGTGTGACGTCATACGACCTTGAACGCTGATTGGCTGATTCAAAAAGCCCGCCGGAGGGGAGGGGAGGGAGGTCCCCCCCACCACTTCGTGACGTCATGCGATCCCTGAACGCTGATTGGCTGTTCCCAGCTCCATCCTTCCCCCACTACTGGTGAGAAACTCTTGGAAGACTTGAGATATGAAGCCATACAATAAACGAATTTTACGAGAATGACAATTGTAGAGTTTCTAAAATCATTAATTGAGCCAATTCACTCAATTCGGGAGCCATTTCAGTTACTGATAAACGCTGTTACTTCAAGATTTCTAGCAATTGGAGACTCGTATTCTAGCCTGCATTACCTTTTTCGAGTGTAAAAATAACCGTTTTTTTTTAAAAAAAAACTGTTTCAGGTGTTTTTGACGCATTATGCGAAGCTCTGAAAGAATGGTTAAAGATAGGAGCACCCATTTTATACTAAATTTTTTAATGGCCCTTCAATTTCTGTTTGCCTTTCTTAACGAGAACTTACTCCTTACTTAGGTAAAAGGTATTATGTTGATACTGTCATTTTGCGATTCTATAGATTCGTTGATTGGAGTTTCAAGTGATGGTGATGGAAGTGATACCATCTTAGTCTGATTATGCTGTACATTTGCTACTACCAAAAAAAAAAAAAAAAAAAAAAATTGGCACCGTACAATTGTATTAAGAGACGACAGTTTTCGTAATCCATGGCAACAAATTGTCACTGTACCGTGCGAGCCAACTCGAACAAAGACACCCCTGTCTGTGCGCGAGCCAAGTTATACTGTGACATCACCGGAGCGCGCGCTAATAATCTTTTTTTTTTATAACAATGGATATAAGAAAGTTTTTTAAAGTAATTAATTTGTATTTTCCGTAATGCTAACGATGGCTTTTAATATAGAATAGTGATCGGTCAGGGGTCGAAATTCGACCTTACTTTATTGAAATATTTAGTTTCTTTCATGGAAGAGTAATAATCATTATCTGAATTTGTTCTATTGCGTTTGCTGCGAGCATAGATATATTATATACTGTATACATTGACGTCGTTTGCTGCGAACGTTTGCCAATGCGTTTTTAGCTTGTATTGTTCGGCTTAATTCCTGCAATGACCTATAAAATTAAAACGATACACACTACGCGTGACTGTATCCTAAATTTTAGCTTTTGAACTAACCATAGCAAATGATGAAATGTATTTATCCATGGTTCATTTGTAATTTAGTCCATCACACAACGATTTAAAATATTCATTTTCACTTAGAGCCGAAAACTTCTTTAGCTTTATGACAGCATGAAGTAATGCAGTCCTTTCACCTGCAATGACTTCTGATTCGAAATGTTTTGCATTGTGAAACCTGCATTGTAAATTTGAAACTATAATAATTTCGTCATTTTGTGTGTTCACTATTTAAATTTGGTCTATTATCATTTTGGATTTCACGCAAATAAGTATTCCTTACTTTTTGTCTCTCTCTCTCTCTCCGACCTGTCAACGTTCTATATCTAGGCATAATGGAAGCAGGTGCAAATATCTGAATGGAATAAAACATCCGTAATTAAATTTCTGAAAATTCAAAATAAAAAGACCCTTAACCAAAGTTTAACCTTTTAAATAATTAAAATACCATATAGTATCTGGCAGAATCGCTACATTGCTTTTCGAAGTGTTCCTTTTATAACTTCAAAGATTAATCTCTACTTTAGGGGAGTCTTTCGTTTCACCAAAGAGCACAGAGTACCTCAATGTTGGGAATAAGAACATTGGCTCCGATCCTATTAAATAAATGACAAATTATAGCATCAGAAATCGACAGGTTTTTAGAAAACGAAGGACATTGGCCTGACAGGTGTGTTAGCCAAGAATATGAAGGGTGTTCTACATTGGCGGGTGATATTGGTGGTGTTTAAAACTTTTTAAAGAGAAATATAAAAAAGCCTCGTATTTTCATTGTGAAAGCCACAGACTTAACCAGGTTGTAAATGATTTAATCAAATTACAGAAATACGTAACACAATTAGAACCACAGAGTACATCATAAAAATTTTACGAGAAACCTTTTTACAGAGAAAGTACGTGGCAAATATTCAGCTTTATACGAGACCCGCTGATCTAAAAAATATGTGCTTACCAGTTACGGTACAGTGCGCTGCTACGAAGTCAGAATTCATTATATGCGTTGGATTGAATACTGTACTCAGGATTATTGGAACCATGGAGGAAGGAATATATGGAAACGAAATAACGGTAAATCTGTGAAACCTCATATAAAAACTCGTCTCCTACTGCGCATGCGCCGCGGCCCATAGGAATAACCCCAAATATTGGGCTGTTTGCACTGTGTCTGCTGCTGAGAATATTTAATTTTCTAATATTCTGAAGTTTTCTATAATGCTAAGTTGTGTTACATACGGTTGCACAAACAGACAAGATAGGAAACAACCTGGAATAACGTTTCATAATTAAGTCACATTGTAATTATTGTTCTTGAAGTGTCTGATAGGTAACTGCAACATTAGGGCTTATCATCGCTTATTCATCGTTCTCAACAGGATAATGTCGTTCTCAAATATTTGTTGGTGTAGTGTAGACAATGTTATTAATTTGCACATAAAAGGCTAACCTTATTGTAAACAAGTATTGGAGGTCTAATTTAAGCGGGTCAAGTTTACATCGCGATACAATGAATATGGTATTCTGCATGCTTTGGTCCAGTTCAGTTTACACTGAAAGTGTACGATGAAATTAATTGTGATAATTTGTGCTGCGCGAAGTATAGAACGTGATGAAGCAAAAGTTGTTGTTACCCCGAAATTTAGTTCACGATTCATTTCATGTGTTTAGGTGTGTCTACATAGTTTGATTTTGTAGCGACAATATTAATGGAAATGTGGGTAGGTTGAAATGCAGCCTGTATCAGAAGGGACAAGCAATTTAAAATTAGTCGTTAGTATTTTCATAAGCACTGTCTTAGTGACAACGTGTATCGCGTATCGCAGTGTATACTATTCCCATTTAAGCTTCTGACTTTTGGAGACAGCATACCTCGAGAACTAAACGAGATATCGAAACTTTTTATTACTTTCAATTTCTCTCGTCGTATTATATAAGAATTTATTATCAAATTTGACTTTGGGAATATTTTTCTTTGGAATTTCAACCTAAAACACCTCACTTTTGAAACAGTATATCTCAAGAACTGAGCGAGATTTCGAAAATTTTTATTGTTTCTTTTCGATGTATCTCGTCGCGTTATATAAGAATCTAACACTAAATTTGACCTTGGGGAAATGTTTTTCCGAATTTCAACCCAAAACACCTCACTTTTGAGACAGTATATCTCGAAAAATAATAAAAAAAATCTTCATTTTTGATCTGTCTCGTCGCGCCGAGTTGCATAATAATCCATCATCAAATTGCGGTGCCACGGTTGTCTTATGATTCCCTTGAGGTTTTTGTGCCTATTCCCAGTGATTCCACGGCTGACCAATATAGCGGCCTCCCCACCGCACTTCTCTCTCCCTGACTTCACTCCAATGCGTGGTGAAGGTCCCTTGTGTCGTCTCCATATATTCCTTTCTCCATGATTGTAACCTGTTGCCACAACGTTACAATCAAAGACGATCGACATGTATTGATCATATTAATACAGTAATATCTGTCATAAAAGATCATCGCAGCAACGCGGACACGGAGAGCTAAAATATTTTAAACACATCTACCAGAACTGCAGCTGCCAATATGAAAGTCGGCGCATTGTATTTGCCCAACAAAGTAGTTCCAACCCTGCTGAGTCTCTATACGATTTTTGAAAGGGATCTATTTTCATTCCTTATTTAAATTCCTTGATAGTGGTTTGGGATTATACATTGCGCTTTTACATGTTTTGTTTTAAACCTAACTCTAGTTATTTAGTAAATAATCAATTATATTAAGTATTCAGTTTTAGATCACATTACATGCCTTACAGTAAATCACGTAAGTTTGAAAAATAATCTGTTTGTCTAATAAGCACTGAAACTAACACTTTATTTGCAAAGAATTACGTATATAGCTAGCAGCCGAGAAAGTCCTTTCTACCTCCTCGTTCGTTGGTTTGATTGAAATGATCATAAATAAAAATCTTTTTGAAAAAATTGACAACTTTCTGCACTTTTTTGAAATAATTATTTCTAGGAATCACCTCAGTACGTGGATGATCCAGTTTTACGGTCACGCTTTGTGCTTCAATTGTGGCGTCCAGCTCTTCGTGGTCTACGTCCGAGTCAAAGTTGTTCCAATTGTGTGCTGTGTGAAAAGTACATTTGCAGGTACCAAGGCTAAACGTTTTCCATGACGCTTGTTCCGACAGATCTTTTGCCGATAACATCAGATTCAACAGCAACACCAAAGCTTGTCAGTCGTTCTTTGGCCAAAGAGATGCAATGCTCCGTGGTGCAGTTTGCTGTATTCTAAGCAAACTGATATTAAAATTTGTTTCCTTGCGGTGGTCGTAATATAGGTGATTTTTTTTTTGGAACGTACACTCATCAAACACTCAACGAAAATCTTTGCCATTGTTTCATGAAATATTCAAACTGAACAATTATGTGAACTTTTATGGTATTTGAAAACTATGTTGTCATAGATCTTATAGAATTAGCAGATTTAGGAAATTGAAATCCACGTTTTGAAAAGAAATATATCAAATACAATGAAGTACAGTTTATGACAAAAACGTTTTGACACATCATTTATTCAATATATTTTGAAATAGCTGTCAATAGTCAAACGTTCTTTTGTATTGTTTCTACTTCCTCCTCAGAAAGAACTCTAATTCTATCTTTTATCCGTGTGCGAGCTAGTGTGGGAGCTAGTTTTGCAATAGGATGACATAACTCAAATTACAGTAATACACACAACAAAAGCAAAATGGAGTTCTTAAAAAAAACGTAAAAGAAAATGTATTTACTAATTATCACAGACGATATAAACACACATTTGTTGCCGTGAGTCAAATGTCAACTTGACTGGTACAGGTGAACGGGGCGATACAACCTGTAGAGAACGAGTCGGACCAGAAAGTGACTACAGGGAGACAAGGTGACGAAGACTGAATCATGTTTTCACCCCATTTTACGGATTGCGGATCCGCTTAATTAGGTACTGGATCCACCAGACTGTCAAATGATGCGGGATCCCACATAGCTGGACTGCAATCCCTTGCTACATCCCAGCTAAAGTTTAAGTAAGTCATTGGTTGATTTAAAAAAAAAATAATCACGAAGTTTGTACCAATGATACAACTTAAATTTTTTTGATTATAAAGTTGCACTATGGTAAACAATATGGAAGGACAAGGGTACGACAAAGGAAAATCTTAGAGTACTAGACGTTACTAAAGAGTTAAATGAGACTGAAATATCATAGAGAATCATCTAAAGCAGCGGTTCCCAAATGATGGTCCGCGGAACCCTGGGGTTCCGTGGAAGAGTCACAGGGGTTCCGTGTTCCGTCCGATAATTAATAAAATGTTCGTTGAAATGAGTCATAACCGAGCCGTGAGAAGGCTATCATTGTTCTGCCTCCGTTTGTGACGACTTACCATTGCGAGACTGGTTTTTCAGCTTATGCTTATAAAAATGAGGATACGCCAAATAATGTATGATCAATTAGGGTTCCGTGGCCAAAAAGAAATTGGGAACCGCTGATCTAAAGTGTCTGTGTATGCTTGGTATGCAAAAAAAACTTTTAGAAGAAAATTGTGATAAAATTGCAGATGAAGTATCTCGAAAATTATTATTAGTGTAACTATATAAATATTAATTAATTAATAGAATATATATGTATTACATTAATAAACGTTTTTGTAGCATGTATATTATCAGGTTTCTCTCCCTCCCCCCCTTGAACAAAATCCTGGCTACGCCCTTGACCAGAAGGTTAGTTGGAGTCTACCAAAGGAGATATACTCTGCCTAGTATTGGAGACAGAGTGGCCAGTGCCTTTCCTCTTTACCTAACCTTTCGGTGTTAAGATACAGAAGCGTTGCGAGCCGATGTGTTGCAACTGAGCTTCGGTAATCGTCATCAAGGCCACCGTCAGGAAGTAGCACCTCTCATATAAGTACCAGCTCTAACAATGCTGAGCAGGTCCAAGTCAGCTCGTATATACGTACTCTTTCCGAACTGTCTTCAGCGGCGTACAGGAGTCGGTTTTTCAATAAACTATCAATTGACGTGTACTTAGACGTGTTGACGAATTTAAAACATGTCTGTTACTGTTCAAAATTGACGGAGAAAAAATCGGAATGTAGAGAAGAAAACGAAATATGAAACAATAATGAAATATGTTTTCAACAAATATTCCTGGTGTGAAAAATGAATTTGTATGTAGGCGAGTTTTTATACAAACGAATTTGTAATGCTACAAACAGTAGATATTAATGACAAACAAAGCACGGAAGAAAAAAAATGTTCCTGTATGTGGAATTCGAATAAGCACAGATACAAGCCGTAATGGCTAAACATGTGTAGCTATACAGACACATTATATTTAACGCTTTTCCGCTGAAATACTATGAAATTTTTTTAATTTTTAAGCTTCGGTTTCTTATAAACGAAGATTTCACCGCAATGAATGGTGTTAGCGAGAGCTACCTGATATGTTATTCTATTCCCATGTACGTTCTGAAGAACTTCCCTTGCGAACTTACAGAAATAATTGAAATAAGGAGTTAAAAATGTTTAAGTTAGGAACGGATTTTCTTTTGTTGCTCTGGCGTCGGCCACGTAGTCATAAGACATAGTGCTCATTTTAAGCTTTCGAAATGTGTAAATCCCATCCAAATTTGTTCCGTAGTTTTTTTTCCTGATGCCGAAATTTTTTTAAAAAAAATTCGGAAGATTGTAACACATTGAAAATGTCGAAGTACATTATAAGAAACTGGAAGCAGAACCAGGATAATTGAAGCAAACACTCTTGCAAATGCGGAGAACTGTCGGCTCAACCGACTGAAGAAGAAAGATGAATGAATGAAAGTTATGGAGAGGCCACGAACTTGACGGACCCAGTGGTGCGGGGAAAGGAGTTGCGGCAATGGAACTTGAACTGATGGACGTAACTGCCCAGAGGAACACAGTGATATCATAATCAATCAGCCTGGAATTTTTTACGCCTGTAAACTTCCTCTGAAATGAGTGTTGTAGCAATTAAGTACTGATCAGTAGTGTCTCTTGTGTACCAGTTACATACCTAGTAGTAGTTCCTTGTGTGTACCTATAAAATAAAATATTAAGTTATAAACAAAATTTGTTGTTACACTGGCTATTTGGCTCATGGTCTTTTGAAGGAACTAACCCGGCGTTCGCCTGGAGTGATTTTGGAAAACCAAGGAAAACCGAAATCTGGATGGCCGGACGGGGATTTGAAGCCAGGTCCTCCGTAATTCCAGGCCCGAGCGTTAACGGTCACTCACCGGGGCAGGGTGGAAACAAAGAAGAAACAGTTCTTAACGAATTATCCTTCACGAAAGAATTACAGCTACTTGATAAATTCGGAACTACCTAGAAGAATCTGATAGTTCTCTTCCTGTCTTTCAACATTTAACATGACAAAGATTTACAGTACCTTGTAGTATAACAAACAGACGGGAGGCAAGTAATGTAATGTTTCAAGAACTGCTAGTATTAATTCGCTACTCTAGTTTAGCGTGTGTTTTGGTCGCTTTCAGTGAGATGTGAGCCAACAAAACACTACCGAGGCTAAAAATCAATTTACAGGAAATCTAATTTGTCTGAGGACCTTGGATAACGGTCTGAAGCCTCTACCGCAGATACATGTTGTTAGCCGGTAAACAGTTCCCTGGTTCCCAACAGACGCATTGGTCAATAAGGGCACTAAACCAGCTTTTACTCTAATAACCTCGGCAACAGTACAGGCTGCCGAGTTGAAACATGAGACGTCCCAGGTTGCTGGTACGATTATTAAAATTTTCGACTATATTAAAGAATAGTTATAAATTAATCTACGTCGGGTACCATAGGGTTATTACCACATTAGCAAGGTAACTAATAATCATTTACAAAAATATGTATCAACAGTAGAAAATGGAATAATTTTATTGTAAAGAATCAAACCTCAATGTATTCACAAACAAAATTATCTCACAATTTATTTTAAACTATTAAAAACAGTACTAATTGATATTTATTTATTTAAAATGATGAAAATTGTGAAACAATTACATATTCCCTTAGGGAGCGTGTATAAACCATGCAGCTCCATTTTGGCCTCCTGTGAACCACCCCTCCCCCCCCCCCCCAAGTAGCCTTACGTGGCTTTTGTCTCTAACCCCCTCCCACCCCCCCCCCCCTCCCACGTAGCACGTAGCTTTTTTCCCTTTTGATTCCAGAAGACGTTTTGTACTGTTTTCTCTTGTCAGACTATTGTTATACGGAGATAATTAACTGAGCGAAATAAATATTCACATGCTGTTGTGTGTTCTGTTCCTCATTTTAACTGTGAAAAATGTTATGAAAGGATAGCTACGTGGCCTGGCTCGGAACCCCTCCTCCCCCCACGTAGCCCAGCGTAGCCTTCCAGTCAACCCCTTCCCCCTTCTGGACGGAGCCACGTAGTTTGTGCACGCTCCCCTAGCAGGTCATAAATGTTTGTAATGTTAGAGCAATGGACTATCAGATGACATTAGTCATTCAAATAGATCTGTAGAAAACACCACCTTGAATATGAATTATTGCAGCGGACAGTGGAATTCGGTGTCAGATTCCGTACTGCTTTATGCCGGTGACTGATGAGTCAATCAAATAGGACCATCCAATGCGTTTAATAGTCGACCTTGCAGCGTATTGAAGTCTGCAGCAACAGTAATGCGTCGTCAAATGGAGAAGCGGTACACATACGCAAGTGTACTGCCTCGGAGGTAACAAAGAAAGAATACACCAGAACTGGTTGCGGATAAGCGAGCTTTCTCGCTGTAGAAGTACTAGTCTATTAACAGAACCTCTAGCTTCAGATGATGCACCAGAATATCCACACACATCTTCTCTAACTGCGAGTAAAAAGTCTCCCCACCAGTCTACAATGGACAACAGCCAATCAGCTCAGTCTCGAGTCATCGGACGACTGTAGTTTGCCTTAAAAATATATAATTATTTACTGTTAGTTTGTTAATAATAAATTCCTGTTTCCTTACTGACTACATGGTTCTTTCACAATACACACGCTCCTCATTCGCCTTTCCGTGAAGGTGAGCCACAATTGTTAGAATCGCAGATACGCCGCCATTTCATGCAAATATATGGACTTTCCAACAAACTGCTTTTGTAACCAGGTTCTACATATATGTCACTGTCAACACTAAATCAATCGATTCACTAAGTGGAACACGCACATCCGCTGCAATTTTTCATGAGGTTCTGCCAGAATTTGTCTTGCCAGTTGATCTATCTTCTGTACTTTTTGTTGCTTCTCTTCTAGCAGAGCATTGAATAGCAAATTTGACTCCTCGATCAGATAACGCTCACCTTTTTGCCTTTAAGATGGGGATCCACCAAGCGCGCAAAATGTTTGGAAACGTTTGTGATGTACTGAAACTCAAAAATTGTCTGATGGAGAGGAGAATAGCGTGCACGAACATAGATTTTTGGGGACCGAGCGCTGTTGCGTGGCTTCGCGTTCGGGAGGAGGCGGGTTCGAATCCCGATCGGGCAATCCAGATTTAGGTTTTCTATAGTTTAGCCAAATCACTCCAAGTGAATGACTGGTGAAGGCCATGGTCGAATTCCTTTCCGTTCCTTGTCTCCAGTCCTGTCCCGCCCCTGATGACCTTGACGCCAACGAGGGGTGAAGCAAAAAAAAAAAAAGGCTTGCTGGTATTCCGACCAGAGTCGGTACCTCAAAGGAGTTCGTTGTTCGTGCGCGCTCGGTGGAGGGGAACAACATGTGTATTGAACAGTTTTATTTTTAAATTCATTTTAAATTCGAAAAATAATGTAAGTATGGAGAGAGATAATGAGAAGTGTTTGCTATTAACTGGATCCTATAAATTAAAGCTGGAGATACGGCAAAGTAACCAAAAATATTACTACAGAAAAACAAAAACGCATAACGCCTGGAGCGAAATTGTAACAAAGATTTAAATAAAACAAAACAGTGTATTTGGGTGCACGGCAGTGCACCCGCCAAGTCGAGTCAACGGCGGCACTGTCTACCCTTTTCTCGAAGCGATTCGGGCCATTTTTGAACCTCAATTTCTTCGGTCGTGTTTATGCTACATGACTCAAATTTCTGTTATGAATAGATATCAGCAATCTTAGCAAACGTACTTAATTTTATTATGTTACTGTTCTTAGTTCGTATGTTATTCGGATGCAAACTTCAGAGATTTTGTCACTCACTCACTGACTGACTGACTGATGATCATCAAAATTCTAAGGCACTTCCCGTCGCCGTAGAAAGCTGAAATTTGGTACACAGGTAAAATTTTCCCCACATATTATAAGAAAAGTCTGAAACTCGTAAATTTTCATGTACCTATCCCCTTACCTACCCCTAACGTGAAATCGCTTTCTACCCTAATTACTTTATAAAGCTCAGATTTTCACTGTAGAGTGAGCTTAATATGTTTAACTAAAGTGTTTAATTATACTTCTTTCCCTTTCTTATTTTTGAAGTTATTGAAATTCAAAATTTTATTTCGGCACAACACCCCGACATCAAAATTCCACTGTACTTCCAGTAATCCTAGAAACAAGTAATTTGGTACACATATATGGTTTCATCCCTAAATCATAAGAAAACTCTAATATTGGAGTTTTTCCCCGTATTTATCTATATATAAAAAGATGAATATTTGTTTGTTTATTCTTCATACAAATCCACAGTTTTCATCCGATCTCGATGAAACTTTGCACACTTTTCCTTTAAAGCATGGAGAAAAATACTGTCTATATTTGGTTGAACAATTTCTCGTCATATTGTCACGTAAATTTGAAAAATTACCGAAATGAACATAACCGACCTTTAGGATGTGGAAGACTCTGTAGTTCCGTACACTGTTGTGGGCTGGTGGCCCGTTGGGTAACGCGCTTGCTTACTAATGTTTATACCGCCGGATCAAATCCAATGGAGGCAAAGATTTTTAAAATTGTTTTTGATCGTAAGAGTCACGCCTGGACCGTCGGTTATTCGATTGAATGTTAAACTGTAGATATCACAAATTTAGGGGTGCAATGTGAGGAAAATCGTAAGTATTCTTGCAATGCTGTAGGGCGTACACTTTTTTACGTTATATTGACCGCTCAGGGGTGATTCGCAGTCAGTGTGTGTGTGATCTGCAGTAATAATATTATAAATGCGGAAGTAAGTCTCTATCTTTTTGTTACGTTATGACGACTAAATGCCTATACCGGTATTGACGGAATTTGACAAGAAAATCTGTAGGGAGGGTACAGGACATTTTTTTTCGGTATGATTAACAGTTGTAGTCACGAAATTTTAAGAACTTATGGAATGGTTACGGAGAGAGGGATGTGTGTTGTGTTAGTCTGTAATGTTAGGTCGGTTGCTCAAGGTGTGCTTCTCGCGCATTACCTTAGTGAATAATTTGTTAATAAATTTCGTTTATAGAAAAAAACGTATTATTTATAGTATAGATTTTCCCTTATTACTTTGCGTCTGCTTAAATGTTTCTGACACCAGTTTATCTTGTCTTCTATTTTGACATGCCTTGCGGGCGTAAACTGGCCCAAGTTGTAGCTCTAGCAGAGCACGAGCAGCTAAAGTTATTAGAACCCAAGAATCGGATGCTCATGCAGAAGAAGGAAGAAAAGATTAATCTGAAATAAAGCTGCCCTTAGTTACACACCCCCCCCCTCATCCCAGCACCTTCATTTGTTTTTTTGTTTTAAATACACTCCTGGAAATTGAAATAAGAACACCGTGAATTCATTGTCCCAGGAATGGGAAACTTTATATACACATTCCTGGGGTCAGATACAACACATGATCACACAGACAGAACCATAGGCACATAGACACAGGCAACAGAGCATGCACAATGTCGGCACTAGTACCGTGTATATCCTCCTTTCGCAGCAATGCAGGCTGCAATTCTCCCATGGAGACGATCGTAGAGGTGCTGGATGTAGTCCTGTGGAACGGCATGCCAAGCCATTTCCACCTGGCGCCTCAGCTGGACCAGCGTTCGTGCTGGACGTGCAGACCGCGTGAGACGACGTTTCATCCAGTCCCAAACATGCTCAATGGGACAGATCCGGAGATCTCGCTGGACAGGGTAGTTGACTTACACCTTCTAGAGCACGTTGGGTGGCACTGGATACATGTGGACGTGCATTGTCCTGTTGGAACAGCATGTTCCCTTGCCGGTCTAGGAATGGTAGAACGATGGGTTCGATGACAGTTTGAATGTACCGTGCACTGTTCAGTGTCCCCTCGACGATCACCAGAGGTGTATGGCCAGTGTAGGAGATCGCTCCCCACACCATGATGCCGGGTGTTGCCCTGTGTGCCTCGGTCGTATGCAGTCCTGATTGTGGCGCTCACCTGCACGGCGCCAAACACGCATCGACCATCATTGGCACCAAGGCAGAAGCGACTCTCATCACTGAAGACGACACGTCTCCATTCGTCCCTCCATACACGCCTGTCGCGACACCACTGGAGGCGGGCTGCACGATGTTGGGGCGAGAGCGGAAGACGACCTAACGGTGCGCGGGACCGTAGCCCAGCTTCATGGAGATGGTTGCGAATGGTTCTCTCTGATACCCCAGGAGCAACATTGTCCCTAATTTGCATGGAAGTGGCGGTGCGGTCCCCTACGGCACTGCGTAGGATGCGACGGTCTTGGCGTGCGTCCGTGCGTCGCTGCTGTCCGGACGCAGGTCGACGGGCACGTGCACCTTCCGCCGACCACTGGCGACAACATCGATGTACTGTGGAGACCTCGCGCCCCACATGTTGAGCAATTCGGCGGTACGTCCACCCGGCCTCCCGCATGCCCAATATACGCCCTCGCTCAAAGTCCGTCAACTGCACATACGGTTCACGTACACGCTGTCGCGGCATGCTACCAGTGTTAAAGACTGAGATGGAGCTCCGTATGCCACGGCAAACTGGCTGACACTGACTGCGGCGGTGCCCAACCGCTGCGCAGCTAGCGCCCTTCGACGGCCAACACTGCTGTTCCTGGTGTGTCCGCTGTGCCGTGCGTTTGATCATTGCTTGTACAGCCCTCTCGTAGTGTCCGGAGCAAGTATGGTGGGTCTTAACACCGGCATCAATGTGTTCTTATTTCAATTTCGAGGAGTGTATGTTGGGAATTGATTCTCTTCAAGAGACAGGTTCGACGGTAGAATGTTATAGTGATGACTTTCCTGTCATATTATGCCGACTCGGTGTTGTTTGGCACCAATCCTTCGTTACCAAAAACTTTCTATATTCAATTCTGGCAAAGAAATTCTTAATCCACGCGTAAGGACTCCCGGGTATCAGCTAGGTTAATTATAATCCCAAACATGAAAAATTCTGGCACATATTTGCGGCTTAATTACTTTGCTCCGGATTAAGCAGTAAACCTGAAATTTTTATACTATATAGAGGCAAAGAAGTTTAACAAAAGCTTTAAATTTTACTTTGTTCCTATGGTTAGTTTGGAAGTTACTTGTTATTTATTTGAGGTTGTAGTTAAACCAGCGACAATGCTCATTGCTCGACTACGACGCACATTAATTGTTTGCAGAGATTGGGGCGTTGTTGGTAATGATATTGCTGATTTTCCTTGTATTTATTCAATGGAAACCCAAACATGAAACGTACCGGTACATATTTGCAGGTTAATTGCTTTGTTCTGGATGAATCAGTATGCTCATACCGTCGTACCTGTCTCATGAAGAGAATTAATTTCCAACATATTTAAAAACAGAAAAACAAAGAAAGTGCGGGGGTTCGGGGATGGGTGTGTGTGTGGGGGGGGGGCTGTGTTTAACTAATGGCAGCATTAATTCAGCTTGGTCTTTTCTTCTTTCTTTAGCATGAGCATCCAATTCTTGGGTTCTAATAACTTTAGCTGCTCGTGCTCTGCTAGAGCTACACCTTATGCTTGGTTTACACCCGCAAGACATGTCAAAAAAGAAGACAAAATAAACTGGTGCCAGAAACTTTCAAGCAGACACAAAATAATATTACAGTGCTGAGCAAATCGAAATCTATATTAAATAATACGATTTGTCTCTAAACGAAATTTAATAACAAATCATACACTAACAAATCGCGCGAGAAGCACAGCTTGAGCAACCGATGTATCATTACAAACTAACACACGTCACCATTCGATAAGTTCTAAAAATTTCGTGGATACAAATGTTATTCATACCGAAAAAAATATTCCGGTGTCCTTCCTACAGATACACACTATTTCCTTGTCAAATTCCATCATTATTGGTATAGCCACTAAGTCGTCAAAACGTAACAAAAAGACAGACACCTACTTCCGCATTTATAATTTGAGTGCATGGCAGTGCACCCGACAAGTCGAGTCAACGGCGGCACTGCCTACCCTTTTCTCGAATCGATTCGGGCCATTTTTGAACCTCAATTTCTTCGGTCGTATTTATGCTACGTCTCAAATTTCTGTTATGCATAGAAATCAGCAATCTTAGCAAACGTACTCAATTTTATTTCGATACTGGTCTTAGTTCGGTTGTTGTTAGGATGCAAACTACAGCGATTTTGTCACTCACTTACTCACTGACTGACTGATGATCATCAAAATTCTAAGACACTTCCCGTAGCCGTGGAAAGCTGAAATTTGCTACACATAAAATTTTACTCACATACTCACATACCAACAAACTCGTAAATTTCCATATATCTACCCCTTACCTACTCCCTAACGTGAAATCGCTTCCTACCCTAATAACTTTATACACTTCAGATTTCAATTGTAGAGTGAGCTTACTAAGTTCAACTAATGTGTTACATGTTACTTATTTGCCTTTCGTATTCTGGAAGTTATTGAAATTCAAAATTTTATTTTGACCACGAGACCCCGATATCAAAATCCCACTGTACCCCAGCCATCCCAGAAACAAGTAATTTGGTACACATATATGATTTCACCCCAATATCATGAGAAAAGTCTAATATTGGAGTTTTCTCCCGTATTTATTTAATTACAATCCCAAATATGAAAACTTCTGGTACATATTTGCGGCTTCATTGCTTTTCTCCCGATGAAGCTACATGGCTGAGAATTTTTTAATGCAAAGAGATAAGTAATTTTAAGCGATATCTTAAATTTTACTTTCTTCTTATGCTTAGTTTGGAAGTTACTAGTAATTTATTTATGGTGGTAGTTAAGCCAGCGTCAATCTGCATTGCTCGGCTACTGGTCACATCAATTGTTTTCAGAGATTGGGGCATTGTTGGTAAACGTATATTTAGGTCTTAAAATCTGAAATGTTCTTATTAACCGATTTTTAAGTGGAATCATTACATTTGAGCGGCGATTCAGGATAAGAGATAAACTTACAAAAAGAAATGAGATCCCACAAAAACAATTCTTGTAAAAATAGGCCAAGTCTCGTGTTCGTGCAGTGGCAAGAAGTTATGAGATCTTCCTCTGAGCCAAGTCTACACTTTTCAGTGTATATTCACTTCACTTTATGAAACAGAATGGTTTCTCTCGGTATCATAGATCGTTTATTTAGGATAAAAAATCTGATGACTTGGCCATTATGCATGCCATGTTTTAGTTAACGTACATAAACTTATAAATACGTAAAGGCCAAGATTTCCATCGCTCTTTTTCGAATTTTACAAGTATATATATTATGCCCTCAATTTAAGTCCAAATTATGACATGCATAATGGCCAAGTCATCAGATTTTTTATCCTAAATAAACGATCTATGATACCGAGAGAAACCATTCTGTTTCATGAAGTGAAGTGAATATACACTGAAAAGTGTAGACTTGGCTCAGAGGAAGATCTCATAACTTTTTGCCACTGCACGAACACGAGACTTGGCCTATTTTTACAAGAATTGTTTTTGTGGGATTTACTTTTACGTATTCTTTCAATGCTTCTGTGATACCTCACATACTTCATGAATTAATTTTGAACTAAGTTTCCTGGAAACTCTCAAAAGATACATACATGGTAGGAATCTATTGTAGTAAAAAAGCGAAGTGTTGTTTTGCTAATGTAACTTCCACAGAATTAGTCTCTGTGATTTGTATCTCATTCACATATTCTTAAAACAATCAGCGAAGTTAGAAATTCAACATCTTCTAGTGACAAACGACCTTTTTTTAAAAAAAATAAACCACTCTTGTGATCTGTTCTTAAGTCATATAGCAGACCCGTTAATTCCTTGTTTTTAAAAATACGATATCCAAAATTTAGGTTTACTCTTTCCTTTGTTAATAATGACCTCATTATCACCTAAAACATACATAATTACACCAGATGCAGCACTAGCAATAAGTATTCCTCTCGGAGCTATTTGGACTCATACTAGGCGGATTTTTTAGGCTTTACACCTTTCGAGGTCATTAGAGGCGGGAAAGGAGTTGGAACAAGGAACCGGAATAAATTCTGCCATAGCCTTTTGAAAGAACCATTCTGGCATTCGCCTGGAGTGTTTTGGGAAAAACATGGAAAACCGAAATTTGGATGACCGGGCAGGGATTCGAAATCGGGTTCTCCCGAATGCGAGGCCAGGCTCACCCTCCACGCTCGTTGTAAGATAATGCCATGACTAGGCTAATGCACTCAACACATCTAATTACTCCTATACATGTCACCTCGACCTACAAAATTTTAAGATAACAATATATTTTTAATTAGATAAATATTATTATTTCATAACTTACTTTAAGACAGAGTAACAATTGAAAATTTAAATAAAATAATTTGTAACATTACATAACTTTTCCTGTGACCATCTAGTCCTGCTGATTAATTTTTACCCTTCTGAATAAGAAGAGCAAAGAATTACTTTGCCCTTAACAACATCAACAATGGTTCCCCTATTGCAATTTCGCTCCAGGCTTTGTAGTAATATTTGCGACTACTTTGCCATATCTGTGGCTTTAATTTTATATGATTCGGTTTGCCGGCCTCGGCGCGCCCTTAAACCGCGCGCTCGGTAGTGTGCCGAAGGTCGCCGGTTCGAGTCCGGCCGCCGGCATGGGTGTTTAAGTGTTGTGTCTGTGTGAATGTCCTGTCCGTCCTGGTGCCTATACTTAGCAGCAATGATTCACTGGAGAAATCAATCACTGGAAGAGTCATGATTATCAAATTGAGCTGGCTGCCGAATGCCATAAAAAAAAAATTCGGTTAGCAGTAAACACTTTTACTATCCCACTCCATAGTTATATTATTTGCAGAATGTAAAAAGCACTTAGAACTGTTCAGGCTAGGCTCCCCTTGAGTTGAACCCGTCTCCAATAACGCGCACGAACAGTGAATTCCTTTGATGTACCGTAACAGGTAGGAACACCTGTAAATTATATTCGTGCACGCTATTCATGTGCGATTCAGGCAAATTCTGAGTTTGCAAACATTTCAAACGTCTGCAAATATTTTGTGTGCTTGGTGGATCCCAACCTTACTGTTGTTTACGAGTATTTGGTTGGTGGAGACAAGTTAAAACCACACGAATATAAACACACAGCCGTTTGCAAACTATGCCCGCTTGGTGGGTACCGACGCAGCTCCTATTGTTAAGGCGACCCCCATCCGCTGTGAGACGACTATCGTCTGCAACAAGAATTTATTTCGCGTGGCTCGGCAGAATCCGTTTTTTCGTAATATACAAAATGACATTTTTAACTGCTTTTAATATTGTTTACATTAAATTGTGTAATATAGTCAATCTCATGACACATTACAAACATTTTCTCCGAGTAGACATTCCAGAAGAGTAAAGACCGGTGCACACGTCCGTTATTTCACGCAGCGCTGCCGCAGAGGTGCCGCAGTTGAGTTGCGGCGAGGAATACACAGAAACAGATACGGCAATGCACACACTCCTGCGGCGACCTACGTCCACCCGCGCCCGTTTTTACAAGTTCCCGCTCACCACGCCGCAGCGGTGCCGGACACGCAACTCCGCTCTCCTAGTCAGGGCCGGCGTTAGGATTCTCGGGCCCCGGGTAAGCGATCTTAGGCCCCCCCCCCCCCGAAAACATTTTTACTTTACACTTTTTTTTTGATAAATTCAGAAAATTTTAATATAAAAATGTTCGAAATTACTGTTGCATATTTTAAAATTTGTGTTTGATTTGTATTTATTTAGGCACCCAGGCCGGCGGACCCCCCTTTGGTGGCCCCAGCCCCGGGTACTTTTGCCCCGCAAAAACCCCCCCTAACGCCGGCCCTGCTCCTAGTACACTGTTTCCAAAGGAGCGGTGCACACGTCCGGCAGGAAATGCAAGTGCGGCAAGCATGGTGGACGATTTAATTTAATTTAATTACAACGGAGCGCACGCTCTGATGGCAATTTTCCTACATACCCATTTTTCCACCTTTCCTGTACCCACCTACTTTTGCCCTCTGCAAATTTCAACTTTTTATTCTTTCAACATTTTTGGTAAATTATTCATTTGTCTTGGTAACTTATTCCAATTCCTGAGCCCCTCAACTACGAAAGAAAATTTCCCATACCTTTGTGCCTGAAATCTGGTGCCAACTTGTGGTCATGGTAATTTTTTCCCTTCCATGCATTACTTTCAATTCTTACATCAATATCTTCCCACGCTTTCATCACCAATATCCCTTGTACACTTCCATGACTCTCTTCACCCTCCTCCTACCTTCCAATGAATTCTATTGCAGCTTTTTTATCAAATCGGTTTCTGATTGTGTTCTGCGGTTATTTCCAGAGACAAATCTAGCAGCTCTTCTTTGCATCCCATCAAACTCCTGTATTTGATACTCAAAATTTGTGTTCTACACTACACTTAGAAAACATTGAAAATGAGCAATTCATTGGCAAAATTAAGAATTGCCCAGAAATTTAGAATATTACATCAGAGAGCTATCACTACTCAATCAAGAAGAGAGGAGCTTGAACAAGTGTATGTCGCATATTCAGTGAGGGATTCGAGGAAAAGGATGACTAAGCCAAAATTGATATGTGTGAATAAAATATTTGGTATTTATTATAAATTCAGTTTTAAATAGTGTTTTACAATCTAGATTTTATACAATATCATAATAAAATGTTTATTGAATTGCTGTCGAATATGCAAACGTTCTTAAATTCCTGTACAAAGATACGCTACCAATATCGGAAACAAAATAATCTGTTAACATGTTTCTTACTTAAATAGCATGCTTAATAGTTCTTCTTGCCGATCTCGAGGGTCCTTTCCGATATCCACGAAATCTTCTATACTCTTTACATCTTGAATTTTGTATCCATCTCTAGTTCTTACAAAATTGTGAAGAGATCAATAAGTCTTTATCAATAGGAAGGATAACTCCAAATTTGCACAGTAATTGGTTCGTGAATAATTTTCCTTTTGTTAGAGAGTATGGCAAATGAACTTTCGACATTTTTCCGGGTGCGTGACATTCTGTAATTGATTTTTTTTCTATGACAAAGTTTTACCATTTTAAGGATTTATTATATTAGTTGAAAAGGAAAATTCTTCATCACAAACAAAAGAGAAGGGTATTTATACCTGCAGTGGCCGGGAGAGGTTAACCTCTTGTTTTCAAGCTTATAAAAAAAGTTCTTTGGAATATAGTATTATCTATTTCGTTTCCGGAAAGCTCCAACGTCTATGTAACTTGTAATTGGAGTCCACAATAACTAGAAAAACAACTGAAAAATAATTCTTATGACTATAAAGAAGAGATTCACCCATCCTTGGTTTTTTAATTCATACATGCTTGCCACCAATGGCTTCAAAACAACTTTTATTGGAAAGTGAGCAAAAATGATTTTCATCCTACTATAAGCTTGCAGTTGCCGAACGCGTACTGCCGCATGCTATGAGTGCATCGCATGTTGCTTGCACGCAGCGGCGCCGCAACGTGAAATAACGGACGTGTGCAACAGGCCTAAAGGTGAGTGAGTCTGTGACGGAGTATTGATGCGGCAGGCGCCGTCTCCATCCTTTGTCTGGTTCGCTGACCTGTGATCCATTGTGTGTGCCCCGGCATTCTTTCATTGCGACCACCTGCTGGGACAACACAAGCTGTGTTGTCTGCCGGAAGCGTCTTCGCAGAGCCAACACGCTAAGTATGGGAATTAGCAGCGACACGAAATCTCCTTCAGTTGAACCTCTCGTGTGTTTCTCACAGCTCGATAGCAAAATATACTTTTCTTATTTGTAAAGTATTTTAATAAACTACAAGATATGTTTATTAAATATCAACGCCCACACTATTCTAGATGAAGATACGTTTATTATTTTACAGTACGTAAGAAAAGTTTCGCAGCTTCATTTCGTATTTCCATCAATTGGCTAATTGCCGAAATAAAACTGTAAAAACCATATTTCATTCAACTTATTCTTTCTTTTAGAGTGTCTTAGCCAAATTGTTACGTAATCCCCTTGTTGACTGTAATAATAATTCCGTGTGGTTGGAATGACCTGGTGACATGGTTTCTACTGGCTGCGCATTCCGCCCCTGTCATAGCCGTCTTAACGTAACCCGGCAATCCTGCCGGGTACAGGGAAGCTACAGTTTTTTTTTTTTTTTTTTTTTTTTAGTATATGGCTTTCGGCAACTAAGCCATTTAGCCAGCTCAATGTGCTTATGGTATGTCATCCAGTGAATTAGTTTTCTCCAGTATATTATGATTCCGAAGTACAGACACCACAGGACGGACAGTACAATCACACAGACGTACAACACTTAAACATCCATGCCCGCGGCCGGATTCGAACCGGCGACCTTCGGCACGCGGAGCTAGTGCTCTAGCCCCTACGCTACCGAGGTCGGCAAGCTACAGTTTAACGTGGAATCCTAACCACGGAAGAGTCCTGACGTACTTCACATTACACAGCATTCTGTGCCAGAGGTGAAGGCCGGGTTAAGTGCCTATGAAAATCCCCGCCGAGACAGGGATTAGAACCTGGGACCTTTCAATCTCCAGTTAGATGCCTTAACCACTGAGCCACCAGGCCGCTCTTATTGAATGTGAGAATCAGGTACAAATCGGACAGCTCATCTTTGAATTTTTTCGTCACTATCGGTCCAATGCCATATGTAGCCATTATTCTATTACAATATTAATAACAATTATGTCAGTGATTATCTTGGCTGGTAATCTTACTGAAAAAAGGATACCCTACAGCTCAACGTGGAATCCAAAAAAAGGAACCGAGCGTGGTGGATGAGCGTTACCGCTCTGGCATCGCATTCGGCAGGACGCGGGTTTGAATCCTTGTCCAGCCATCCAGATTTCGATTTACCTCAGTTTCCTGAAATCACTTCAGCCCAATGCCGGGATGGTTCCTCCCGTACCTAGCCGCCAGTTGTTTCCATCGACGTCAACGAGGTGTAAGGCAACAAGGAAAAATGATTGTTCCTGTAGCACAACCTACCTTGATCAACCAAAGCATTATGAAAATTTGCGTAATAGCGAGTGGCTCCACTTCTGAAATGCAATACAGCTACAATTTGGCGTGGCATGAATTCGACAAATCCTTGTTTGGTTTTCGGAGGTATCTGGCATCAGATGTCTAGTCACATGTAACAAAATTCACTTAAATTATGGGCCGGAGGCTTATGGGTGCGAAGCTGGCGCCCGATAGCATCCCACATGTGTTCTATTAGGTGAAACCAGTTGAATATGGTGGCTGAGATAGAAACATGAGTCCACAATTATGCTAGTCAAATCACTTGGCACGATTCAGGCCTTATGACACTGACAGTTATCCTGTTGGAAGTTACCATCGCCTTCGTGGTAGACATGAAGCAAGAAGGGATATTTAACAATTTTCATTTAGTCCACAGCTGTCATCGTGCCTTCGATCACCACCACAGGTTAGATGGAAGGAATGTCTTCCACAGCATAATACGGCCCTCACTGACTTGGGTCCGTCAAGCGATGCATGTTTCAAGCAGCCTTGCCTGGAAGACAGCATATAGGCACACGACCATCGACCTGGTGTAACCTGAAACCGTGATTCATCCGACAGGGCAACACGTTTCAATTGATCCACGGTCCAAACTCGATGATCTTGTACCCTCTGCAATCGTAACTGACGATGTCGTTGGGTCGACATGGGAACCCGTAGGGGCCGCCTGCGCAACAATGTGAGCTCAACTCTGTACTCTGCCTTCAAATCTGCCACAGATCGCCATCTATCATGTTTTACAGAACTGCCAAGCTTCCGACCTTCACGTTCTGTGAAGAGGCGTGGACGTCCATTGCCTTTCTGCGTTCTCATGGCTTCACCATCCTTCAACCACTTTCCGTAGATGCTCACTGCAGTAGCAAGCGAACAGTCGACCGAACTCGGCGTTTCCGAGGTGCTTGTTCCCAAGCATTAGGCCGTAACTATGTTTCCTTCGTCAAAGTTACTTATGTTGTATTGGGTGCATGGTGGTTGTTTTTGAATATTGAGATAATTATGAATTTTGATATTTGGGTGGCAAGAATTCTTGACTGCTGTAGGATTACAGGTAAACAAACATTAAATTTTATTTGGTCTTCTGGTATTTATATTGCTGGGTATATTTTACGTTTCTTCTAACACAAGATAATGCAACATTATAAGCAAACAATACCCAGACCTTACAATTTGCCGAATTAGAGCAAACAAAAGTTGAACTCGAACTCGAAGTATTTTAGATATCAAAGTGATTAATGAAACATCGTGGCGACACAGGCCAATAGTTGGATGTTATGCATCTACACATCGAAATATTCCCAGGGCGCCATTAAAACAAAATGAACATCATCTGAATCATGTTAAAAGCGAGGAGCTTTCAGAATTTAATGTTCTGTGAAAACGTTGACAGCTAGCTCAGGGGTCCTGCACCGATCAGAGTTGAAATTCCAGTCTCATGTGGCGTTTACGGGTCACTAAAGCCTCGTTAAACCGTGAAAATTGACCTGGCGTAAGAGCACATTACCATATGAATACAGCACCGTGATGAACGTACCGAGCGTGGTGGTGTAACGGTTAGCGTTCTGGCCTCGCATTCGGGTTCGAATCCCAGCCCGGCATCCAGATTTGGGTTTTCCATGGTTTCCAAAATCACTCCAGGCAAATGCCGGGGTGCTTCCTTCAAAAGGCCATAGCCGAATTCCTTCCCATTCCTTGCCCCCCATCCTTCCCTGTCTCTAAAGACCTCGCTGTTAAGAGACGTTAAGCAGTTAAAAAAAAGTGCTGAACATAACACAGCGAGCTACTGTGAGATATAGGTCTCAAAGCTGCGGCCAGTGCTGCGCCGCTCGCCCCGCCCAAGTGTCTTCGATGACTGCCTCTGGCCACTCCGGCCAACAAAGTGTGTCGATGTAGCTTCCTATGGCCACCAAGAAAGCGACGGCTCCACCTCTCGCAGTCCAGCGACCATGTCACATGGATAAAATAAGCTGTGTCTTAACTTTTGTAACCCCCGATGTTACACAGCATTGGTGGGATAGCGTACGGCAAAACCATGTGATGTTCAGAGCACTCGCTATTAGCTTTTCGCTTCGCGCCCACTCGAGGCAGCTCGCGTCGGTTAGACCTCCCTAGCGTCCGGGTGCAACGTCCTGACCTGGGGCTAATGGCACTCGCCCGTCGCATCCGGCACCCCTATTGTCCTCAAGGCGACTTCTTGTCGCCAGCCACCGGCTTTCTTCGGCCACGCAGGCGTTCAGAATTATGCACTGAGGGTCAGCACATTTCAAAATTTCACCATTTATTTGCTCCTTTAAATAAGCAGCCTTGCTTTACCAAAAGTTATTTATTAATCTTTGGCCTCCTGGGTTTAGTATGAATAAATTAACCTAGGACTTGAACAACAAAATAATTTGCACTGAATAAATAATCCGAATATAGTAAGTCGAACACTATATATACTCATAGAGTGTGGCATGAACGTCACACTACAATGTCACTGGATTTTCCCGGCGCTAGAATGACTGTCCATGTATCCCTGTTTCGCTTATAAACTTTCCTTATCGCAAGACGTATCCTCAGCGTCACCAAACGGTAATCTATCTCGCAGTGGGCAGTGGTTATAACGTTTCGGTTCATCAGTATATAAGTAAAAAGTGAAATTCTTTTTTTTTAATAGTTTAATATTAACGAGGATTACAATCTGTTCCTGATTCACTGTGTGCTGTATTGAATTTTTTTTGTTGCAGCTTTTTGGCTCGTCGAGATTGTGGTCATTGGATTCGGGAGAGGACTGGGGACAAATACATCTAAATCTACATATATACTCTGCAATTCACAAAATTGTGGGTAGCAGAGGGTGCTCAGCACCAAATCTAATCTCTTTGTTGTGCATTCCAATCCCTAATGGTACGAGGAAAAAAAAAATTCATATAAGAATCAGTGCGGCACTTTATTTCTTTAATTTTATCTTTCCTGTCATTCCGACTCAAATAGGTTGGTGGACGAAGGATTTCGCCACACTCATAAGTGAAAGTGGGAGTACACATGTTTAATAATAAGTTTATACGAAACGTGCGTCGTCTGTCTACCAGAGACTCCCAGCCTAGTCTACTAATCAGTTCTGTGACGCTTTCATAGGGACTGTAGCAAGCGGTCACGAATCGAGCAGCTCTTCTTTGTACTTTCTCTATACTGTCGATCAACCCCTTACGTAACGGATCCCAGATGGCACAACAGTAGTCCAAATGTGGACGCACAAGAGGTTTGTACGCTATCTCCTTTGTTTGTTCATTACAATTTTTCAAGATTCGACTTAGGAATCGTAGCCTAGAATTAGCTCTACCTACTGTAATGGCTATTACCATTACGTAACCGACTGTTAGTCACCCAACACTAAGCTGCAACCGACTTAACTCCAAATTGTCATTGGCCCCTCATAACCACAGCTGGTGACGATTATTAGTGGGGTGATTAGTCGATTAGCCAGGAATGGCAAGTGGTAGGCACTGTAGTCTCTTAACACTTACTTGCATGGAGTGACGCACACCCTCGAACGTCCTCTCTTCAGCTTTCTTCAGGGTTGGCTCTAACTCCCCTGAAAGACAACTTGGACACGAATAGAGAAAGTCCGTAAATACTTTAAACCCTTTTATTACTTTCCGTTAGTCCGAGTCTACACACGCTATGTTATCCCACGGAGCACTAATCCAGGCGCTGGTAACAGTACTTAGAGCAATTACGCATTACTAGAACATCGATCGAACAGATGGAAACACGATCGGAACCGAGATCGGACCCGGTTGGACACAGCTGGCTTCCTAAACGGACATGGTGGCGGCGTCGATCAGTATAACACTTCCGAGCCCCGAGGCCCTCTGAAACCTCGGTTATATAGTACAGCAGTGTACTGACTTAGCAGACCTTGATCAAAGTTCGTTGTCCATTCTAGAAAACTCTCGTAGCTCGAGAGCCACTCAGCATATATCGGACGTCAGCTTTTTTTTTTTTTTTTTTTATTTTATTATTATTTGGTCCTTGGCTTTCGCCAATATTGACCAGCTAACAATGTTACATTTTTGACCAAATTACAGAAATACATTCTTGCTCAGTTGACATTAATACATTTTGCATAGAAATCTTGTTTGGCCATCATTTTAAGACCCAAATAGCAATAAATTTTTTTACATATTTCTCTTACTTTTATCCTTCTATCTTTAATAATAACATATAATCCCTATATCATTATTTAGTGTTGGAAGGAAATAAAAATTTTACATATTACCTATACATTTTATATTATGCATATAAATGATACCCATTACATCGTACAAACAGGGGTATCCAAAAATTAATTTTTTTCGCCCGCTTTCTATCTTTTGTAATTAATTTGTCTATCTAAGTCCTTATATATTCCATACAAAAACCTAATTGATATTCAGAAATGTACATTTGTTTATAATACATTATTTCTCCACACAAACATTTTCCTATCATCCTGTACTGGATTTAGAAGACTTGATAGTTTCCTCATAACAGTAGTTCTAATCGAGAAATATTATAAGAGATACCTTATTTATTTTGAAAAGAACTATTAATATCCCTGCTCACAACAAAAATTCCTTAAAGACTAATTTGTGTTCTCTTGTACAAAGTAGCTCTCATATCTACATATATACACTCTTACATGGGCGCATACACGAACACTTACATATCTATACCCATACATATATTTACATACCCATATCCCACAAACATACAAAATTAGTCCATTTGATATGAAATATACTACGTTCCTTTATAATACATCATATTTTCCTATTACATTTAGATATATATTTACATAGTTGTTTTATCTTATCTACCGTAGGAGTCCCTAGAAATTGTCGTAGGCTCTCATAGTCTGTTATCTTATTGCCTCCGTCTTTCTGTAAGATTGATTTCCTGTGTTCGCTGTATTTGCGGCATTCCACCACAAGATGCACTATGTCTTCATATGCCCCACAATGTTCGCAGTTCGGTGATGTTGTCAAACCTAGAATAAATTTTTTGGAGTTTAGCATAACGTGGCCTGATCGCAATCTGTTTATCATTGTTATTTCTTTCCTACTTGCCTTTACACTAAACCATGGCTGTTTCGGTATGCTGTGTTGTATTGCATGGTACCATGCACCTTTGGTTCTGAATTGGACCTCCCCTACTTCTTCCCACTCCTTCATCTGTAGATTTCTGATTTTACTTAGTAAGTCTCTATATGGTACCCTGCCATCGATGTTTTCATGTTCCTTTGCTCCCCTTGCAAGGTGGTCAGCATTTTCATTCCCCACTACTCCTACATGTCCCGGTACCCACTGAAATTCTATTTTCTTCTTTAACTGTTGTGCTTTGCTTAGCTCATTTATGATGTCATATACTAGATGGTTCTTTGTTTTCCCTTTTGGACCATTTTTTAAACATAATAGTGAACTTAGTGAATCGGAGCAGATTAAAATCTTTTCTTCCCCTGTTTCCAGTGCATATTTAATGGCTTCTAATATTGCATATAGCTCCGCTGAGAACACTGACATATCCACCGGTAGCTTAACTGCTTTTCCAACATCTGATTTTTCTTCGTAGAACGCTGCGCTCGTATTTGAGCCTGTGATTTTGGAGCCATCCGTGTAAATTTTATTCCATGTCTTCCATTTCTCATTCAGGGTTTGTAACGTCGTCTTACAAAGATCTATCGTAATATTATCTGTTTTCTTGGCTCCTAGCTTGCCTATCCTTTCATGTGTTTGGACCTCGATTATTTGGGGCCACGTATCCCCTATAAACGCTGGATTCATTTTTGTTGTTTTATTGGCCATTCTTTCATTTCATTGTAATTTTTAACTGTAATTGGGGTTGCCTTTTTTCTCCAGTATTTCCTATACATAATTTGGCTAAAAGCCCCTAGCTTCCAATTTAGTGGGTGGTTGATCATAGCTCTGACTTTCAAGATAAAACGTCTGGAAAGCATACTTCGTCGGAGTGAGAGCGGTGGTGTACCTGTTTCCATCTGAAGTACGTTAATGGGGGTTGTACGTAGGAATCCTCCACTTATGCGTAATGCCAATGATTGTAAGCGGTCTAGTTTGACTAGGGTTGATGTAGTAGCTGCATCATATAGCATGCACCCATAGTCCATTTTACTACGTATTAGTTGTCTGTACAGGCGCAGTAACACTGTTGGGTCGGCTCCCCAATGATTACTAGCTATCCCTTTCAGGATGTTAATTCGTTTCATTGCTTGGCCGTGTATCTCCATTACGTGCTTCTTCCATGTTAATTTCATATCTACCCACATCCCTAAAAATTTCACTTGGTGTATTGCGGTAAGAGCTTTACCGTTGAGTATTATCCTAACATCCTCTGTGTCTCTGTGTCTTGTAAATACCATTAGCTTACTATTTTCAGGTGACAGTTCCATCTTCTTTTCTTGCAGAGCATTTGTCATACTGTTTAGGCCATTTTGTAAATCTCGTATTGCCTTTCCTTTCTTCCTATTTCTTACGTATACCACCACATCATCGACGTACTGTATGTACAAAATCGATCTACTCAGCTTGCTGAACACATTGTGCATATAAATAATAAACAATAGTGGGCTAAGGGGGTCTCCTTGCGGTAAACCAGAGAAGACGTGTCTAACTATTACCTCTCCCCTGTACATCCTAAGCTCCAGGATCCTCAGTGAAAGATAATTCGTACACCATTGTACTATTGTTTTTGGGATATCGCATTTCAGCATCACCTTTACCAGTTCCGTAATGTCGACCTGTCCGTATGCATTTTGTATATCCAGGAAAGCAGCTAAAAGGTACGAGTTGTAACTGTTACTTATTTGTATATCTGTTATTAATGTGGCTATTGCATCTATAGTGCTATATCCCTTTCTGAACCCCATCACACGATTTGCTAGGAGTTCCCGGTGTTCGACATACCATTCCATTCGCTGTTTTATCATCAGATTCATCAATTTGCAAACACATGATATCAGTGATATGGGTCTGTACGATGTATATAATTTAGGATCCTTTCCGTTTTTGGGTACCGGAGTGATTTTAATTCTCCTCCATTGATGTGGTACTTCGCTTTGCCTGAATAAATTGTTTAGTATTGTCAGTAACAGTTCTTTGCCACTATGGGGTAGATTATACAACATTGAGTATGATATTTGATCTATCCCTGGAGCTGTATCTTTCTCTTTTAGGCTGTTTTCCATCTCTGTCAGGGTAAAGGGTCTATCTAGGTTGCTGTTATTATGTATTAAAGGTTCGCTGCTATCTGCAACTACCAGCGGTGCGTCCTCTACCGTAGCTGGAGCTATTTTATCCATAAATTGTTCAGCTGTTTCTTCATTTACTCTTATGCTCTCAGCACTTAGCTTTGGTTCTTTGTACCATCTAACCTTTTTCCATAGCTCTTGTGTTGAGATGTCTCCGGTTAATTCCGAACAGAACTTTTCCCACCCATCTTTCTTCGCTTTCTTAAGCCGCGTATACACTTGAGCATTTGCCCCGAATGAGCATACGGGTTGAGAGGAGGGGGTGCGCACGGCCACCCCCCGCATAGCAGTGGGCCACTGTTTTCGGACCCCATGCGGCCCGAACAGGGAACCCAGTCTGCTTTGCGCAAGTGCTGAGTACACTGCAATGGTTAACCGGAATTTGTTACCAGTTATTGTTACATGTATTTGTTGCAGTGTTCGAACAAGAAATCGAGAAAGCGGCGGTGGAGAAGAAAACTGTTTCAAGAGAGGTTCAACGCTTTACTATTAAGAACAATAGGACACGAAACAAATGAAAACTTTAAAAATTTTACAAGAATGTCACCTGAGGATTTTCAGTTTATATTGAATAGTGTCAGGACTACAATTGAGAGGCAAGACACAACATTTGGAAAATCCATAACTGCCGAAGAACGCCTAGCTGTGACACTGCGATTTCTGGCTTCAGGAGATTCGTACTCGAGTTTCCAGTACCTCTTTAAAATTTCAAAACAAGCAATTGGCAGAATCATACCTGAAACCTGTCAAATTAGGCACGAGACACGTGTGTCTACAGCAGAGGATTCACTGAAACAGGGGGCAGTCGGCTCATATTGTTCGGTTCGACCGCATACACAAATCGCGTACCCACTGAGCACGAACAGAGCACGTGCTCACTTTGAAGTACCGACAACCCTCGGATCGGGCTGAGGCATGCGGACCCATTCTGCTCGCCCCGTATACATCTGAGCAAAACGGGCCTAACGCATGCTCATTCGGGGCAAATGCTCAAGTGTATACGCGGCTTTAATGGTCTTGCTCGCTTGTGCTGCTATCTTCCGAAGATTGATAAAGTTTTGGTACGTCATATTCTTACGATATGTTTTGAGGGCTAATCTTCTCCTTGCCACCGCTTTCGAACATTCTGGAGTCCACCATGGCTTCCTTTTATGTGCATCGCCACCACCGTGTTTCATAACAGGCGCGCTAATTTTCGCCGCTGCTTTGATGGTTTCTGTAAACCAGTTATAGTTTTCCTGCGGATCTGTTATGCCAGGATATTTGAGCAACCTTTTGCAAACTTCTTGCTGATACTTGTGCCAGTCAATATGTCTGTAGTTTATCGTATGTTCGAGACCGTCCATCCTATTTTGAGCCGTAATGTTAGGCTGCGACTCTATGGAGATTTTGATCACTCTGTGGTCACTACCCAGTGTGTCATTCATTGCTACCCACGAGCATTTCATTGCCATTCTTGCCGATACCAATGATATATCCGGCGAGGAGGGTCTTTGGGATGGTGTTCCTATGCGGGTATTGGTCTTCGTGTTTAGTACCACTAAATCCGATTGACATATTGCTTTTGCTAACTCTTCGCCTCTATGATCCGTTACTTCATCGTACCACATCTTACTGTGCGCATTGAAGTCTCCTGCTACAATACTTTTATCCGGGAGTTGGGAGAAAATTTGGCTCCATTCAGTTTCATGAGTTCCAACATGGGGGGGCACATAAATAGCTGTTACATTCCTGATCTGATGCAGATTCAGCACATCCACCGATATGATTTCTATGTTGTCGTTGCTGCACTGCAGTGTTTTGGGCACCGCTACTATATTCTTTGCTATGATGACTGCTACTCCACCATATCCGTCCTCCCTATCTTTTCTAAACATTTTATATTGTCTGTCTCTTATCCTAGTATCTTCTGTCAACCATGTTTCTGACACTATAGCGATATTTGCTTTACATTCACTCATTAAATTGGTGAGGTCATTCCATTTGGCCTTAACACTTCGGGCGTTCCACTGAATCACATGTAGTTGTCTTATATCACCTGTCCTCTGCATAGTTGGTATTATGGATAATTTGGTTGTACTATTAATTCGATAGATTTCCTAATTTCATCCAGTTGCAGTGTCTCTAACCCACTGTCTTTTATATGTCTCGTTACTATCATGATAAGATTAAAAATTTCTTCAATTAGCCTGCTTTTCCCGTTTGTAGTATTGGGATAATTCGTTATCCCCTGCATCCTTGGAGGATATGGGTTTTGGGCTATGGGTGTAACTGGCACTTGTGTTGGGTAGAGCCAAAGTTGTCGATAATCCTGTGCGTTACCGCGCTGTTGGGTTTCCTTGAGCGCCGATCTACTCCCGGCCAAATCTCCGTTGTTGTTTAGTTGTGCTGTACCCAGTGTAAACCCTGTTAAATCAGATTGTTGTTTTCTTTTGTCTGGTATCAGCTGGGACTCAGTCGGATCCTCTCCTAAATCTTCCTGGACCTGTATAGAATCTCCACTGAGGTATTGAGTTGGCCCAGTTGCTATCCTAATTATTCCATTTCCCATCTCTTGTGCTGTTGGTGCTGTTGTCCCACTACTCAGCTTTATCTGCGGGAAGTCGATGTAACTTCCCGCGTCTGGTACTACAGTGGGCCGAAATATCGCCTTTTCTCTCTCGTATGTTGAGGCTGCTTGTGCATATGTTCTGTTGTTTAAGGTAGCTTCCGCTTCCCTTAGGGAAATGTTATTTCTAGTAGCAACTTCTTGAATATTTTTACGTCTATTGTACTCCGGGCATGTTCGGTCCGTGACATAGTGTGCTCCCCCACAGTAAAAGCACCTAATGTCTTGAGTTATGCACTGTGTATCAGGGTGTGTCCCACCGCACTTAATGCAACGTGTTTGCCCCTGACATTGTTTACTAATATGTCCATACCTATAGCAGTTATAGCATATTTTAACCGACGGGAAGAAGGGTGTCACTTCACATCTCGCCCCGTGGATATTCACATACCTTGGGATAGTTTGGCTATCGAACGTTAATACACACGTTTGTAGGTTAATTATCCGTTTTTCTTTATTTTGTACCACTGTTTTGTTCATTCTCCGGGCATTAATAACCTTGACCGGCGATTGAACTTCTGCTACCAGTTCTTCCATTGTAATACTTTGATGTACTCCTCTTATTACCCCCTGTTTGTAAATTAGGTGGTTAGGGATATATATTTCTAAGTCCTTACCGATTTTTCCTGATGATTTTATTATGTTATTAGCAATATTTGCATTACCTACTTCAATCCTTAATCTGTTTCTACCCGAGTAGCTAATGTTCAAAATTTTCCCTTTTATTTCCGGGATTGATAAATGAAGCAACTTTCCCACAGACATTGGGTGGAGCTTACCAATACTATTATTCTTACTCTCGATAAAAAGAATAAATGGGCCATTGTCCCACTGCCTATAAAAACGATGAGGTCTACTGTTATTGTTATCAGATAGTGCCTGATTACTATTATGCCTTACACTCTGTTGCTGTTGTTCCGGAACTAGCCCCATGTTATTTCTTGTTGAGACGGATTCATAACTGAGGTCCGAACTGACAATTTTCCTCTTGTCTGCTACAAGTTCTACACTTGGTTCTATCGGCCGCTTTCTAAAATTAGTGCCTTCCTTTTCGGCATTTTCCAAATTATATTCCATACTTTCGCTCTCCACATCACTTGCACTGACAGTACTTACTGCTTGAACCACTGCCGCTCCGACTTGCAGCTACTCCAGTTGACACGTCTGCTGTCGTCGGGGGCGGAGTCGCTCCACCGCCTTCCCCATACTGGCCGCCAATCATTTCCACGCCGTAGGGAGGGTGCCCTCCGGTGGGTGATGAGGATGCACTGTATGGGCTGCCCTGTCTTCAAGCTGGTTTCTTTTCACCGGTTACGCAAAAACTTTCCACACCAAATTCACTCTAAACAGGAAACACAAGACACGTTCACTGAGCCAACGAGGAAGTGATCGCTTCGGCGACTCGCTACGAACTGGACGTCAGCTTCGAATGTTCCCGAAGCTGCCTGAATGTAAGCGTTCACCCGATACCGCTCGCTCAGTGCTGAATCTGCCTTTGTCAGCGTCTGTCTCGACCACTACCGGTCTCGCGGTTTACACAGCTGTCGCCTTCACTCAACCTGTATTTCCACAATTTATTACTTTATTCATTTTAATTGTTATTCATTAAATTTGTCCATTACACTACTAACGAATAAATATGTAAGCCCCATTTCATGTTCCTTTGAACTGTTACTCACAAATATTTCATAGAATCGACCATATCAATAACTGAACCATTTACCTCGTATTTCTGAACAATCGGATTGTTTTTGTTGGTTATGCTCATTGTCTTACACTTTTTACTATTTAGTGTGAGTTGCCAAGGCCTTCTAAAGGAACTATTCCGACATTTACCAACAGTGATTTGGGGAAACAATGGAAAACCGAAATCTGGATTTCCAGATCTGGAAATGAACCCGCATCCTTCCGAATACCATGCTGTGTTATTAAATTAAATTATTTAAGCTAATCCACTAGTTCGATGTTTGTCTTTCTCAGTATATGCATTCCTCCAAACGGATATTCCGTGTCACTTTTTGATTCAGTTATAAATATTTTGGATCCCATCAGCCATCATGGTTTCTTACTATACGTTATTGCCTTTGTCGTTCTCGTTCCTGGCTTTATTAGTCACCGGGACCAGTCTCTCTTCGAAATAACACTACGGTCACCTTTGACCGATCTCGACGTCTGAGCGTTCGGGATGACGTGGCTCGCACGCCCAATTATTCCTATTTCTTGTAGTCGTTGATTTGGCCCCTTATCGGAAGTTATGTGAAAAAGTATAGAAACGTTACTCGCTGCTGAACTACACGTGAATAAATTGGCAAACTAAATTCTCGTTCCAGACAGCTAGTGTGTTCACACGTGCATGCATGTTCAGTCTCTTCAGGTGGAAATAACTGTCTGTTACGATAGAAGGTCACAGTGCGACAAGACTCCTAGAAACTCGATAACAAGCTATGGCGGTGCCAGCTTCGCAGAACTCGTGTGAACGCTGTTTACCCTTCGCTAATGAGCTACAGATATCTGAATTTAGTTTGAGCGTTCTCTTTTACACGTGCTGCAACGAAAGCTTACGGATAAGTGGACTCACTGCAAGCAATTAAATAAACTGTCTTTCTCGAAAGTAGAAAGAATGCATTGGAATGGAAGGGGACACTTATCTGGAAATTTTTCATCTCGAATGTATATCGCAGTGCCAATTACTGAATTTTGTAATGGCAAATAAAGTTTCAGAATGCTGCAAGCAAATTATATTTGCTTGAATAGACTGAACACCGACAAACTTTCGTAAAATTTGACATTTTGTAGTTTAGCGATAGGACTGTGGCACATGGCAAAGCCTGAGAACTCATGCTGCTACAAATGTAGAAAATAACAAGGGGCGACAGTAATTACAGTATATTCCAATTAATGTATGGAACTGTGCGATTGTAGTTAACTCTTGAAATTATGATGTTTCGTTGCACTTTATAACTAACCCATAGACATTGGGTGGCTGCGAGTGGTATCAAGTTCTGTTCCACGTCCCCGAGACACCCTCACTTCAGATCAGAGCGAACATGTCTAATCTAATCTTTCTCTTACAATGGTCCTAATGAAACTGAAATGTGGAGGAAGATACATCTTGTGCACTCCGTTATAACGTCTAGAAGACAGAAGGAGCCGGATTGCTCCACCAGATTAACTGCAACGAATGTCCATGTTTTTTTTTAATGTTTATAGGGTATTATATATTGAACTGGAACTTTCATCTTACTGACTACTAGTTAACACAGTTGTAACTGACTGAGAAGCATCGTTTGTATTATCAGATAGAGCAGCGTTTACCAAACTTTTCTTTTCCGTGACCAAGTAACTTTAAGGATTATTTCCGTAACCCACTAAAAACTCATTTCCTATTTTGAGAAGTGTATGAAAGTTAAACATTATTTGGATTTAAATAGAATTTTCATTATTTTAATAATTACGTATGATATAAATTTTACATGAAATCATTACAAAAATAAGTTATTGCAAAATGAAATAATATCAGACTATTATTGAGAATTGTGAAGATATGTCTAACTAACTAAACGCTTGGAGGAAAAGCTGATAGCTTAATTTTCAGATGCGGTTCAACTTTGAGGCTGTTTTTTTTTCCAAGGTAAATCATTTAGGAAGCGTCCATAAACCACGCAGCGCCATTTTGGCCTCCTGTGAACCCCCCATTACCCCCACGTAACCCGACGTGCCTTTTGCCTCTATGTCCCCCCTCCCTACGTAGCTTTTTTCCCCTTTTGATTGCAGAAGACATTTGGTACTGCTTTCTCTTGTCAAACTATTTTAAATTACATACGGAGATAATTAAATGAAGGAAATAAATATTCACAGGCTGTTGTGCGTTCTGTACCTCATTTTAACTGTGAAAAATAATATGAATGGAAAGCTACGTAGCCTGGCTCGGTAACACTCACCCCCCCCCCCCTCTTATAGCAAAGTAACCTTCCAGCCAACCCGTCCCCCCCCCCTAGCCAGAGCACGTAGTTTATTGACGATCCCTTATAGGTCGTATGAAAAGACATCAGAAATTTTTACAGCTTTTTCTGCTAAAACTGGGTACTCCTGACGATACGACAGCCAAAAATCCATCATTGGAAATTCTGTCGTAAATATCTTTGTGTGATGTGTCACATGACAGTTCAGTTGTGGACTCATTATCTGGATCCGGTAATTCTATCTCGGTTTCTACGTTAAATGTAAACAGATTCCTTATCGATTGTTTGCCCTGTGATGGGGTGAAAATATTCCATCAGGTTTGTCTCCAAGCACAGCAAATGTTCCTTTTGTATATTCTGAATCGTAGGCGAGGTGACTGGATATTTTTTTTTTTTTTAAACACTGAAGTATAGAATTAGTAGATCTTTGTTTGTGTATCTCGAGTTCGCATTACAGCACTTATTTGCTGGGATAAAGCAATAGTAAAATTATTCGTCGGTTAATGTGAAATAAATCACGTGAAATCTATTGACGATTTATGTTTCCTCTCTTCAGAGTGCTACAGTGGTTCCAAAGCCTACTTCTTTTCTCTTTCATTGTAGCCGTACTCAGTAGCTGCGCTATTTTTCCGGAGGCAAAATTAAGTTTAAAGGCCTGTCAAGAAATCAGAAATTATACCGGGGCACTTTAGCTTATGACTTTACGCCTGGTCGACTTCGAGGTCATTAGAGGTGGGAAAGGACTGAGGGACAAAGAACGCGAAGGAATTCGGCTATGGCCTTTTTGAAGGAAGCATATCGGCATTTGCCTGGAGTGATTTGGGGAAACCATGGAAAATCCAAATCTGGATGTCCGGACGGGGATTCAAACCTGCGTCCTCCCGAACGAGAGTCCGGAGCGTTACCACTCACCCACCATGCTCGGTGACACATAATCTATGAGCAACAAGTAAGAGTGTGAGGAACCTTTAATACATTGCAATTATGCGTTATGATAATTCACTACTTTTGGAATACTTTCCGTAAATCTTTATGCTATCATCGCAAAACTTCGATTTCTATATATGGCTCAGGACCTATTTTAAGTTGGAGCATATACTAAATGAACAAAACTGTAAACAGATGAACTTTAAAGAAACAATAGTTCGAAATATTGAACGGAAGAAGCTACGTTTTTTTCTTTGTGGCTTTACGCCTCGTCGAAGTCGTGATCATCAGAGGCGGGAAAGGTCTGGGTGCAACGAAAGCGAACGACCTTTCGTAGGAACCATACCGGCATTCACCTGGAGTGATGTCGGAAATCTATGGAAAACAGAACTCTAGATGGCCTTATGGGGATTCGAACAGGTGCCATCCTGAATGCGAGGAATCTACTAGAGTTAGGGCTATTGACGAGAATGGAAGCAGAAAGAATACCAAAAAAATTTAAATAAATTAATCAATAACTCGAAGACGAAGTGGCAGACCATGCTTAAGATGGATGGAACTAGTAAAACCGGCTACGAGATACCGAAACATAGAGCAAAACGAAGCTCGTAACGATTATGAAGATTTTAGATGTCATTGAAACCATAAAAAAATTAACAATGAGATGAAACTAAAATATATAATTATCTGTATGTCATTTAAAGGTCAATAATAGAATTAAAATCATTTTCGTTTTAACGAAAACAACAGAGTTACGGACTCTATAGTGTGGCTGAGTCAGTGCCCAAATATTATGTTCTATCCTCTCAAAACAGGCGCACATTTAGAAAAAGTATCACAAGTGATACAGAACTCTGTAACAGCCAGAGAATCTTCATAAATAATAGCTGAGCCGCAAGGATAATTACACTTTTTAAAATTTATAAACGGTCCCAGAGAAACTCTAAGTAATCGAGTTAGACATTCTGCACTCACTGTAATTTACACGAAAGGCATGAAAAATACCAGAGCTCATTTGAATGTTATTTACAAAAGGGTATGGATATTCTAATACTGAAATCAACCACAAAATAGTTGAAATTATGTCTGTAAATTAGGATAATAATGTTTGCAGTGCGTACTTTTAGTATTAGAGCGAAAACGGAAACAGCAGAAAGAGCACTAGCGCGATGCATAAAAAATTGTAATGGTGTATGCGATTCGTGTAAAATAGGGTATACTGTACAAATTCATAGACTTACAGCATGCGTCAGTGCTACCGATTCTCATGAAAATAGTGTGAGTGCATCAGAATTATGGTGTTCTTTGCTGTAAAGTGGCATGATATGGTCTGATGTTATACAATACTATTTATTACACGAACATCTTCTTCACCAACTTTTACCAACGTTAGAGGTTGGCTGCCTTTGATGAGTTTTACTTATCTTTGGCAGAGTTGTAGCTTTTGTGATAACGAAGGCTTTCACGGCGAATCGATGATATGAAGTCTTCGCGGGTTCTTCGCCGTATTGGGTTGAAGAAAAACAACAAAGAGCTTTCGGCGGCTAGCTCTGCCGCCATCTTCACGTCTGATGATATGCATGGAGCACCAGAGCTGCACTGCTCCCTGAATAATATCAGACCTGAAGATGGTGGCAGAGCTAGCCGCCGAAAGCTCTTTGTTGTTTTTCTTCAACATCATACTGCGGAGAACCCGCGAAGACTTCATATTGTAGCTTTTGGTTTTACGGTCGCATGCCCCAGCTGATTCCAAGCATTTTATACCTACTGCTAGGACTTATTACGTACTAATGCGGGAAGTGAAGTTGTGCCATCTGTCTATGAAACGAGTAAATATGTTTTGTGTGCGATAAGTGTATTTTTTGTTTGCGTAATATGTAGTGTATAAGGCGGAGATGGGACCGTCCCAACATTCGCCTTGATGCTTGTGGAAAACCGCCCAAAAATCGGCCACGACAGCCGGTACGAGGGGACCAGGGCTCGTGCCACACTGGCGGGTGATATATTACACAATCATATAATTACTTATTCCCCTTCTACAGTCAGGAGGGAAATGTAATATAAAGACACATGCAGAACACTTGATTTATCTGTCCAGATCGTTTGAACTTAATTATAAAGCTTACAAATTGTAACGTGACAAGGTCCCTTACAAATTTTGATGAATAAGTTTGTTAAAATTAAATATTATTCTTGTTTTGTTGATACAAATGTGTTAACGTTATGTGTAAAATAAAAGATACGTGAATGGTTGAGTGCCGGAATATCTATGAACAGTGGCCGTCTAAGACAATGAATATTTTTGGACAAGAAGAAAAATACATGACGAGAGGTTGTGCGAGAATGTAAGCTACAGAGAGCATGTGGTGGTATAAAACGGAACGTAGAAATCTGTTATTCTGTAGTGTAATGTAAAGAAGTGTATTCTATTCCAAGTGTTTAATAATAAAATTGCTTTCGAGTGTTCTTAGATGATCCTGTTGTATTAGATATATTATTCTGTTCCGAGCTGTGAAACAATATAATGTGCCGACTTCTATAGCTAGTATTTCTGCTTGACGACAGGCATATTATACATCAAGAACAGCTATAGTAAAGTGCTCATACCAGAAAGATAAAGCAGGTAAACCTGCAAAATACAGTATGTCTTAACTGGACTTTTAGAATTGTTATTCACTCGTAGTTGGGAAACAAAAAAACTCCCGAAAATTGATTATTTTAAATAGTCTCCTCGAAAGTAATTTGAAATGATATCTGTGTCTACGTATATTTGCTGTACCGCGCCCGAATGAGAATCGTTCACTATAGCTATTAAATAAATAAGCGCTGATGTCCACGACTTCATCACTGATCAGGTGGGAGAATTTTACAGTAATCACATAACAGAAAACCCGAGGGAGAAAAGAGAAATCCTGCGTCACGATGTTTACACATAAAATGAACTAGCAACGCCGCACCGTAAATCTGGAGATAGTGCTTTGTGGAGCCAGACTTTTATTGGACTACCCACACTGGGTCGTCTTCTTCCTGTTGAGAAAGTTGGGCTCAGCCCTTCTATGGACATACCTCGAATCCCCCACTTCGCCTGTGGTATGTGGACCTATTACGAGGACGTCATCGTAAATTAATCTATACGCCCATTCAGAACATTCGCTCCTACCATATGGCACCAAAACCGAGGGGGCTGTTATTGGCAATAGAAGTCTGTTTAACTCCCACGCAACGCAGCAGGAAGCCATCCAACCTGGTTTTCCACATTTCTTCCGCTCTCCCACACACACACAAACGCACGCATGCTTCACGACAAAAACAGGCTCTGGAATGCCATACACAAAGACCCGAGACATCTAATCTTCTGATTACACGTTTTCTTCTAGCAGTAGACCTTGATTTCTTACATTGGACGCATGAGGCCATCCTTGAACCCAATAGATCAGATAGCGCAGGTGAGAACAGTCTCGTGGACGTGGGACATTCTTAAAAAAACCAATAATATTACCAGCTACTAACTAGTATTAATTTCTTATCATCCCAGAAGTATAAACAATTTCCTGTACTAACTACACAAACATGACTTCCCATGTTATTTCCCACACTCGACTGAAATTCTGAAGCACTCTTGTTATTTGCTACATTTGTGCAAAGTTTTTATAAAAGCAAGTTATTCGCAAGATAAGTAATAGTTATTCTACATTAACTCCATTTTTTCTCTTTAGTTATTAAACCCGAAGAAAAAACCTTTTAAGAAAGTAAAATGGGTTCCGAAACAGAAAAGTTTATCAGTCTGTAGCTCAAATTAAAACTTTATTTTTGTTAACAACATCGTATTTCTTGTGGCAGGACACCAAAATAGGTAGCTTGAAATTTTTGTCGATGTTATATCTGTTTCATGTATTACGGCTATGCATCTCAGCATTGAAGTTGAAATGGACAAAATTTTCTGCTACAAAAGATAATAGGCAGTGTATGTATTTTGCTTGATTACAGGGTAGTTACTTAACATCCCAAAAACAGTTCATAATTTATTGCGTTAGTAATCCATTCAATATTTCAATCTTTAGCTACTATATTTTGTGTATAATTTTTAAATCAACACCTATACCACTATCTTTTTCCTCTTCCCATCCTTATCCTAATGTATATGTTACCATCCCAGTCCTCTTTAGTTCCCCAGTTTTAAGCAGAAAAGATTTTGTTATTCTTGAAGCTGTGAAGTTTTTGTGAAACCATTATATACTTTGTGGAAGAACATTAAATCAAAAAAGCTTACAAAGTCTTATACTTCTCTGTACAACTGAGAATAACGTTTTTGCACGAGCTTTACGACTAGACGATGTCATTAGAGCTGGGATTGGATTATAGGTAAGGGAGCGTCCATAAACCAAGTAGCTCCATTTTGGCCTCCTGTGAACCCCCCTCCCCCTTACGTAGCCCCCCCCCCCCCCACGTAGCACGTAGCTTTTTTTCCCTTTGATTTCAGAAGACATTTTGTACTTTTTTCTCATGTCAGAGTATTGTAAATTACATACGGAGATAATTAAATGAAGGAAATAAATATTCACATGCTGTTGTGTGTTCTGTACCTCATTTTAATTGTGAAAAATGAAATGAATGGAAAGCTACGTAGCCTGGCTTGGAATCCCCCCCTCCCCATACCTAGCGCAGCGTAGCCTTCTAGTGAACCCCTCCCCTCCCCCCCTATACCGGGCCAAGTAGTTTATGGACCCTCCCTTAGGCATGGAAAAGGGGAGGGGAGAACAATTGGTAGTCATTGGGGACTGTCGTCAGAAGTGAAAACTTAAAACTATTAATATCATACGCGCAACACGCCATACTTATAGCTAAAGATATACTAAATAATAATAATTCAATGTGGCTGTAATGAGCTGGTGACAGTGTTTCTATTGGCTGCGCTTCCCGCCCCTGTCGTAGCCGCCTGAACCTAACCCGGTAGGGCTTCCAGGTACAAATGATCTACAGTTTAATGTGGAATCCGAACCACGGAAGCGGTCTGGCGAACTTAACATTACACAGCAAGCTATATGCCAGTGGTGAAAATCGGGTTAATGATCTACGAAATTCCCCGCCGAGGCAGAGATTCGAACCGGGAACCTTTCGTTCGCCAGTCATACACCTTAACCACTGAGCCACATATTGTTAACATTAGCATGTCGGTAATGTGAACTCATAAAATTTTACCCATTCAAAAATTGCCCAAAGCCCCGAAAGAAGTTTTCCCTTCAAAAACTAAAAATATAACTTCTACATCTACATCTATACTCTGCAAATCACAAATACTGTGGGTGGCAGAGGGTGCTAAGCGCCAATCCTAATTCTGCGCATTCCATTCCCGAACAGATCGAGGAAAGAAGGAATACATAAATGAATCAGTACGGCATCTTATTTCTCTAATCTTATCCCTCGTGTCATTGCGACCTAAATAGGTTGGCGGAAGAAGTATTTCGATGCACTCGTAACTTAAAGATTTGAGCATATTCTCCAGCAAATTCAAACGAAAACGACGTCGTCTGTCCGCCAAACAATCCCAGCCCAACCCACGAATTAGCTCTGTGACACTTACGTAAGGACTGTAACTAGCAGTCACGAATCGAGCGGCTCTTCTCTGTACTTTCTCTAATGTGTCAATCAATCCCTTGCGATACGGATCCCAAATTCCACAACAGTATTCCAAATGCGGACGCACTAGTGTTTTGTACGCTATTTCCTTCTCAAAATACGTCCTATGAATCGTAGTTTGGAATTAGCTTTTCCTACAACGGAAGTTATGTGCAAGTCCCATTTCATGTTGCTTTGTACTGTTACGCCTAGATACTTCAGGGAATCTACAGTGTCAACAACTGAATTGTTAACTTTGTACTCCTGAGCAAGCGGGGTCTTTTTATTACTTATGTGCATTGCCTTGCACTTTTTACAGTTAAGTGTAAGCTGCCATTCACGGCACCATTCCGAAATAACATCCAGATCGCGCTGTATTTCTAAGCAATCGTCGGAGCACCTCACTTCCCTATAAATAAGTGCATCATCAGCAAAAAATCGCATCCTGCAATTACCGTTGTCACCGAGATCGTTTATAAAAATTAAGAAAAGAAGTGGTCCTATTACACTTCCTTGAGGAACGCCCGAAGTAACCTCTAGTTTAGAAGAGGCTTCCCCGTCTACAACGACATACTGTGACCGACCAGTTAGAAAATCGCGTATCCATAACTTACTCCATAACCTAACAGTACGTCCAATCTTCCCGAAGGAGATGTAGCAAGCTATTGTGTCAGAGGCAAGGAGGCTAATTCCTATCTTCAGGGGCTTCCAGTTTAACGTGGAATTAGAATCACAAAACGTCCAGGCTCAGCTCATATAATCAAATACAACTCCTAAAAATTCCTGCTCGCCGTGCGATTTGAGAGAGACAACTTTCGAAATTTAGCGTCTTAACCGCTGAACTATCAGACCGCCTTGTTTATACGTGTGCTAACTACTATCAAAACCGGATTAAAACTGTGGGTTTGAATGAACTACGGTGACAGAAATTAAGGTGAGGGGGAAAGGAGGAGATGGTTTAGGTTTCTGTAAATCAAACGAAAACAGTGTTTTTATATTTGTTTTAAAGTATACGTATGCAAAGTTCCATCAAAATCGGATAAAAACTGTGTGTTTGTATAAAGATTTTGTGAAACGCGTCCAACGCGCATATCATACGCCCAATAGGTGGCTTGTTGGTAAAGCGCGCAACAGATGGCATGTTGCTGACGTGACGTCATAAAATCACAGATTTATCCCCGTCCAAACATAGCGTAACGCGCCTACAGAAGGTTTCACTTAAAAAATCCGCCATGGTTTTTTGAAGGAACTATATCATCATTTTCCTGATTGATTTCGGGAAACGTTGGAAAACCAAAATCTCAATGACTGAACTGTCATCGTCCTCGCATCCTCCTAAATATCCAGCCCTGACATTAATTGCTAGCCATCACGCTTTGCGAGTCACTTGCAATCTGGGTGGATGTTACAATTATTCCTGGTATTATGGCTAATTATGTCAGTATTGACAGTAAAGTGTGCAGGATTTGCTAGTAAAATGACTGTATGAGAATCAACTCTTCTTCTTCTTCACCACATTTTCCTAATATTTTGGTGACGGCTGGCTTAGACAAAATTTACTTATGGTTGGCAAGGTCGAATGTGGAGCTTTGGTTTCACTGGCGCCTGCTCTTGCTGACTCCAACACTTTTATGCCTACTGCCAGTTTGTACCTAGTACATTGGGGTAGTGAATTGTTGCCATCTGTATGTGAAACGTGTAACTATGTTCTGTTTGTGATAAGTGTATTTTGTGTTTGTGAAAGGTGTACTTCATGAGGAGGAGATTGGGATGGTTCCGGCATTCCCTTTGATGGCTGCGGAAACCCGCCTAAACACAGCACCTGTCCAGTGATCACTATTAACTATGGGGCGTGATGAGGGTACACACATTCATAAACTCACATTCGCTTAATCACCATGGGTATAACCATCAAATAATTCTTAGAGCACGTTTCTGTAATCTAAAAAACCTTCGGAGCTAGTGAAGAATTTCTCCATTACGAACTGCCACTACTGAACAGGTATCTGGGAGGACGTTGATTCAAATCCGTGTCCGGTCATCCAAATTTTTGATTTCCATGGTTTCCCGAAATCACTCCAGGTGAATTTAGGGATCGTTCCTTTGAAACGTCATAGCTGAATTTCTTCCCGTTCCTTGCCCTCCACCTCTGCAGGCTGTAATGACTTCGACGTTGACAGAGCGCAAGGCCCAAAGAAAAAATAATAGAGCAGGAATTGAAAAATATTCAAAACATACCAACTTTCCTACCTCATATCACTTATTCTAGCAAATATTTCTTAACGATAAAGTTGCGGAGCTAAGTTTCCTCTTAAAATGTTCAATATGTTAGTTTCAGTTTGGTATCTACGTGTACATACAGATATTCCGCTTCCTCTGTCATTTTAGATATGCCTGTTAGTATGAAGTTCCACATTAACATTTAAGTTATCTAAATAACTTTTTTAAGCTTGAGGAAAAACTATTTTGTTTAGCACGAGCAGAAAATGGACAAATAAGACCAATGAAATCTTTTTGGGCGTACCGCCGTATTTTGTTGCAGAAGCGCGATAGAAGAAGGCGGAGCTAGTCGTAGAAATATCGTGTTCCTACAACAACACAACCTTGCTGTACACCCGCGAAGATTTGATTGCAACCACACGAGCCTTTGCCTTTGTTGGCCACTGTTTTACTGCTTCGCCTTATTGGTTACTGTCGGCTGCTGGCTTCCGTCTCTTTGGTATGCGAGGTATGTATTGTCGCCTCTGTAACCGAATACGTACGCTGTGAGATCATACGCATGTAAATCTTCATGAGTCAGTTTAGTATCGTGACCAAGAATCTACTGTATACTAAAGATACTCCTGATATACTGTATTACTGTTCACTGCAGCTTAGTTTTGTCCTGCTGGAAGGGTATCAAAGAAATCAATTTCCCGTCTAACGAATTACTCTCCATTAAAGATATGGTGCTGTTTCAGTGCCCAGGTATTAGCATGACTGTCTATAGGACGCATACAGAACGGCTGCAAAGTCTTATTTCTGGAGAATTTATTTTTGTTGTATATGTATTTTATGTATCAAGACTAGCAAGGAGTCAGTACAAAAACTGGAATGTTTGTGTACGTATTGATATTTTTGCTGTATGCATATGTTTTTAACGGTAAACTTAAAACGATCCAACTAATCGTGCTGAGTGAATGTAAGAAACTGAATATTTATCAGTCAAGATTTTTTTTGTATCTTTTAAATCCTGTTTAAACAATGGAAAACTATTTTCAGCTGATGAAGTTTAAGCATCTGATGCTCAATATTTTTTCTGCATTAGAATGGAGATATCATAATAAAAAGCGTTAACGTCTGTAACAGATCAATCACACGCGCCACGGAAAATTAGATAAAAAAAAGGGTTATTACAGGGTGATTTAAAAAAACGTGGACAAAATGACATGGTAGATCTGTCATACAATAAGGATAAAAAATCGCATAGGAACAGAGGATCGCAAACGCCTGTAGAGTGCGCTAGAGCCACGAGAGGGCGTTGCGATACAAAAACGGTCTCTTGGATTTTTTTGTGGGGATTTTTAAAAGAACTTGTGTATGAAACACCTGTTGAAACGCCGGAAGACCTGGTAGGAAGAATCGTTGAGGCAGCCGGATGTGTTCGAGATACACCTGGTATCTGTGAGAAGGTGCGGCGCTCCATGTAACGGAGAAGCCGGGCTTGTCTCGATGTATCTGGCAAAAACTTTGAGCATCTGCTGTAGCCTCAACATTTGGCTTGCATTAGTCGCATGTGAGTGAGTAATTATCAATAAAATGATATGTAATGGTTTTGTTTCTTCTCTTTGTGTCAGTATTATTTTAGACGCCCTGTAGCGGCTCCGGATCGCAGTTGCGACCCTCTGTTCCCATGCGATTTTTGATTCTTATTGTATGACTGATCTACCATGTCATTTTGTCCACGTTATTCTGAATCATCCTGTATAGTGCCGCGGTCATTTCACTCGGTACACTAAATAAGTTAGGAATGGAACAACTAGGTGGCGTCTTAAGAATGATCGAAACGTTAAAGCTAAGCTTAGTATCTAACCCGAATGTTGGTTTGACCTTCCCGAATTAGATATACTGAGCCTGATATTGGAGGTAGGGTGTCCAGTTCTCCTCCTCTTTACATAACCTAACCCGGTAATCCTACCGAGGGGTATCAATAGTTTAACTTAGAATCTGACGAATTTGACATTACACAACAAGCCGTACCAAAGGAGAAGGTCAGTTCAAATGCCTTTGAGATCTGCCACTACGCTGTCAGACTCCGGCAGTATTGAGACACCAGGTTGCTCGCCATACCTCTCCCTACTTTCAGGGTATTTAACTGTTACCAAATCTAGCTAATGTAAAATTACTTTTAATGGTAAATTAAGGTAGATGAAAAATGCTTTTACGTTAATATCAAGCGTTACTCCTAATAAGAACAGATCACTCAAACTACAGCTACTGATAATATTCTATAACCTTATTGATAACGAGAGAGTATGATGAAATTGAGAATTAAGTAAATTAAACTTCCTGTGCTGTTGATAGCGACGTGACTTCAAGATGCCCTTTCCGATAGCGTCAATCGTGGTTTAATCAAACCAGAAAATACTATCGGCTGAAGTTGTGTGTGTTTTTTTTTTTTTAATGGCATTTGGCAACGAAGGCCATACAGCCAGCTCAATGTAATTTTTGAAGCTTTCAGTGTATAAGTCGTCATATATATTGTATTTTTCCAATGTATGGACGCCACAGGACGGACAGGACATTAAAACAGACACACAACACTTAAACATCCATGCCCCAGGCCGGATTCAAACCTGCGGCCTTCGGCACGCGGAGCTAGCACTCTAGCCCCTACGCTACCGAGGCCGGCCCCGGCTGAAGTGGATCTGCAGATTAACGTGCAGTGAGAATTACAGAGGTCACTAACCAACATAACATACACCAAGTAAACATTTCTAGAGGGGAATGTTTTAAGCTTGTTTGAATTTAGTGTTAATAGCGCCCCTGGGGTTCTAATTTTGCTAGTATTTTAATTAATTTTGTTTAATTCAGCTGTTCGTAGTTAATTGTAATAATAGTGAGCTAGTTTGAGCTTATTAGTAAAAATAAGCCGGCCCGTTAGCTCAGTTGGCTCCGGCACCGTGATGGCGTCCGGCGCTGATAAGTGGTTAGTTGGTTCGGGTGGTGGAGGTGGAAATTTTAATCACCAGGACTTGGCCGGCGGGGTATGAGGGTTGCAGGAGCAACAATTATGGTGAAATTGTCCTGTTAGCAGAGCAGAGTGAGACTATTAAGAAATTACTGAATGGCATGAACAAAATAAGGAAAGAAGAATTTTAATTAAATATAGACAAAAGTCACAAATTTAGCGAAAATGATGGCAATAATAGGCTATTAAACATAAAATTAGGAACAGATGTAATAGAAGATGTAAGTGAGTTCTGTTACGTAGTAAGAATGATGCAGTATACTCTGTTGACTCTCAACTGGTGGTTTAATGTCATCTCCCCACCTCGCCACAACCGCTGTGTCCAGGCCACCGGGTGTAAAATTTCGCAGTGGACACTCTTCATCTTTTTATTTTCATATATATACGACTCAAAGAGACGTTTCTAAAACTGTATGTATGGAGCACAGTTCAAGTGTAGCTTGTACTTAAAAATACCAGAAAAAACAGTTCATTTATATTCCATTTTCTAGCTCAACCTGGCAATTAAATAAATCAATAACGGATTATTTTAGCCTAAACACATGGTATGTTGCTTACTCTAATAAATGACTGAAATTTACAATCCAGAATAGTCATCACGATTATCTAAATTATCATTTGTATCGTATCATTGGCGATGTGACTGACTCTGCTGGGTTGCAATAGATCACTTCTCCAATCATCAATCACACGCTCAAGTCTTTAAAGCTCGCAGCTGGAATCATCGGGATCTCAAGCATCACAGTGCTTTTTGTGGCCAACGTTTTTAATGCCACTGCGTTGTTCCAACGTGCGTCTCTATAAAATATGATCAAACAGTCTTACAATAATTCATGTATCAGACAAGCGAGTGATTCAATTCTGGTCAGAATGGTTAAAATGTATCACTACGTAACAAGTTTCTTTCTTTCTTACTCCTCTTTAAACCCGGTATTCGCCTGGAATGATTACGGGAAACCATGGAAAAACCAAATCTGGATGGCTGGACGGAGATTTGGATCCTCCCTTCCGAATGCTTTAACTCTCACTCACAGGGATTCGTGACAAAAGTCACGTTGATTCACTGCTGTCGCTACAGGCTGCTCTGGAATTATATCTGGCACCTGTCACATTTTTTAATGGGTCACTCTATATAGAACGTAATCATGCATTTGCTCAAGAAAGAAATAATATCAAAAACGAAAATAGTTGAATAAATACGTAGCCATGTTGTTTTTTCAGCGTTTTTAATAACGTACAGCTCGTATGTCATGAACCTCCAGTTTATATGCATTGGTTGTGACAATACCTGAGCTAATGATATAATTTGATCATCTCTGGGTTATTGAATTACTAGCATATGGCGCATTCACGGTATGTTGAAATAACACAGTTAACATTATACAAAGCTACTTTTTAAAATATAATCCATTCTGTTTTCTATTTGTGATGAAATAAGATTAGCTTATACGTTATGAAATTACATGTCTCTAGGAGAATCGCGTAAACGACCGTATTAGAAACGAAGACTTGAAGTGCTTTTCTTTCTAGCAAAGAATTAAAATAAAAACTTGTGCTAACGAAGTAGAGGAATATGCCTAAACTAAATGTTATTAGGGAAAATGGGATTGTTCATCCATGTAATGAAAACTAAAACTTGGGTAGTAGTATTAAGCATTTCAAATAACTCTTTAAAGAATTACAAATATAGTCATTTCCTTCCTTTGCAAACTTTAAACGTCATTTGCAGTCTGGTTCTATGATTGCTATCCCTGAAAATACCTTTCCGCGCCTTACCGCCAACATACACCTGGTATAATTTCAGCACTCCACCCTCTGCAATAATGAGTTTTAGTTGAACGAAAGGTTATAAAACTGTTTTTACCACGGTTTTTGCACGATTCATTAATTTCAGAATTCAGATTAAAAACATTTAATCGTTTTGTACTGCGTCAATCCCATTCTTGGCTATCTAAAACAGTATCAATTTCGTATAATTCCGAATGAAGCGAAATGAATATATTTGCAGGCAACTGACGTGCACATTTGTTGTAGTACTAGGTTAACTGAATTATAATCGTCAAAACATACCAATAATGAAGATAACAAACAAACAAACAAAAAACACACTTACCACACACAGTTACACGTTTGAATGATAGATGGCAACACTTCAGTCACCACGTTAGTACGTATTTTTTATTCTTTTCTTATGGCTTTAAGCCACGTCGACATCGAGGTCATTAAAGGCGGGATGGGACTGGGGACAAGGAACTGGAAGGAATTCGGCCATGGCCTTTTTGAAGGAAGCATCCTGGCATTCGCCAGGAGTGATTTGTGGAAACCATGAAAAACCAAAATCTGGATGTCCGGACGAGAATTCGAACCGGCGTCCTCCCGAATACGAGGTCAGAACGTTAAACGTTCACCCACCACGGTCGGTTTAGTACGTATTACAACCTGGCAGGAGGTAAAAAATGCTTTGCGTCAGCAAGTGCTTGGGGCCGTATAACCAAAGCTCCAAATTGACCAAGCCAACCATGAATAAAACTCATCAAAGGCAGCCGACCCCAAAACGCTGGAAAAGGTGGTGAAGAAGAATAAGAAGACTATTTGTTTCCACGAGCAGATGAGTAGCAAAAAGGTTTAGTTAGAGTGTTAGAAGAATTGTGAATGAAATCTGACACAGAAAGTGTTGAAGAACAATCCCAGCTTTATCTTGAACTGAATTCGGGATACCATGGAAAATGGAAATCTGGTTCAAGGATTAAACTAATACCTGCCTGAATGTCTCTGTCTAAAATTTAACTTCATTGTGCGCTGTAAGTCCCCAATTATTGTTCATACAATATGTACCCAGCAAATATCCCAGAGCGGAAATATTACAGTCAAACTTTATTTTTTTGGCTTTTGTTTCGGGATTTACTACTCGTCTTCGTATAGGTCAATAGAACCGCGACGGAAAGAAATTCGGCCATAGCCTTTTGAAGGAACCATTCCGGCATTCATCTGGATTGATTTCGGGAAACCGTGGAAAACCGAAATCTGAATGTTGGGACTGGGATTTGAACCCGCTTCAGACATTAAGGCCAAGCAGATTAAAGAGTTCAAGGTTGCTCCCATTACATCACTCGGATGCCCTTGGACTAAAATTAGTGGAGGTAGAGCCCCGTATTCCCTTTTAATACCTCAGCACTAGAGACGAGTTAATGTACTGGCCTGCTTTATTCCCGAGGAATTTTCTCCCCGGAACTGAAAGGAGAGCACGCTAAGTGGGCCTGGCGAGGCATTCCTTGTTCACGTGGGGATTAGAACACCAGTTGTCCAGTTTATATACAGTCTCTACATCGACCTAGCTGCGATGCCGACGTCACGGACAAAGAAAAGCCTGATAAAACCTGGCTCAACTTGATTCGAAAGCCGATCACGCTGAGACTGAGGCGATGGCCGTAAATTGAATAAAAAAATTTCCGGCTTGTTAAAAGCCATAGAATAGCTTCTTCCAGTCAAATGCGGCGATACCAGGACGTTGCCCCCCACGATCCGACACCTTGTATTACGAGCAGACACACCGGAATTAGTAGCCGTGCCGTACTTTCATTTCATGTATTTATATATTAACACCCAATAATTTATGACGTGGTCCTGTGTTCCCTCCTACATACTAGAGCTAATCTTTTTTTCGATATCCAGCTAGCCTTATTTCCAACATATGCTTTACACACTGATAAGACAAAACATTCTGAACGCCTGCTTATTGCATGTTTGTTCACCTTCGGAACGCAATACAGCAGTGATTCGTGCGCTTCGAAACACTTGTGCTTGCACTAGCATTGTACTATGCAGTCAGGTCTGGCACACATCACCGCCTATCATGCTTTACCGAGCATACAAGCCACCAACCTGAACGTTCTTTGATGAGACGTGTACAACATCCTACTCCTAGTTTCACAATCCTTCAACCATTCTTCGTAGATGCTCACTACTGTAACACGCAAACGGCTGACCAGCTTCGCCGTTTCCGAGATGCTCGTTCCAAGGAGCCACGTTCACAAACAACCGACCCGTAATTTCATGGAATTATATGATCTGTGCGTATATATCTGGAGCAAGATATTTCTGGAAACATACCAAGGACTTGCTAAATCAAAGCAAGCCGAATCGCTGCCATATTGCGTTCCAATTGTGAGCCAACACGCTATTAAGCAGGTGGTGTTAATGTTTTGGCACATCAGTGTACATATCCTGCACTCACTGTGCACACCTATGATGGTTCCTTCAAAAAAGCCGTAGTCGTATTCCTTTCCGTTCCTTGTCTCCAGTCCTCTCCCAGCTCCAATAATTTCGACGTCGACGAGACTTAAAGACCTGACAGACAAAAGGGAGAAAAAATCACTCTCTTCACCCGCGTGCTGTCTTAAAATGATTCCCCACCCTGCTCCTTTATCAAATCAGTTCTTCTTCTTCACAAAATTTTTCCAACATTAGTGGTCGGCTGCCTTGGGGGGTATCCATAAATTACGTGAGGTGTTTTTCCCGGACCTCCCCCCCCCCCCTCTGGTGATATATGGTCCGTGAGAGTCCCCCCCCTCCTAGAACTCGCCCTTGAAACTTTTGGGGAGACTTTTTTTTTTAGGTCTCACCCTTCAAAACCCCCCTCCCCTCCCCTTATTTCACCTCACGTAATTAATGGATGCCCCCTTGGTGAGTTTTAATCAGCAATGACAGGATCAAATTTGGAGCTGTGGTTTTACGGCAGCTTGCCCTTGCTGGCGCCAAGCATTTTGTACCTACTGCCTAGTCGCACTGCGTACTATTGGAGTAAGTCAAGTGTTGCTATCTGCCTGCAAAATGTGTAACCATGCTCTGTTCATGATAAGTGTTACTTTTTTGTGCGATGTGTAGTTGACGAGGTATTCGACTTGATGAATGCGCAAAACTGGTAAAAGCCCGCAGTTAGGACGGCCGGTACGCGGGGCTCTGGACTCGTGCCCGGTCCTGTTGTAACTCCCGATCCAGTACGCAGTGCCCGAGCGCACTGAGTCACACTGGCGGGTCCTTTATCATGTCAGTTACTACGCAGATAATACGATAATTTCCGCAGAAAAAATACCAGCTTCGCTTCTTTGTAACCCTCCAAATCCTTTATTTGATGTGAGTGCTATTCCACAAGTAAATAAAGTAATTTTTGATAAATGAAATCATTTATCTAGTATCGTGAAATAAAGACCCAGGATGACTGCGCTTTGTTACAAGCCAATGTTATGAAAATAATTGCCTGGTGAGGACACCGACAATTGGAGTTAAACGATATAAAATGCCAAGTCATGCATATGAGCAAAAAGGTGACACCATTTAGTACTAAATATACAGTTAATGGCACTTTCCTTAGAAGGATAGATTCAGCTAAATACCTAGGCGTAACAATTCGTAATAATTTGTTTTGGAACGAACATACTGAAAAGACAATTTGGAAATCAAACCATATGCTCAGATTTCTAGGTAGCAATTTAAAGCAGCATACACCGGAAGTTATATCGATTGCATACAAAGCACTGCGATCTCGCTTAGAATATTGTTCTTCTGTATAGGGCCACTATCAAAAGGGGTTAATGGAGGCAGTAGAGAAGGTCCAGAGAAGAGACGTCTGATTTATAACAGGTATAAATAGCTGAAGGGAAAGCGTAAGTGCGATGTTGAAGGAGTTAGGATGGGAAGGCATTGCTCTTGGTAGAAGCTAATTGAAAAAATCCACGACTAACATATTTCACAATGACTGCAAAGACATATTACTACCAACAAAATTCATATCTAGGAATGATCGAGAAATTAAGAAAAATCAAGGCCAGAACCGATTCTGTTCTATACTCATTGATTCTATACTCAGTGATTAGGGAATGGAATAGGAAGGATTTATCGTTCGAGAAAAGTTAGCATCCGATAGGAGTAGGTTTCATATTTTTTTTTTTTTTTTTTACTATGGCTTTACGCCTCATCGACGGCTAAGGTCATTAGAGGCGCGATGGGACTGGGGACAAGGAACGGGAAGGAATTCGGCCATGGCCTTTTTGAACGAAGAATCCCAGCATTCGCCTGGAGTGATTAAGGGAAATCATGGAAAACCCAAATCTGGATGCCCGGACGGGAATTCGAACCGCCGTCCTCCCGAATGCGAGGCCAGAACGCTAACCATTCACCCACCACGCTCGGTAGGGCCTTCATAAACCGCTCCGCCCATCCTGATCTGGGTTTTCCATGGTTTTTCAGACCGCTCCAGGCGATTGCCGGATGGTTCCTCAAAATAACTCATGGGCGCTCCTGCCATGTCACGTATAGCACTTCCGATGCATAAACGATTATATATTAAGATAAGTGTAACGCACTCTCCGCCACCCACTTTTAGTAATATCACGTAGTAATAATAATGATAGTGCCAGTTAAAAAATATTGCTCCAGCTGGCCCAGATCTACGATATCAACAGCTATGAGTCCCGATATCGCATTATATATTGGCATCACAAACTCAGGTTATTTTATTCACTATGCCAAAAAGACTTCATCATGTACGTTCGAGCTGAAAAACATTAAATTATTGGTTTTATTCTATATTTCAATATGCTAATTGTTGTTAGACTTCTTAGCTAAACAGTATCGTAACAATGAGTCAGATAAAGAAGGTACTTGTCAAAATTTTTGCATGTGTGTTGATGACTGTTGTTAAGTGTCGTGTGCTATTAGTGTTGTGCATGTGAAGCTGAAGGAAAGGAGAGTTAGTGTAAAACCCACCCTAATCCGAATTACTCTTCAGAAAGTAACCAAGAATCTGACGAGCGAATCACCATCGACAGAGTGGTAAGCTTTCACTCCATATACGCTGTTATGGGACTTATACCATGCCCTGGTGATTAGGAAGGAGTCGAGCTCCACTATCTCTGTCACTTTGCTGGGCAACTCTCAACTGGTGACACCGTCATTGTACCGCTACTAGGTGAGACATCGAGGATATCAGTTGGTAATTTTTCCTGGCCTTCTTTGTATGAAAGGTAATGCTTACATTGGAACCGACTTCGGCCGATTTTCACTCTGCCGAACAGCCAACCGAACTCTGCCGACTGTAGTAGTTACAGTGGTCAGAATTCTGGCGTTTTAGCGCTCACTCCATTGAAGTTACTTCAAACGACACCGCGAGGCGGCCTACACCCCGCCGCTTTGACTATGTGGTCTGGTTTCCGGTTGATCGATTTGGAGAAGGGTATAGAGGGAGTTGGGAAAATTCCAGTCCTTTACGACAAATGTTGTTTTCGTGTAATCAACTGTTTTAAAAAAGTGTATTTTTTTCTTCAGCCTCACTTCCAGGTTCATCAAATAATGTCAAATTTTGTTTAATCATCAATTTTTTTTTTTTTTAAAGGTACAATAACAGTACGTTAGTGTTTTGAGATTGCAAAAATAAAGCATATTGTACAGAAAAAAAGAATACGTTTATTTTATTATGTTTGAATACATATTTTTCATGACTTTAAGCCTCATCGACGTCGAGGTCATTAGAGGCAGGAAAGGATTTGAGGCAAGGAACCGGAAGGAATTCGGCGATGGCCTTTTTGAAGAAATTATCTCGGCATTTGCCTAAAGTGATTTGAAGAAAACATGGAAAACTAAATTCTGGGTGTCCGGAAGGGGATTCGAACCCACTTCCTCCAGAACACGAAATCGGATCGTTACCCCTCACTCACCCACGCTCGGTCATCAGCATTTAGTTGCTTCCTGGGAAAACTTTATTGCAAATACACAGGTGCCCGAAACTTCGATCGCGTGGGCAGTTAGAGCACACACCAGACTTTTAAACCAAAGTTATGAAGAAAATTATTATCCACTGCCCTCTAGTTCATGGAGTTCAACATATTTTTTCATGAAGGGATCTACAGTAAACTTCTTTCCTTGGAATAATACGTTGCCGTTCGTAACTTGAAATCACGTTAAGTATTTCGACTGCGAGAAGTAATTAACCTTTTGAATTGATACTAACTTGGGGAGCGTGCATAAACCACGTAGCTCCTTTTTGGCCTCCTGCCAAACCCCCCCCCCCCCCCCACGTAGTCCTGCGTGGCTTTTACCTCTACTCCCCCCCCCCCCCCACGTAGCAAGTAACTTTTTTCCCCTTTTGATTCCAGAAGACATTTTGTACTGTTTTCTTTTGTCAGACTATTGTAAATCACAGACAGAGATAATTAACTGAGGGAAATAAATATTCACATGCTGTTGTGAGTTCTATTCCTCATTTTAACTGTGAAAAATGTTATGAAAGGAAAGCTACGTGGCCTGGCTCGGAAACCCCCCCCCCTCCCCCCCACGTAGCCCAGCGTAGCCTTCCAGCCAACCCCTGCCCCCCTGGACCGAGCCACGTAGTTTGTGCACGGTCCCTTGTGGACACACTTGATTTTGTTCTTAGCTTTTCGACGTCGCCTCAAAATAAAGCATACCTTATTCTACTCATGGGAACACATTAATCGAAACTCCTGTAAAATTAGACGGCTGTCGTGGATGCACTGTTGTTATTATTTAAAAGCGTTTTCTTGCTAATTTCTCTAAGACTTGAATTAATCTTAAGCTCTTCATTCTCTAATTGACAAGTGGATTTGAGCTGCGTAGGATCGGAGGAATCATATGGGTTTTGTTACTGCTCTATTATAATGAAATACCGAATCCGGTAAAAGTCCTGTTTATTGCAACATAATTAATACTGCAATTCAAGTGAAATATAGCTGCGAACATATGACTGGTAATGCGAACAAGCGCTAGCTTTCCTGACTGACAAACTTATGGTTAGGACAGGAATTAGTGGGTGCTTAGCTACAATCGATCCATAGGCGGCCCGAGACTGTTTTGCCGCTTCCGTAAATCGGAATCTAGTGTGTAAGATCACTCATTGTGAACACAGCTGAGCGTGAAATTGTGGCCACGAGCATCTATATATATTGCTTGTGGTTTTACGCCTCGTTGACGTCGAAGTCATTAGAGGCGGGAAAGAACTGGGGGCAAGAAACAGGAAGGAATTTGGCTATGGACTTTAGAAGGGAGCTTCCGGCATTTGAATCTTATCACTTGGGGAAACCATGGAAAACCCAAATCTGGATGGCCAGAGCTTGGTAGTTTCTGGCCACGCGCAGACGTAATGCATTGAGGTAACGGGTCAGTTTCCACTCGGTTGAACCAGCATATTTCTGGCACGTACACCACTGAAGCTAACACTTCTGTGAAACTGAACGAAACCTAGAATAATCTGAACTAATAACATATATCCCCTACACCCCATTAAAAAAACTAAAAGTAGTTATTACATGAGTCACGTTCACCACAAAATTATCTTAAATTTATCTGCTTTAAAGTCCCACATCAAAAGTAAACATACACTATTTTACCCGCCATGCCACCGAACGTCATCAGAATCGGAACAATAGTTTTTTGGAGAATCATGTTCAAAGAAAAATTATAAATTTCTCCGCTCTTCGACATTACATCAATCTGAAATATACTCTATTTTATCCGCGGGACTGTACATTATTCGGAACCTCATCAAAATTCGACTAGTAATTTTGCGTGAATAACCTTCAAAGCAAAACTATCTTAAATTTACCAGCTTTATCAAGAAACAATAAATAAAGCGTGCACTATTTACCAAAGGACCTTAGGCTGTCAAGTTCTCGAATCTTCATCAAAATCCGACCCGAAATTTTTATAGCACAAGATTCGAGTCGCACTTGGTATGTTTTCTTTTTCTTGGAGAACTCCATTTTATATGATGTCACCACTTCCTGTCATACATTCAGCTGTTGTGTTTCCGTCTCACAATTTCTCCGTCGCATCACGTCATCAACAAACAACGCAGCTTTCAAAGTTTCCTCTCCGATCTTACTCTCAACATCCACTATTATCTCATCAATAAAAATAAAGAATAGTTATAGGTGGAGAAAGCCTAATTTCCTCAGTCGATTTTCCAACATGAACCATACTGATCCTCAAAAACACGCTTTCACACAACTCTCAGTTATACATACTGCTAATCCTCTCGATTGTACCATTCCTTATTCCTTTCACTCTTGCATATATTTAGGTATAGAAACTGATTCAGCTGTAATAATTATAATTAATAATAATAATAATTAATGCAAATTCCTTGATAAATTCTTATATGGCAGCATTAAGTACTTGAAAAGTACCACTTTCAGACTCCTCGCGAACTCATAAGTATAATACAGACTTTCCGCTAATATGAAAGCAAGAATTCAGTACATTATTAATTGAAGTACTCAGTTATTTGGGAAAACTTAACAGATCTACCGCAAATGGCAATTTCCAGTTGTGATATTAAGGTAGTTAAGTCAGAATTATTTAATGCCAGTTGTATGAGCTTTCAAGGAATCTGAGTATTAGATGGCATGAAGCCATCACCACCTACAGAGGGCAAGATGCTGTGAATCTAGCACTTACACAATTTACTGCACATTCCCAGTAAATGTTGCGATGTTCTAGTTGAGCAAGAAAGAAAGAGATATTCATATGGCCAAAATAGAGGGTGTTTAATACACGAGTAACCAAATCTTGTCCGAAATGGAACGTACAGCTTTAAGGAATTATTTTTTCATGATTATTTATTGGGCGTTTTGTCACTTTCATCCATGTAACCGTTCAAAAATTACAAATATCCGTTGGGAATAATATATTAATTTAGTATCTCAAACAAATTCTTTTCAAAACTGACGCTCTACAAGTTAAAAACAGTCATGACCAATAAAAAAAAAAACAGTAAACGTCTTACTATATTCTATTAAACACTTTCTACTTCTTTAATACTTTTAACTGAACATGAATTTCCTGAATCTCGACTACAGTCTAACCTAAAGTATACATTTAATTTAATTTAATTTCATTTAATTTAATTTAATTTAATTGCAATGGAGCACAGGCTCCGGTGGCAATTTCCCTACACATCCATCTTCCCCCTATCCTGCACCTACCTACATTTGCCCTCTACAAATTTATCTTTAAATTCTTTCAAAGTTTTCGGTAAATTATTCATCATTTCTCTTGGTAACTCATTCCAATCCCTGACACCCTCACCTGAAAAAGAGAATCTTCCCACACCCTTGTGCCTGAAATCGAGTGCCATTTTCCTTTATAGCTTCAGAAACAGTTAATTAGTTAGAGTAAACATAGATCTGAAATAATAGTGCAAATAAAAACAATTTCAGTATCAGTGTGCAAGCGTTGAATGAATGTTGGATAAGTCCGAGGGTAGCCTGTGCAGCTACCATGTTAGAAAATAATCTTAACAGCTCTGAGAACTCCAAAACATGAAGAGTTCCAAAATATCAAAATTAAGAATTTTCTGTAATTTAGATATAACATGATAAATGACGTAATTAAAAATGACATAAGGTAAACATTTTAAAATCTGTATTGCTGACACAAAGACAAGTATATTGTAGAATAAAGGGGACACTAGATTTTTTCCGAAAAAGAAACGTATGAAATGTCTGGAAGAAGGCAAAGGCGCTTCATTGCAATAAGGAGTTATAGTGTCAGGAATTTTATGAAAGCCATTGAAAAGCATATAGCGAGAAGAGACGTTATGAATCCGGGTAGTGTTTGGTATCTATTCCGCAAGGGTTCTTCCAATACATCGAATAAGAAATTCCGTAGTCCTTCGGGAGCACGGAATGCAGTTTAATATCTAGCCAGAAGGGGGGAAAAAATGGGGAATGAGAGGGAAGACTAGAGGAACTTAAGCAAAAATTTTCTTTGAAAAGAGGAAATAAGAATTACGAGATGTTTGTGCATACGAAGCAACAATCTTACTAACACACCCATACAGGCACCAACAAAAATCGATTGTGTTAGTATTTAAGGGTAACGGCTGAACTTAAGTGGATGAAGGTTTACAGCAATCAGTGGAGTGAAATTTTAGTTAATCTGAGAATTATTTTGAGTGCTATGTAAAACCGGATGTTGCTAAACTACGTTGGTTGTTCAGTTTTAAACTATAACACACTGAATGGAGTCTATGTGAGACAGAAGGACTACGGTGTCGAAAACCTGCCTACGTATGTGGCAGTGAAGCCAACCGCTTTTAAATCAAGATCAAAGGAAAAGATACCAAACTATAACGGATCACACAGCGAGACAACAAGGCGGTATCATTTTCTTCGATACCCCTGGCGGCACAGGAAAAACATTATTGACTAATCTTATTCTGGTTGAGAATCGGATTCTGTGGGAAATTGATCCCCCTACACGTCTTCAGTCGTTGCAGCTACCTTTATAGAAGGCGGGTGGACCGCCAACAATGCACTGGCCACTAGACATATCCATAGCCCGTCCAGTTAACAGAGGCGGTTCAAGGTCAGTCTGCTCTGTCCCCACTCCGCTGCCTCACCTTACAGCTACTCGCTCACATGAATACATGGTCAGGTCGGAGAGGCAGGAAGGGCGGTGAGTGTTGAGATGAGGAGCCAACGGATCATGACCTTGAGCCGCCAGTTTCGAGTGAGCAGCGTACAGACAAAAAAATCATTTTTGCAACATAAGCAAGACAAATGGCCAGACGCAGAGATTAGAGTATGTAAATTAATCGTCTGGGATGAATGGAGCATGGCTCACAAGAAAGTTCTTGATGCCTTTGTCGTAACTACGAATGATACAAGAGGAAATAACAAACTTATGGAAAAAGCTATGATTCTTAAATGTCTATATTTCCGGCAACTCTGTTAAAAAAAAAAAAAAAAAGGTTGGAGCAATCACTTTAAAAGAAAATTTGAGAGTAGTTATGGGGACATTAAAATGTTTATCTTTTTTCTATCGGCTTCTGGAAATCGTAATGGGTATTCAGTCAGTTGCAATTCCTGGCAACACACATTTCCCACCCCCAAAATTTTTGTAAACTTGTATCGTCCATTCCAGAAACAATAGATGCAATATACAATAAAATTTCGAAAACGACTAATATAAACCGATTGTGTGAAAGGGATATCCTTGCAGCTATACTAATAATAATAATTCCGTGTGGTCGGAACGACCTTGTGACAGGGTTTCTACTGGCTGCGCATTCCGCCCCTATCGTACCCGCCTTAACCTAACCCGGCACTCCTACCGGGTACAGGGGGACCTACAGTTTATGGTGGAATCCGAACCACGGAAGCGTTCTGGTGTACTTAACATTACACAGCAAGCTATACCAGAGGTGAAGGTCGGGTTAAGTGCCTGATGAAAATTCCCGCCTAGACAGTGATTCGAACCGGAGACCTTTCGATCTCCAGTCAGACGCCTTAACCACTCAGCCACCAGACCGTTCTTGTTGTTACTGAGACCAAATAATTTAATACTATTGCGAATGCTGAAGCGATAGTCAGTCCTTGGATCCATTTTTTTTAACTGCTTCACGTCTCTTAACAGCGAGGTCTTTAGAGGCGGGAAAGGACGGGGGGCAAGGAATAGGAAAGAATTCGGCCATGGCCTTTTGAAGGAAGCATCCCGGCATTGCCTGGAGTGATTTGGGAAACCATGGAAAACCCAAATATGGATGCCCGGACGGGGATTCAAACCGCCGTCCTCCCGAATGCGAGGCCAGAACGCTAACCGTTACACCACCACACTCGGTCCTGGATCCAGCTTGTTTGCCACATCGTCCTAAACTAACTTAAAGTGAGATTTCCTATTATGAAACCTCGACCCACGTAATCTATGCAGTGAGACAAGGATGTGTGTCATTGAAATGTTACGCATTGTCATATCAGCTACCATCTTGATAGGAAAGGGAAAAGGCTAAATAGTTTTTATTCAACAGATACTTTTTACTCCTACCTATCTTCCATTTACATTAAGAGACTATATAACGCAGTGATCTTGCATTAACAAGTGACAGGGTTTCGTCTTTTCGGTACTGTGGAGTTGATTTAAGATCATCATGTTTTCCACATGGTCAACTTTATCTGATCAGCCAGAACATTACGACCACCTACCTAATAGCAGGTATTACCGCCTTTGGCACGGATAACTGCAGCGATGCATCTTGGCATGGAAGGAGTGAGGCCTTGGTAGGTTGCTGGAGGGAGTTGGCACCACATCTGCACAAACAAGACATCTAATTCCCGTAAATTCCGTGGAAGGGGGGGGGCGGGGAGGAGAGCTCTGACGCCACGTCCAATCACATCCCAGATGTGTTCGATCGGGTTAAGATCTGGTGAGTTGGGAGCCCAGCACATTAATTGCAACTCGCCACTGTGTTCCTCGAACCATTCCATCACACTCCTGGCCTTGTGACATGGCGCATTATCTTGTTAAAAAATGTCACTGCCGTTGGGAAACATGGTCATCATGGTCTGCAATCAGTGTACGATACTTATCGGCCATCATGGTGCCTTGCACGATCTCCACTGGACCCATGGATGCCCACATGAATGTTCCCCAGAACACAACTGAGCCGCCGCCAACTTGTCTCCTTCTCGTATTACGCACCGGTGTCAAGAAGCTGTTCCCCTGGAAAACGATTGATTCGCACCCTCCCATCGGCATGATGAAGAAGGTATCGGGGTTCATCAGACCATGCAACGTTATGCCACTGCGCCAGCGTCCAGTGACGATGGTCACGTTCCCATTTCAGTCGGAGTTGCCGATGTCGTGGTGTTAACATTGGCACATGCACGGGTCGTCGGCTGCGGAGACCCATCGTTAAGAGTGTTCGGCGCACTGTGTGTTCAGACACACTTGTACTCTGCCCAGCATGATGTTAGTTCCGGTACAGTTTGCTGCCTGTCCTGTTGTACCAGTCTGCCCAGCCTATGACGTCCGACATCTGTAATGAGGCGTGGCCGCGGACGTGATTTAACCTTAGTTTCTCAACTTGTTGAAGACACACTACAGCACTCCTCGAACACCCGACAAGTCGGGCAGTTTCCGAAATGCTCTTGCCGAGACTCAGGGCCATCAAAATCTGCCCTCGGTCAAAGTCAGATATATCATTCTAAACATGGATAGCACGCTCAATGATACTAAATTCACCGTGCGTGTGTTTGACTAGCAGTCGTTCCTCGTCAGGTGATACTGCTATCGCCTGGACGGGTTTATGTCGATAGCAGGTAGGTGGTCATAATATTCTGGCTGATCAGTGTATTTTCTAGTGTGGGTTTCTCTCAAAGCTTGTTAATATTGCACCTGGTGCGAAACTAAGAACATAGTTTGCAAACAGGTACTGCAATAATATGAACAATATTCCATCAAGAAAATAATTGGATACACTACTGTTTGTGAAAATTGCGACACCCAGCAGCAATGGCCTGAATCACTCAAAAATCGAAGGACGTGTTGAAAATTGAAACCATAATAAGCGATTAAGTGAGATGGCGTACACGATGGACCAGCAGCGCCCTCTGTTGTGTGACAAGTCAATATTAGGCTATGTTCAGTCGGTATAGCGCCGTTAAACGAAGTGGAAACGTGCAAGTAAGTGCCGGTATGCCTCGTTGACGTTGAAGAGCACATTATGAGCAAGTTACTGAGTTAGAACGTGGCACTCTCCGGAAAACAGGTTTGTCGTACCGCAATATTGCGTCTCATACAGAACACGCTGCTACGACAGTGATGCATGTGTGGAACCAGAGATAGAAGAGGGTCGTACACAGCGACGAGCGGGTACTGGACCACACAAAGTGACCACATCACGGTATGACCGCCATGTTGTCCGCATGACCGTACAGAACAGCTTCGTCCACAGTGTTGGCTCGACGTTGGAGCACTGCAACTGTAGGCATGACTGCGTTAATGGTTCGACGCCGTCTGCTGAGGGGTGGACTACTACCACGCATATCATTGCGTCAACTTATACTGACCAGAAACCACTAACGCCTCAGACTGTAATGGGCAGGTGAACGCAGTTACTGACGTGCTGAGTTGCAAAATGGAGTGCTTTTGGACGAGTGCCACTTCAACTTGTTCTGTAGTGATGGCCGCGTATGCGGCTGACGCTACTGTGGTAAATGCAATCTGGCAGAATGTTGATCGGCATAGCAGACAAACTCCAAGTGTGCTGGATTCGATCGTCATTGGCTATAAGTAACATGCGATCTCGCCTCCCATGTATTGAGCGCAATCTGAAAAGCAGCCACTACATAAAGGAGATTTTAGCGCCCGAAGCATTGCCCCACCTGCAGGCAGTTCCACATGCAATATTCCAGCAATACCCCACTACATGTGGCGACGAATGTGCAAGCCTTTCTCGAAGAACGACGGGTATCACTGCTTCCGTGGCCTGCACGTCCACCTGACATGTCGCCCCTCGAACATGTTTTGGATATGGTCGGTCTACAACTTGTTTGTTCTGGTACTCCGGTAACAACTGTCAACGCAATGCGGACGCATCTTCAAACCGAGTGTCAGTGTTTTCGCCAGCAGCATACCCAGGCTTTGGCTACATGCCACGACATCTAGAGTCTCTGATTGTAGCACACCGTACTGAATTCTCACGAACGAAGTGCATGTACGGTTCTGAAGTTGCGTATTATCCTATCCCTAATCTGTAATCACATGTCTCCTTCTTGGTGTTGCAAATTTCACAAACAATAATGTAATAACATTGTATAACACTGTTTCATTTCCCTTTTCCATTAATTTTTGGATAAGAAAAAGACCACGCATCGTGGGATACTCTGTTGGTTTCTATCTCCAAGTAGATAAATCTCTAGCGGTTGTATTTGTCTGTTTCTTTGTTTTGGTATAGCACAAAAACGACATAACTGATTTTGATGGAGTTTTTACAGAATGAAAGCATATGGCATAAATCAAATCCTGCAGCATGTCAGATGACTCTACGTGGTCGGACGTAGGAAAAATCAAATATTTACTTTCTTTTTTGCTAATAGCTTTGCGCCTCGACGAAGTCGAAGTCATTAGACGCTGGAAGAGCCTGGGGGCAAGGAACTGACCTTTTAAAGGAGCCATCCCGGCAATCACCTGGAGTGATTTGGGGAAATCAGGGAAAAACTAAATCTGGATCGCCGAACGGGGATTCGAACCCGCGTCCTGCCGAAAGCACCGCCACAGCGTTGCCGCTCCCCCACTACGCTCGGTCTGAGCTTGAAGCCTGTCTCCTTGATCTGGCTTCCTAGACAACGGTATCGCACATCTTTGCTGGGCTATAATTCTTATACCTTAAAAGTTTTCACCTCTTGGATTCCATGGCTGGGAGGGCCGATGAATTTGCCACTGGCTCCAAGCGGTTAGGTCACTCCTAAAAACGCTTACCCTGGGTCGCCAGCCCTGTCCCCATGAGGATTAGCAGTATTACATACTGTGTCTGTAATACAGTAATATAACTGAAACTCAGCGATGTTAAATTCTGCTCTGTGAATCATGGAACCACCAATATGTTGACGAGACAGTATTACTATCGTGAGGGATCAGGTGTGAGATGGCGCGCTGTGTGGTGCTGACCACCAGACGTTTTGTAAGTGTGTGAGGTCGGTCGTTCACTCGCGTTGGTCACGGAGACACAAAGCCTGCAGAAGAATAATGGTGGGACTCGCCGGAACAATGGCAGCGGAGTCAATTCCAGCGAGATACATTTCACAGACGTGGAGGAGAGAGGTCATCTTGCTTGGGAGCAGAAAGATAGCGGAGTTAAAAGGTCTGCTGTCTATTGTGTGTGTCTAAAGGACTGTAGACCGAGGGACATGTTAATGAGCGGATGTGGGTGTGAGACAGGTTTCTGAACGGAAACTCAGCACCGTAGAACATTTTAAAAACATAATTAGTACATCAAACATGTCTTGTAAGCAACTCAAGACTATAAAATTAAACTCTGTATCTACGATAACTGATTTACAGCAGCAATTCATATAACAATTTTGTATGTTTCTGTATTTAAGATTAATACTTGAAGGGCGGATCAAGAAAAACAAAGATACTTTTATGGAATTTGTTGATTTAGAAAAAGCTTTTGATAATGTTAGGTGGGACATGATGTTCAAAATTTTAAAGAAGTCAGGTCTAAAGTATCGAGATAGAAGAATACTTTATAATCTATAGGGTCTATAAGAATCAAGTGGCTGTAATAACAGTAGAGAATCATGAGAGACAAGCATTAGTTAAAAAGGGCGTGAGACAAGGTTGTACTCTATCCCCGTTAATATTCAACTTGTATGTAGAGGAAGCAATTAAGAAAGTAAAGAAAAATTTCCATGTAGCATAAGTGTTCAGGGAGAAAAAATTAGTAAGCTACGATTTGCTGATGACATTGTCTTGTTAGCAGACAGGGCTGAGGATATTGAGAAATTACTGAATGGCATGAACAAAATACTGAAGGAAGATTTTGGACTGAATATAAATCAAAGCAAGACTAAAGCGATGAAAAGTAGCAGAAATGATACCAATACTAGTAGATTAAATATAAAAATAAGGATCGGATGCAATAGGAGAAGTAAGTGAGTTCTGTTACTTGGGAAGCACAATTACAACCGATGGCGGAAGCAGGAATGACGTTAAAAGCAGAATAGCACTAGCAAAAAGAGCCTTCATGAAAAGAGAAACCTTTTAGTTTCAAATATCGATCTAGGGATTAGAAAGAAGTTTTTAAAACTCTATGTGTGGAGCATAGCACTTTACGGTAGCGAAACATGGACTTCAGGAATACCGGAAAGAAAGAAAATTGAAGCATTTGAAATGTGGTGCTACAGAAGAACACTGAAAATTAGGTGGACAGACAAAGCAAGAAATGAACGAGTTTTGGAGATGATGGGCGAGAAAAGAAGTTTATATAAGAAGCTTACAGAAAGAAGAGACAGACTGGTAGGTCATATTTTGAGACATGCTGGACTGGTTAATTTGTTAGTGGAGGGAACAGTCGAAGGTAAGAACTATAGAGGAAGACAGATATTAGAATATATGCAGCAGATAATTGAGGACGTTGGTAGAAATGAAGAGGTTAGCACAGGATAAGAAGGGATGGAGAATTGCATGAAACCAGTCGAAAAACTGACGACAGCTAAAAAATTATGAATACTTTGCAACCTTTTAAACCAGAGAAGAAAAATATTAAACTACACAATTTGTAAATACTTCAAAATTTAAAATTGCGCAGCAAATTTAAAATTAAAAATGTGAAACGAAATAAGAGGCACTGTTATTTTTATTAGTTTGAATAGCTACTTAAAAATAATGGTGAAGTTACCAATAGCCTACTTCTATACAGAACATCATTCGAGTCTCTTTTAGCAAGTGAGAAGGTATTTCATTCAAAATAATAGGCAGAGTTCTGAAATGCTCTCAGTTTGCCACCGGAGCAATGTAATGTGTTTACGCACACATCAAAGCAACTAAGCTGATATAAAATTCTTATTTTTCCGTCATTCAGAGCTGTTTTCATGTCTTTATAAATACTGAATGCACAAGTCTCAGCTTAGAACTAAGCCGAAGAGGCTAGGACGAACCGAGCATCTTTGCATTCTCTTCTTTGATGAGGACATGTCTGTTGCAACATCTGTGATTTCATATTCGTTTTATAGACATTTCAAAGACAAGGCTGCCGCTGGGGCGGTTAACATTCTAGTACCTAGTAGATTAATCAAATTGTATGTATTTAAAGAAACCCCAGAAACAAAATGTTTTATCGAAATTTAACAGTGAAAGGCAGCATGAGTTTTATGAGTGCAGAATTGTCAAAAGCATTAAAGAGTAAGTAAATTTACAACAGTAAACAAAGAATGTACGTTCAAAGCTGGGCTATCAATTAAGGACAATAGCTTGGTTAGGCACTTCTGAAAGTTGCAAGAAAGTATTAACGAGAGAGGCTTGCGACAACCATAGATTTATAGTTATTACAAAATTAAAAGGAAATCCGTACAAAATAAGGTTTTAAATTAAAATGGTTGAGAGCAAAATTGAATATCTTTTGCTTCTGGCTTTACGCCTCATCGACGTCGATGTCATTACAGGTAGTAAACTACTGAGGCCAAGGAATGAGAAATAATTTGGCCAAGGCCTTTAGAAGGAACCATCCACGCATTCGCCTGGAGTAATTTGTGGAAACCACGGAAAAGCGAAATCTAGATGACCGGGTTGGGGATTCGAACCCGCGTCTTCCCAAATGCGAGGGCAGAGCGTTACCACTCACCCACCACGATCGGTCAAAATGGAATAATTCCCTGTGCATTTCAAAATGCAACTTGCATCAATGACCGTAAAATTTACTTTATAGTGTACTGAAGGTTGCAAATATAGTGTATCACTTCTATATGAGAAAAAATCTTAAAACATGAAGAATATTAAATTATAAACGGCAGAAATCTTTTAATTGCGATGATGCAATTGGTCTATAAATAACGATAGCTAATATTTTCTGAGTGTATTTAGCAAAAATCTGTAATGTTCTAGCACGGTATCCTCCCAAAGATAGGTAGCAGCGGTCCTCAATAATATAGGCCTGTTTCCTTTACAGTAGAGAACTGGCGTTCAACGTAATACTGAAATACCATTTTCTTTTTTTTTTTTTTTTTTTTTGAGGCAAAGTGAACTTCCTGCAAAAGACTCAGCAGGGAGTTAGCAGGGAACGTTGAAGCGTAAAGAGAATAAGTTACCTGCTCACAAAAGAACTAAATTACAAATTTGTAAAGTGATTACGTAAACCAACAAGCAGAAAACTTTCTACCATCCCTTAACCTCTTCAGTCCCGAGGTATCATCTATGATACCCCCAGGTATTATTTTCTTCTCGGGCGTGTGCGCGGCTGAACTTTTTCTGTCCTGTGGATCATCTACGACACACACCGTGCTTCTCACAGCTCATTTGTTCGATCTTCTGCCGAGCATCACAAGTTGGCAGCACTGATTGGAAACTTGGGATTCTGCAGCTGTACAGACAGCGTGTCTCGTCGAAATAAAGGAAAAGTCATATTTTTTTCCATTTACAAGTGTTTTCACTGCTTTAATAACTTATTAAATCTGTACAGACATTTCTCAGTTAAAATCAAACTATAAATTAATGCTATAACGAATCTAAGCCATCTATAAAAAAATTAATTATTGTTTCAAAAAAAAAAAAAATCATGGTCATTCATTGTTAACTAGCATTAACACAAAGTAAACAACACAATAGTAGTTCACTTGCATTTTTATTATGAGCTCAGGACTGAAAAGGTTAAAGAAATGCAGTATGTAAAATTTGTGATTAAACATTGGATGAATCTTGTGAGAACTGTAAGAATATATCGTAATGAAAGCTCTATAGGAAGTACAGCAATGAAGTGTTACAGGCCCATTGCAGCTGGTAATCATCATAAGTGATCTGTATTTTACGTCGTTTTTCGGAAGCTGCAAAGAAAGCACACAGGAGGTAGTCTAGTTGTTGTTGCTTTAGGGTACGCCGACAGCGTGTTCATTAGTGGAGGTAGTCTAGATGGATATTTCAGCACAGTGTGTAGTTTGTAACTAGAAGGATTGTCAGGATAAAGTAAACAGATGCGAACAATGGCTGCGTGAATTTGAGTCGATGATAATCCTCGTAGGAATATATTGTAGTATTAATACAGTACATACTTTTCGTTCGGCTTACTGAACGGTAAGGCGCTAAGCTTACACACTCTGATGGTTAAGTATTCAAAATTATCAAAACAGGTGATTTATTTTCGAACTCTGAAGCAGAGAAGCAGTTCTTAATCTCTTTTTTTTATTAAAAAAATCCAGCAGCACTACAGCTTCTGACTTCTAAGGTTCTCATTGAATAATGGACAGAAATTGTATACGTATATCATAGTGGCAGCATTAATGTAACTGCTTAGTTCTTTCAGGAAGATATTACTCATAGATAAGAATTTCCTTCGTAAATGAAACTCACAAGCAAGTAACAAAACCAGTAACATTGCGAAGGTGAAATGAAGATAAATTCTGTGGCAGCTGTTGATTCAAATTCACGATTGGTAACGGAACATTTTTTTGCATCTTACCTACCAAATATTAGCGGTAAATCTCGTAAGATTGCATAGCAAAGCTTCATTGCTTAAAGTCACATTGAAAGTTATTTATTCAGTGTAGCTGTAACAAAATTTAATCAAATAAAGTTCCATTCTATGTTTTCCAGGAACTGAGCCATTTTATGGCAGGGATTAATTAGTAATTTACGTAACAGCCTTTTCGTGTGTTTGCAGTGTGACGGATCTGAGCTTACGAAAACTGAAGGAAGCAATTCATTACACTCAAACGCTTTGGTTGGCTTTTAATCCTGTTACTAATTTAGGGCGTCCTCATTTTTTGAATGTAGACCACCAGTAAGATACGTGAACACATCAATGAGCTAAATAACAAGGTCAGAAACTTTTGATAAATGGGAGGCTGGTTAAATAACAAATATTATTAAACATTTTGTCGAATTTATTTCTCTCAGGGAGACTACAAACAGTGAGATGCATAGGATGTGATCTGCACAGTCGAATTTCACCGCTGGTGAGTGGTTGCTTTTCTATAATGAGGTATAAGCCTGCGACTTATTTTTGGGTATGGTCACGGATCGAGAATAGTTTCCAGGTCACGGATTTGGTATAAATATACCAAAGTAATATATGATTTTTTTGTTTTTTTGGTATGTGTTTAGAGAATTGTGATGTGACTTTTTGCTGCGAAATGTTTGGAAACTGAGTCGGTATAGAAGGGAACGTCATTGTTGGACCTCTTAAGGTCGATTCAAACTGAAAGTGCATTGAAAAATTTGAGAAACTACTAACTTGGATTAGGTCATAAGTCATGATCAAAGAGTTTGATCATTTTCGGACCTCTGAATGTCGATTTAAAACAGAAATACTTCGCATAGAAAACAAAGTGACAACCATGAGTTTTAAAGGGTTAAAAAATGAGGTTTTAGAGCATAAGGTGACCAAGTGACTTAATCTGATAGAAATCGAACTCGGCCTATATTTGAACCTAAAGGTTTTAAGAATTTCTGTTGAGTTCGTATAGAGACGATCTCGCTATGTAACAGACTGAAAAACGTTTTCCTCAAATTCAAGTTTTACTGCGCTTTTGTATTTATGGACAACTGTATTAGAGAGTTGGATAAACTTGAAAACAATTTTCAGTGAACACCTCATACACAATATGTATGTCTGTCTTATCGACGGAAAGTGTGATCGTCACCAAACCAAAGTATCTTCAAAAATATGTAAAGGCTGGGTGATACGATCACCAGAAGTTACCAAAGCACGAATGATGTGGGCGGAATTATTTGAGTTAGGAAGGTGCTTCACATCCACTGCCAGACCACAACACGATTATCAAATAAACGGACGATCTTAAAATAGACATACACTTCCGCCTACCGCGGGCCCACGCAGTTATGTGATACACCCACGGCTTCACCCACGGACTTCCAGCTCATATTGTACCCCAACACAGGTAAAGCATAACTAGGCTGCACCCTCAGTTTTTTGCACAATCCATACTGTATTTATTTTAAATCACTGCGCCGATCTTTCTAATAAACTTTAGTAATTCCCTAGTACGAGATAACCTATACTACAGATATGTGAGGGTGGTGAAAGTGCTTAGAACTAAGCTGTTACGTAGACATCGTGTTGGCTGAGATCAGCTGTGCTATTTGGTCAAAATCGGAGGAACGGTATGGATTTGTGCGCTACGCAAAAAGAAAACAAGGAAGAAACAAATATACAAACTTTGAATTACATATATATAAACTCACAAGCATAAAATTAAAGACAAGGAAATAATAGAATAGGAATTAATAGAATTGTGAAAATTTCTGTGTTCACTACATTTAAATATTCGAATTGTGGGTAGAATTTGATGATTTCGCATATTAGGCATTCTTCTTCTTTGTTTTTCCACGTATCAGCTTTACACCTCTTTCTCTGTTTTTGCTTTTATTCAATATATCCAAAGTTTTCGTAGTATCCGTTTCATTCTTCTTCTTAGATTCCATTAAAATGTATATTTTTTAGGTATCTTTCAGTTTCCATTCTTTTCTTATGCTGTGTAAGCTTAATTGTTTCCTCTCTATTGAATCTTGCACACCCATCATAATTTATCACACGATCTTGAAATTTCAACGGACGTTTTCTTCAACGCTATTATTCTATTTTTTATTGTCCTTACCTCTGACGCATTAATGACCCTTTTTTATTTAACTGAATTTTTGAAATTATTCCACGCCTTTTGCCTGTTTTATTCAAACATGTCTTTCGTTTCTGCTATCCACTGTACACAGATTTCCTAGATGTTTAAATGTTGCTTCAATCGTAAAAGTTAAATTATCCTGTGCCGGGTACGTATCTCTATATTCTACTGCAAAATTTTGTGTTTTATAAGCATTTCGTTCCAGACAATCGCTGATATATTCTTCCATAAACTTTCTGCACTTGAATGATGAGTAATTTGCATATTCAGATGGAACAAATTGATCATCTGTGAGTAATAATGAGTAGATATTTCTTTCTCCAATTCGTACATCCCTACCAATACATTTTAATTAATTGTTTTAAAGGTAAATTGAAATGTACTAAAAAAATTTGTAGAGAAAAGTGTACGTGTTATTCTATTTTTAGTTCTGAAATAGCCGACATTGTCTCTGTAAAACTTTTCAGATGCGTTGAGACAACTTATGTTGATTTTATGTTCTTCCATTGCATAACTTAGTTTACCAGCTGGAACAGTATCGTTTGCCTGAGTCTGAGAAAAACAGAGGATTTCATGAGAAATCGTTTTTCCATAAATTGTTTATTATTTTAGCTGTAATAAAATATGCATGCTTGACTTCCCTGGTGAGATGAGGGCAATGGTGGGCAGCTGGCAATGATGGTCACTCACACACCTACAAAACTAATTTCTCAAAAACGTTAAAAGAATTTAAAGTTAAAATTTGTAGAAGCAAATGTACTTGGGTTTTGGAAAGGGGGAACATGGGTGTGTGGAAAATTGCCACCAGAGAGTGCGCTCCATTGCAATTTTAATTAAATATTAAACTATCCATATAATTGTTGCGTCAATCATCGCAACGTGTAGCGACGGTACGTCCGCCATCTTGGCTACTGGCTCACTCATCAGTGTTGCCAACTCTACGGATATAACCATAGATCTACGAATTTCTTAGGATTTTGTTAAAATTTCAACGGATTTTAACCTCCTTTTTTAAATTATTTATTGATTTTTCCTCATATTCGTGTTTTTGTTAAACTCTCGGCATAAAGAGTAACTGCATTACAGAATTGTCAATAACTGCGAATCGTTTCCCTGCAATTGCTCCCGTGAACCAACAACTGAAATAAAATAAAGGTCATACATTGTTTGATTATAGATTTAAATTCAGCTTTAAAAGACCGTTACAGAACTATTGGTGCTCTCTTTATGCGCAGTGATACACTCATTGGCACGGCATTATAAATCTGTGTCCCCCGAGAATCAATAAATGTGCACCTAAACGACATTCGAGAACCAAACGGGACGCAGTTTATCATTTGGATCAGCACGATTTATAAGAGAATGTTAAATAAATCAACCCATTTTTCAAAATTTCGTTTTACAGAAGATATGTTAAATTTAATGTCAACAAAGAAAATGTCCTAAAAAGCAAGTTGCAGCAGCAGTGATGAAAGTGACACATGTTCAGAAATATTTTATATATTCAATTTAGAAAAGTATGCTGTCTTTTATTTGGGATTTTAATGACTGGTAAATAAAGTATTCTTAATTTTGACTCTATCTTCAGTAATCTATATCTACATCTACATATATACTCTGCAATTCACAAAATTGTGGGTGGCAGAGGGTGCTCAGCACCAAAGCTAATCTCTTTGTTTTGCATTCCAATCCCTAATGGTACGAGGGAAAAAAGAATTCATATAAGAATCATTGCGGAACCTTATTTCTCTAATCTTATCTTTCCTGTCATTCCGGCACAAATAGGTTGGTGGAAGAAGTATTTTACTACACTCAAAAGTGAAAGTGGGAGTACGCATGTTTACCAATAAGTTTAAACGAGACGTGCGTCGTCTATCTACCAGAGACTCCCAGCCTAGTCTACTAATCAGTTCTGTGACGCTTTCAAAAGGACTGTAGCAAGCGGTCACGAATCGAGCGGCTCTTCTCTATACTTTCGATCAACCCATTACGAAACGGATCCCAAATGGCACAACAATAGTCCAAATGTGGACGCACAAGAGATTTGTACGCTATCTCCTTTGTTTGTTCATTACAATTTTTCAATATTCGACCTATGAATCGCAGCCTAGAATTAGCTCTACCTACCAACGAATTAATGTGTTCCATTTCATGTTCCCTTGTTCTGTTACTCCCAAATATTTCACATAGTCAACCATATCAATAACTGAATTGTTTAACTCGTATTTCTGAACAATTGGATTCTTTTTGTTAGTTCTGCTCATTGTCTTGCACTTTTTACAATTTAGCGTAAGTTGTCACTCAGCGCACCAAGCCAAAATAATATCCAGATCACGCTGAATTTCTAAGCAATCGGCCAAATTCCTTACTTCCCTATAAATAACCGCATCATCAGCAAACAATCTAAAAAGGCCTTTCACTTTGTTTCCGAGATCGTTTATAAAAATTAAGAAAAGAAGTGGTCCTATTACACTTCCTTGAGGTACACCCGATGTAACATCTAGATTAGAAGAACTTTCTCCTTCAACGATGACATACTGCGACCGACCAGTTAGAAAATCCTTTATCCATTCACAAAGCTGATCCGATATACCGTACACACGAAGCTTCGCTAAAAGGCGGTTGTGTGGCACAGAGTCAAAGGCTTATTGAAAATCTAAAAAAATTGCGTCTACTTGTGAACCTGCAAATCATTTCTACGGATTTTTGTACCCAATCTACGGAAATTTTAGGGACCTTCTGCGGATATTTAAAGCCACAATGTTGGCAGCACTGCGCCGCGCCTTTCCGAGTGACAGCTTCTGCCGATCTAATTTTTCGATCTGACAAAATAGACAGCAAGCGACGAATTTCTATATGCACAATATTAAAACTCTTATTTATATTAAGGTAATGATTAAATGTCATCATTTTGAAATCATTTTGCCATTGTCCCTTCAACTTCCTTTATTTTGATTTTTTTTCTTCGTTAGAACAGTTGCTGGCAATTAGAGTCAGTTGACGTCCACTGCTCGCAATGAGATTTCCTACTGAGCAAGGTATCTAGTCCGAATAAAAATCATTTTTATATTTAAAATGCAAAAAGTACGACCTAGAAAACCTTTTTTTTTACTGCTTACGCCCCTTAACAGCGAGGTCTTTAGAGTCGGGAAAGGATGAGGGGCAAGGAATGGGAAGGAATTCGGGCATGGCCTTTTTAAGGAAGCATCCCGGTATTTGCCTGGAGTGATTTGGGAAACCATGGAAAACCCAAATCTGGATGCCTGGACGGGGATTCGAACCACCGTCCTCCCGAATGCGAGTAGAAAAACAAAGAATGCTGAATGGTCCACCGACACGTTGGAAAAAGCTGTGCAGTAATATCCAATCAGGAAAGCTGCTGAAGTAATGGACATCCCATTTTCAAGTCCCCAGAAGAGATATTGTAAGATATATTACTCGGAGCAAAGTCTATGTCAAAAAACTGTATTTACTGTTCAGATGGAGAAAGGGATAGCAGATACCATAAAAATATGGCAAATATTTTCTTTGGTTTGTAATGCCGCAACACATAACTATTGGATAAGATTGTTAAAAACTAGAAGTATGAACTATAAGACATAGTGTTAAATATTTAATAAGGAATAGAATTAAGAACTTCAATTTTGCGGTAGCGAGAGTGAACCAGGCAGTGTATTTCATTTTAGCAATTTCAGGAGGCTGCTGTAGTGGCCATTATAACAACAGGGCAAAGCCTAGAGGTCAATCACCCTCTTCCTACCATCTCCGTTGGCGCGGAGGAGGTTTTGCCTGTCGCTAAACCACAGACACGGAAAGGTGTCTTTTGGGAGGGGTAGTATCTGTGGGAGCCAATGCATTCTCCCATTTGGCAGAGATTGTTCACATGGCAACCAGGAAAGTAAGAAGTTAATGGTGGCAATGCTCCATCCCAAAAGATATCAGGCAATCGAGAGAACTGTTACCCAGAGTGTAACATGACGCGCTGTCGCCACGTTACAAGGTGAATTTTTATTATATATGTAATAATATAAGAGTAATTTACATAAATCTTGGGCGACCACCTAAATAGATTTTTGTTGTAATTTTATAAAGTACGCAAGATTCCAAGTGAGGACTGTAGTGAAATGGTGAACATACAGTGTATCTTGGTAAAGCGAATATTAAAGAATTATTGAGCTATGTAGGCTTGAAGCTAATCTTGGTCTTCCCGAATCATGGCGACAGGACGTCGCGGATTTGGGGTTTGCCGGACCACACACTCTGCTCCCTGGGGATGGGTCACTCACCTGGCGGGAAAAGCCTGCCGCCCGACACCCGAATGTGCTCTCACCCCGGCGAATTTAGCCGAATATGTCCGACCTCTGTTAGATACGCTGGCCAAATCGCATATCGGGGATATCACGTGACATTAGGTGCCGACCTGAAGATCCAATCCAAATGAGCGTATAACTTAAAATCCTGGGAATTTCTGTTATATGTGAGCTTCGGGACTACAAAGGGGCGGAGCGAGAAGTTTCCTCGTGGGAGAGAAGAGCGACGAGCTTCACTTCGATCTTCGAGTCCAAGCTATGCGAGTCTAGTCTGAGGTTGACTTGGAAAGTTGACTTCTTTCACCAACTGCTGCTGCCGGCTTGATGGAGCAAGCTTATCACGGCAACACAGCCGGTAATGCGATGACGCGCATTGTCGGACCAGAGATGCCTGTAGCCGACTTGTGAGATAGTCACACACACCGTGGATCCACTCCAGTCACCGCAGACATCAGACGCAGAACTACAATGGTAACTTATTACGACCAAGCCATCTGATTGTGCATTCCGTGTAACAGAACCCTTAAGCGACTTTGAGAGGATAGATCCATGTTCTCACTTTATAATTGTAAAAACCCCTGAGCTAGCGGCGTAATTAGCCAGAACTAGTTATTTTCGAATGATATATTGTTCATTCGTGGCGCTCATGATTGTCTTTTTAACTGTAAAGTCACAGTATTATGATGCCTTTGTCTGAGGTCGTCATAACTTGTATTTTTCATTGTTTCCAGTTGTCATTATTTCTTGCATTTTGATTCTGAGATATATTTAAAAGTAAATATACAATTGTTTGCTTCCTCATGACGGCTAATTGTAACTCTGAGCGTTGCTTTTATGATTTTGCCAATTTGTGTTAATGTTAACGGTAAATTCGCTCAGACTTGTAATCGCCAGTGATAAGAAAATAAATGTCATATTGTGACAATTTTTCCTAAATTCCAACTAACGTCGAGATTCTTGCAAAATTAATAAATTTTCACTCCTTCATAAAAATTAAAATTAAAAATCCACAATTATTAATCATAAAGGTATGAAAGATAATTGTAACGTAGTTTGCCCACCAAGGCACCCACTACAAGAGGGTATTTAAGGCCTACCGGAATACAACAGGCTCTTCAATTTTGTTCAGCTCGTTCAGTATGATTGATTGTGTTGACTGTCTGGATCGCATGACTGCCCAGTACGATGTAAGTCCATTTTATTTCTCTCTCTCTGTACTACTGCTCACTCTTGCTACGGTGACTGGTAATGGAATTCAGTACGCAAAAAGAGAGCGTTAGTATTGGGAGTATCTATTTGGAAGATTTTTTGATGTGTTGAAGTGCATGTGATGAAAAGCAACTGCAACAAAAAAAAAAAATGTTTTTAGTGTAGAACTGTTGTTTTCTGAACGATTTATATGAACTTGATTAATTGAATTACATATTGCAATTTCTAATGTCGACCTTTGCGTCCAAGTACTTGAGTATAACAGACTTTACATGAATAGTGTGGTTCATCATTGCCAATCATTGCTAATATTTTTCTTTTGTAATTGGTCCCGTCCCCTACTACTTTGTTAATGTTATAAGTGAATGCAGTCAATCTTCGGCAAAAACAATTCCGATAATAAGTAAATTAACCAAGGGAGTTATTAAAGAAAGGGGGTTGGAATGTTACAGGTTCTACCGCTAATCGGATAAGGAAAGTGGCATTCGAATATGCCGAAAGCTTATAGTTAAAACACGACTTCAATAAATCCTCAAATTTTTCCGGAAAGGTCATTAGAGGCGGGCAAGAACTGGGGACCAGGAACGTATTCGGCCATGGCCTTTTGAAGGAAGCATCCCGGCATTCATCTGGAGTGATTTGGGAAAACCATGGAAAACCCAAATCTGGATGACCGGACGAGGATAATCATTTTGTAACAAGTCCGCCAGTTCGCGATGGAGTGTCAGAGACATTTCGGTAGTAACAAACGGTTGCTTTGAAGCCGTGTGGCAAGGGAGCGTGCACAAACTACGTGGCTCGGTCAATGGGGGTGGAGGGGTTGGCTGGATAGCTGCGCTAGGCTACGTGTGGGGAGGGGGGGTTCCGAGCCAGGCCAGGTAGCTTTCCTTTCATAATATTTTTCACAGATAAAATAGAACTCACAACAGCATGTATATATTTATTTCCCTCAGTTAATTATCTCCGTATGTAATTTACAATAGTCTGACAACAGAAAACAGTACAAAATGTCTTCTGGAAACTAAAGGGAAAAAAGCTACGTGGGGAGGGGGGGGGGGGTAGAGGCAAAAGCCACGTAGGGCTACGTGGGGTGGAGGGGGGGGGGGTGTGTTCACAGCAAGCCAAAATGGAGCTACGTGGTTTATGCACGCTCCCCAAGATGTGCCAATTGCGACAGTGATATTACGGCAGCTCTTGTAAGGGAGCCCGTAGTGAGATACCGTTCCCCAGACATATTTACAGACGGACAGAAATGTTCTACGCTTATAATTAGTAAAGTTACCAAACCCGGACGCGGGTCCATAAGTCGGGCCCCCACTTTATTTAGCTTCGACGATGTTGTATTCGGTCAACATGTATCTGGACATGTAGATATCGTAAGAATTTATGTGTTTTGAAGTTTACAGGCTTGGGCAGACACAAGGTATTGCCAGTTACGCTCTTAGTGCTTTCAGTATGAGTGAAAGGTTTTGCAGGGGCGAATCAAACAGCGCTTTCATAGATTCCCAAAGGGAGAAAGTAACAATCTGTTCTGTGTCTTTGGAAAATACTAGCCCATTTTTTTTTTTTTTTACTTTTATATCTACGCAACATTACTTTTAAATGCTTGAAACTGACTAGTCAAAGACGTCCTAAGTCGGTCGCTTCGGCGTTACTTAAGTCGGACCCCCCGTAATTCATATTAATATTTCATCAATTTTTTAAAGTGATTTAATATGCTGTTTCAGATGACCAAAACAAATAAAAACCTTGATGAGAAAATTGGTTTATTATCGTAGAACCTTTATTCTTAAGTGGTAAATTATCAAATATTATGAGTGTCAAATAAGTAAAATTGTTTACACCGCATGGTAAAATGTTAAAATAAAACTTTTTCATATTCTTTCTAATTTTAATGGAATTTTTCGTAACTTTATATTATATATTCTTAAAAGTTCTGACTTCGGCTACCTTTTCCTCACAGACTGTTTTGACCACTTTTTACAAAAAATGAATTTGAAGATTATGATCAGACTAACTTCTGTTACATACCACTAACTTCTGCAGGTAGGCTATTTGAAAACATACCAAAGAACATTTTCCATTAAAATTAACCAAATTAAAATCACTAACGAGACAGCTAAAACACAAAATGGGAGTCCGACTTTGGTTCCTATCCTCTATCTTAAAGGACGTTGATGGTTGATCAAGAAAGTGGAAAGGGTTTGTCTTCTCTGGGGCGAACTTCATTTTTATAAAGATAGAGGATTTTAGTAGTTTAGGTTTCCTGGAAATGATAACAAATAAAGATTAAATGCTATTACATACTTTATTAAAAGAAAAAGACCTGACAACTGAGTGTCATGGCTAAAAGAAAATCCCGTTGAATAAACAAATGACATCTTTATAATCATACTACAGCTGACGTATCTGAATGAACTACAAAGTAGCTGTTGCGATTCCTGGGAATATACTGAAGCATGCAAGGGGCAAGTCAGATGTGCCAAAGTATAGTCACATTTCTTTAATAACTACCTGCTCATGGTATGATTTTTACAGCTTAGTTTTATATCAACTTTTAATTCTTTTCCAGGAAAAATAATGAACACTGAGTTTATGTGTTAGTTATATCGGATTTATGTCGTAAACTATTTAGTGTTTCTATCACCAAAGTCTGAAGTTTTCATTCGTGACAACGATGTGAGTACAGGAATTAAATGTTTTTCCATCTTATCTTCTGGGAAAACAACAAATAACATTTTCAAACAAATTAATAATCGTATTTTGTAATGGTTGAATTTAAGTGTGGTGAAAACTTTCAAATCCGTCTGTTCATGGAATGTGAAGTGTTTAATTGCGCTGGAGCCTATACATTGATTGATTCCTTAATACGTGACCTTAACCTTAAGTCATTTATTTTCTTCTGCTTATTTACAGCCAGCAATTTAATGTCTTCAGATAAAATATATGGGTTATAACCATTACGTGTGAGATAAAGTGCAAGATATCTTGGAATTAAATTCTTCATACAGTTAGAAAATTTACCTTGGGAGTAGATAATTCTTGAATTTATTTTGTTTTTGTTTTTTCTTGTTGTTATAAGTAGTTTTCTCTTTTTGAAACAAATAATAATAACGATTATTAAAATACCATGAGAGAAAATAACCTTCCCCTGGAACTTCTGTTATTACAGTTTAACAGAAAAGATCATTTGTAAGGTAGAAATACGCTCGATAGTTTACCAGCCAGTATCTGATGCACAGCTCCAGTCAGGATATCATTCCAGAGAATATTAAAATACATTTTGTTCTTCATTGCTGAAGTAATGTGCAGAAAAAAATGTGTCAATAAGTAAATTTTATAAATATCCAGAAAATATTGTTGTGAAATAGTATTGATCAATGGGTTTTGTATCTACACCGATTCCAAATTTCTTGTTATTCCAAATCATACACAAAAAAAAATCTTCTCTTGGATCAATGGAGCAAATTTAACGTTATCTATCCGCACACTACTTCTTTGGCTAAAGGCTTTTGAAGTAGTAGACGTGGGAATTCAGACCTTGGGCATTGCGTACCATCCAACAGGATTACGGTTTTAGGTGTTTGCCGTAATTATTTAGGTGACTGCAGGTACGTTCATTACATTCCCCGTAAACACTGTCCATTTCACAAATATATTAACACGTAACAATCACCAGTCCACCACTCAAGCAGGTGAAATAATTCGATAAAGAACATCTGGTCTCATTACTGAAAGTTGCCACGAAAATGAATGAAATGACTGATAAGAATGTATCTGCACATACGCTCCCAATTTACACAGTTTATACGTTTATCAGACAGTAGTGGATTAAAAATCAGTGCTTTGTCGTTGCTGATCCCGATATGAGGTCTCGAGGCTTATCACACAGCGCATCATTACTTATGGTGGCTAGTAATCAGGATTATCGCGGGATCCTGTGATATTTTTAGTGGCCAGTTGGAGTCCTTAAGAAAGAGTTTCGTGAGGTGTAGTTGTGCTGTATTGTGTGCAAACAAAATTTCCTACACATCTTACTTAGAAAAATTTGACTGTTCAATTAAGTGCACAATTCAAGGATAGATTCGATCACAGAAAAGGTATTAGAGGTACTAGCATATGGTGAAAAGTTCTAGGCATGGCTCAGAAATGGCACTGCTCTTTTTCGTTTTGCGATAACGAACGTCAAGTTGCAGCTTGATCTGTGAAGTAATTTTCTTTGTACGCCTTTCTAAAATAGACATATTGAATGTGTCTCATTATTAGTACTATTATCGTGTCATCATAAAATTCTTCGTTTGGACATAAAATTGATAAAGGTTTAAAACGAATGTTTTCCTTCATTTTCAACAGCGAAATGGGCTACTGAATTTAAACCTGGTAACAAATCCCTTGAACATGAAACAAGTGACTGATAATCAAAAACCGTAATCACAGATGAAAACGCCGACAAAGTACATAACATCTTATTGTAAGATCGGTGATTAAAGATGTGCGATATAGCATATTGCACAAACGTATCAGAAGAAATGCCCACAAAAATGCTTCGGCAATAGGAAAACTGAAGGTTCTGAGGTATAAATTCTTGGATCATCCGCTCTATTCACCAGATTTTACTCCCTATGATTTCCACTGATTTCCATATGTAAAAAAAATAAGGAAAATGTTTTGAGTCACATGAAGAGGTGATAAAAGTTGTAGCGCTTCAGGAATGGAGTCCATACATCATAGTGACGCTGGACAAAGTGACAAGGCGGGATGGATGAGCGGTAATGATCTGGCCTCGCATTTAGGAGGACGCAGGTTCGAATCCCCGTGCAGCCATTCAGATTTCGGATTTCCATGATTTCCCTAAATCACACCAGCCGAATGCTGGGATGGTTCCTTCAAAAGGCCGTCGCCGAAATCCTCGGCGTTCCTTGTGCCCCATCCTTTCCCGCCTCTAATGATTTGGACGTTGACAAGAACAAATGGACAAAGATTGTTGAACTAAATGGAGATTTCTGTCAGACCGACTATTTTCCACGTTGCCCTCGTAGAACAGTTTCTTTCCTCCGGAACTTACATCCTAAGGACGCGTCCATAAATTACGTGAGGTAAAATAGGAGAGGGGGGGGGCGGTGGTCCGGCGAAATCTGACAAAAAAAAAGGTCTAAAAACACCTCACGTAATTTATGGATGCCCCCTAATAGGGAAACCGAATCATGGAGCGCTTACCGCATATTTCACACACTCACAGCAAGCTTCACAGAGGAAGAGTACAATTTAAAGGTGTGAAAAGTTCCCGATGGAACCGGAATTCACAGCTGGAATCATCGATTTTAAGGCAGACACCTAAGCGCTGAACTATTGGACCAATCTCCAGAAGGCCGTTCTGCTTCACGATCAGCGTTTGTTCAGCAGGGTAGTAATTTTGATTTAGAGCTCAATGGCATTATTATTAACCAATACCCCGTAAGAATTATTGTAAAGTTCAATTAAAAATTACACGTTTTGCATCCGGTCTTGAAATAAGGGTTATCAATAAACGGAATTTGGGCGTTAACTTGTTGATTCATACTGACTAAATTGAAATATATCAAACATGCCGTAAAATTTTAGATGATAAGGTTTGACATGTGAGACAGCTCACTGAAACTTTTAAATATTTATATTTCCCTCTTTCCGCTATGGGAAGGTGTAAAACGAAGGATCTTGAACATTGTTCCAGGTCTCTGTTCTACGCATTACAGTGGATTGCGGAATAATGATGTAGATGAACACTCTTTAAGAGCTGCATTAGAAAGACTGAGTGAAAAAAGGAATGGAAGAGCATTTTGTTTTATTCTCGTTATTCAAGATTTACGGATTCGTTACAATCACATTGCTACACGGCACAGCCTATCATAAGGGCTACATCATGATTTGGTTCATTATTACAACATATTCATCACATTCAGATATTTCAATGACGTTCAAATACGAACAATTTTTTTTTGTCTCCAGGCTTCATGCTATGCCCACCATACATGCCTTATTAAAGAATAATCGCATTCACCTGACCTGCTGATTATAGAGTATTTTAAAAATTGTGTTTGGAATACAATCAAATGATGAATTCACCATATTTGTTGTTATGTCTTGAATTTAATGAACCTCTTATCGGTTGTGTTGTCCCATGAGGAAGAAGCATAATCGTAAGGCGAGGAGGCAGTGCATAGAAGTTTAGCCTTTGATTACACAATTGGCTATTTGACTGTTTTTGGGAAACTGTTTTAAATTGTTTATTGGTTCACGTTATTCAAAGGGTACTTTTTATTTTTTGAATAAAGTGCTTAGTTTACGCAAAATTCAAATTTAAAATTTAAAGTTTTTAAAAGCCCGCCAAAACGCTCCTTTGCAACCTGTTGCATGCCAACAACGCCCGTGACGTCACCCGCCAATAAGGGAACACTCTGTCGATAAGTGGTGTGTTGTTTGTTGGGTGAATTTGTATGCAAATTTTTAGAACTATGTCTTATAAATGGTGTTCAGTGCCCCAATGTACAAACACTACTATTAAAACCCCCCAAAATTGTTTGTCAGTGTTCCAAAAGCCACTAACTTACGAAAAAATTGGCTGCTGCTCGCTGGCAGGAATTCAGACGATGTTGCGATTAATTCAAACATCTTCTTCTGTGAGTATCATTTTAATGTAAGTAAACGATCCATATTCTATTCTATTATACGTTTTTACCGTGGTGTTAAAAGTCTAGGTTTTTGTACCAGGTTTTGTACATTTCGATGTTGGATTATTAGTAATGGTATTCCGTTTACAAAATTCTTTTCGACTGAACTTTACTATGCCGGCTTTACTATTTATTTATGCCTATATACTGACTTATTAATGAGTGATACAGAATTTTTTAGGATTTTTTTTCTATATTAAGTAAAACGAGAAGTGATATCACACGAAAACTGCATCATTTAAGTGAAAAGTGAATTGATAGCTATCATCTCTGGACCATAACACTCCCTGGCAGCCCTAAAAAAGCAGAGAAAATAAACCAAAATAGCTGTTGTAAATAAAGAATAAGTTATGTCAGCCAATACAATTGGTTTTGTTCTACTTATGTATTCTATTTTTTATATCAGTTCTCTTTGTTTCGCAGTTGATTGACCTTAGTTCTCAAACATAGTTTTCTTCATTCTGTGTTGTCTTATTTAGTCTACAGTTGTGGTGGTTTGCATAAATATCTGAAATATCTGTTGCTGATTGTACACTGCAATTGTTATGTCAAGTTTAGTTTATTGTTGTCTCTTTTTCCATTGTAATTTTTTTTATTGTACTGAACAAACACAATGCATATTGTTAAAACAATAACAAAACGCATGTGGAAACAGATTCCATACAGATATCTGTTAAACCTAAAAAAAGGTATGAAAAAATATCCCAGAGACATAAAAATTCGCATATTTCTAACAAAACTACTTCGAATTAGGTTTGAACAGACCCTGGACCAGGATAACGTCGCTAGAACTGACATTAGTTCTGTGTTATTCTGGTCGACGGAGTGCGATCGAAAATTCTACATGTGATTGACTAATGCAGTATTGTGAGGGCATTAGTTTGCACGGCAGAAAGTTGTTCTAGTGGTATCGCCACCTCTAGTAAACCTTAAGATTTTTGGGATTAAATGACGGAGAAGGATTGTCTTTTTTTAAGGCTTGCATTACATTTGATATTAAACCCAGTTGTGTACGGCATATTAATAAAATAATCACTCAAAATATTATTTACAATTCAATAAAAAAAAAAGCACAATGTAATGAAATGATGCCGGAAACAGTGTAAACTATCGGAATATGTAAGAAAATACTGATTCATGCCGTTATTTAGTAGCTTGAAACTTAGTACTGAAACTAAGTAATTGTATTTGTTGTATTTGAACACTCAGAACAACAAAATCTTTTTTTAGAATATAGTGCCATTTGATTGGAAATAGAAATTTCAATTGCCTTGGAAGACATCTTTCTGTGTACTCATAATTTACTATCTCCAATTGAGGAATTTGCAGCTTGAATTCTAGGCAAAAAAAACCTACATAGTTAATTTGATTTACGGTTTAGATTATTCTTATTAACTATTTCTATTAATCACTGATTTTGAAGTTAAATACTAGAGATACTTACATAGCAGTTTTTACGTTTTTGAGTTCTGCAGCATAGAAGTATGGATTCTTCTTTTAAAAAAGTTCAATCATTAAAGCGTCTGCTTTTGGTAAGTTTCCACTGTTAGCTATCACAAAATATTTCTCCATTTCGTATTCAGAAAGAAAAACTAGTGTATTACGCTATATAACCAGCAATAAACAAGAAAAGTAACTAACAAACTTAGACTACAGTAAACACAACATCTGTAACAGCAATATTTACGGGCGCGTTACGTCATAGAAGCGACTACCAATCACCGAGCGTTTTCGGTCACGTGACAACAGTTAAAATTATACTGAATTTTATTTTACGTTTTCATTAATAATAATGATTATATGTTATTAAACTTATAAAAAATAGGTTCCTTAAGCATCAATATATGCAAATAACAACAATTTATAATATATTTTAAATACAGTCAAATAGCCTATTGAAAGTTAAGAGTTGTACACCGAAGGATCTGGCGTCTTGGTAAACCACCGGATTGTGAAAATTTTTTACCACTAACCTCATGTCGGGCATTAGGAACACTTACCGCATCTTAGTAACCACGGTCGCAAGACTGCTAATTTGGACGCTCTTCTTCATAAACGCACATGATTGATGTTACAAGCCTCTGTAGCAGCTTTGTAGTCACTTGATCGTTGCTAGAGTTTTGCAGGGAACACATCTTCTACTACTTGTATAGCTGTATGCGTTATAGCGTTTGTATGTACTTGAAGCCAAGAAGTAATACATTACTTTTTAACCACTTTGTCTCTGATCTAAGAAGTTGTATTACTCGAAAAATTTTGAACTGCGAGGTTCCTTAGACTTATTCCACAAACCCTTTGTTACGATCTAAAGAGTTTTCTATACCAGTGTCCCGATAACGTTTTGGTTAATTCTTCCCACGCTCCCTGTATACGTCACACTGAAAATACCAACCATTTTTTGTCTATCTGTAGCTGCGGGTTACCACTAACGAGGAACCAGTTAGAACAGATCCCAGATCATATCTTAGTTATATGCATCCCCTGACAAGCTTTTTTTTGTCTTTCCCATGTGTCGTCTTTAAACACTGTGCCAGACACATCACAGTATATGGAGGCCATTCCTACCCTTTTTTTTATATATAGAAGAAAAACGGCATTCGGACTGGTAGCCATTTAGGCAGCCATAATTCATTTCTTTTAAATATCTCAAATTTACAGACTTTATCCTGATTACAATTTTACTCTAAGTGTAGATATCAAACACATATATTTTCTATTGTACGTAGGCGCCGTCATTTCTAAACGATAACATGTTGAATAGACCCAAGAGATTAGATCAAAAGGTCTGAATAGATTGATTTCAGAGCGTCGTTTGGATACATCGTTGACAGAAGGACGCCATAGTTGGCAATAATTAAAACACACCGACGCGATCATTGCCTTAATAATATTTACACTAACAATTAATAATTTTAATCATAATAATTGATAATTATTATAAAAATAATAATTAATACAAAAATTATAATAAATTTCAGTTATCATAATGAATTATATAGTTTGTAGCATTCTATTTGCGCGGTATTTGCGAATGGTAGATTGACTGAAGAAATGTTATTTTCGACAGTGTGCGCGTTTTCGCCATTTTTCACACCACTGGATTTTAAGTCATCAGTAGTGCTGACATTGTGTATGGCGTGATATTTCGTGCTCAGCTCTGTCTATTGGTGAATTCCCCCATGACTTTATCTATTGGTACTTGTCCAGTTGACAGCTATCAAGGGCAAACACGTGGCCGCTTAACGTCATGTACACAGGTACAAGTATATCTAGTTGTCTGGCTAATGTATAATACATACGTTATCCACTTTGGTCTTCCAACCCCTAAAATCAGTCTTACTAGGCTTTCATTTATTACTCTTCTTCTTGGACAGGTAATCAATTTCCTTTTTCAATAATGATGTAATTTAATCATGTCTTCAGTCATGAGCAAGTTACAGCTCTCAACTGCATTTTGTAAAGAGAATGGTTAATCTTTAAGTAATAAATTAGGTTATATTTTATTGTTTTTCTCGGAGTTTCTTCATGTCCGTTTGCTTGAGGATTTAAGACGTGCCTCTTTGACCTTGTTTATGACATTCGCTATGTTCAACTTTTCGATCTTACTGGTAGAAGAATTCTTCTCCGGTTCGAACAGGAAAAAGCTATAGTATAGACACCAAGCAAGGACTGCTGTTCACTTTACCACCGTCATCCTTTCGAAGACAGGAAAGATTTTTTAACACTTCTCTTGATCTTCTATGCCCTTTTGCTTCACTTAATCCTTTATAACCTTCTTGTCAAGCCTCATTTCGTTCATTTAATACTTATATCTAACCTTCTCGATATATTTGTTTGTACGCTCTTTGTTCTTTCCGGTAATAGTTTTAATGACGATTGTGCCAAAAGTTTTTATCCAAATAGCAGTTCTTTACTCCACCGATCCCGGTACAGTCGAATACGTTTATTCACTAACATTTCCCAAGTAGTTTCTTTGCAATATTCACACTGGTATGTTTTATTTTCCTCATTTGTATTCTAAATTTCCTAACTTCTATAACAGTCTATACAGAATCTCATAGTTTTCTCTTCTACCTAGGCCTCTGATAAAATTGATTTACGTTTTTTTAGCCACAATACACTCGAATCGATATACGAATATGCTTTCGGAAAGTTCATCAATTATTCGTAGTGAACGTTGATTGCATACCTATGTTGATCTCTCTCCTAATACCAATTACTCGTTCTTCTGTTTATAGCCCCAAGTCTGCACTTCGATTTGGTACCTGTCTGTCTCTTTGGAGCACATAACTAATAATTCTTTACGACTAGTGTCTTTCATGGTAGCAAACGTTATCTGTTGAGGTATCTATAGCTGCGTGAGCAACGATAAAGATTTTTTCGTGGTCCATTATTTTCGTTTATGTGGTCGCAGCTCTTGTCTTAATGTTTGAGTTTCTTGTTTATTAATACTGAGACCGAACAGAGCCATAATATAGTCTTGACGCCTTTATACTATTTGACATTTCCTTTTTGTCCCTGTAGAGATAGACCTCCACTTTCCTTTGTGTTTTAAGTCTCGTGAATTCCAGAACTGATTGTCCATTTCCGTTTCTTATCGGTTTACGAGTTTCAGGATAACTGGGCGAGTATGAAGATTTACACCTCCAGGTAGGTTGCCCGGAGCCCTACCTGCCTCGCCTCCATGTATTTTATTTCCCTCCGACCCGCCGGAAATACCTGCTCGGGCGTTCCCCTGTTCGCTTGTCCCTGCAGGGGTTACAAGTTCCGACTGTCACTGGATAGTCGCTTCACTGTGCACCACATAACGTTGTAAAATAAATGAAGCTATAGCATATTCATATAAATATCAGTTGCTGCTTTTGTAATATTGCACCGAACAGTAACCGATTTTAGATGAACAACATCTAATTTAATAGTGAAATAACGTATCGATTTTGACTCCCGTCACTAAAGAGAAGGATTCAGAATTGCATAATCAGCACTTTTATTCCAGCTGTTGACTGTGGGACGTGAAGTACCCGTGAATGTTGTACTTTAAATCGCTGTAGGGTTAAGCTGATAATATTAAATAATTATTTGTGTCATTACCTGGACTGCTAGTTCCATGTCTTACTTACTTTTAGAGCAGGCACTTCCAGTGGATTTTATCGGATTTAATTTTTAATCTTTCTTTCCGGTGGAATTTAAATTTCCCTCTGAAAGGTGCTTATCCATTTTGTTTTTTACCAAACATTTTGCCAGATATAGGCCAGAGACTTGATTGAAGAAGATAAGCCTCTTATAGGACACTGCTTATAACTAGTGCTTGTCGCTTTCACAATCACAAAGGCACTCTTATTACATGGAAATGCAACGGTTCCATAGACGCTATCTCCTGGTGACTTCAGCATCTATTTGGATATTGTTTTGGGCAAGTAAAGGAGCAAAGAGAATAGAAAATGGGATGTTATGAAGATATCCGTGCCGCCCTACCCATAGAATGAACAAAGCAACGTATAAAACTTCAATTAGTTTTTCCAAAGTATGTATATACAGTTGTTAAGATTTTATCTCGTTGTTTTTGAAGAAATTAAAACTGTATTAAGTTTCTTTTTTCGATTTTAGCTAACTATCGACCGAGAGGAAATAGGTTCATGCATTTCTTTTCTTTGCTCCCTATATTTTTAATCTTATCACTGTCTTTTCTCGTTTTATCTTCTACCCAAACGGTTTTTTTTTGTTTCTGTGCTTTCTCCTGTAAACCCAGAAACTTAATTTTTTGTTTTGAATTTGACCTTTTATAGACCGCTTGGGACCTAAGACTCGAGTACAGTGCAATTTTTTCTTCTCTTCCCAGAACTTCTTAATGATGGTCTGCCTGTCTTCATCTGACATCACTTTCTTGGGTCGTAGAATTTTGTTACAGTACCTTAAGTCTTCTCTGTTGTTCTTGGTCCATAAAATTTTAGTCTTCTTTAGTGTCTGTAATTTTCTCTATGTTCGTGTGTAAATCATCATTTTTACTTCTTCTCCAAACGTTAGGTTTTTTTTCTTTTGTGGACCTAAATTTTCTTAAGTATTTTCCTTTCTTTCTTCTTCAGTTCTTTTCTCCCTCTTTTATTCTGTCTCAAGCGCTTTGGTCCATCTAGTGGATCCAGTTCAATTACTGTTGTGTACCGTCTGATTTTTGCCTGATATGATAATTACTTTTGTTGCATCAGTTTTGTGTGAGTTTATAAGCCAGCTTCATCTTCATCACTCTTTCTTTGCTGGTTGTATTATCCAGTCTTACCCAGTTCATATGGTTGTATCAACTCTCCTTAATATTTAAATTTGTCATTCCGTCGGATCTTTCCCTATTAGGTTTCTATATATTTTTTCTATTTTCTATAAGCACGATATATTTAGTTTTATGGTCGGAGATTTTTAATCCTGTTTTAGCAGTAATTTCGTAAGGAGTTTCTACTATTATTTAAGCATCTGTTGCACTTTGGAAATTATTGTAACATCCTGCGCAAAAGCGAGACGTTTTAATCCAAATCTTCTGTTTCTAGGCAAGTGTGGTGAGCACTGCTTGCATTGCGGTTACTGTGCGCGAACCACAAGATAACTGCTAATACACCGAACCTAATGAATCTGCACCCATGCATTTCTATCATTTGAAACCTGAAATGTCACTATAGTTAACACTACCGAGATGACAAGTTACTATTCTACCTATCGTTTTCATCAGTGGTTGAGGCGTCTGACTGGGAATCGAAAGGTCCCCGGTTCGAATCCCTGTCCCGGAGAGGATTTTCATGTGCCCTTAACCAGCCGTCACTTCTGGCACAGCTTGCTGTGTAATGTGAAATACGCCAGAACGCTTCCATGGTTCGGATTCCACGTTAAACTGTAGGTCCCTTGTACCCGGTAGGATTGCTGGGTTATGTTAAGACGGCTACGACGGGTGCGGAATGCACATCCAATAGAAAACGTGTCTTTTTTTTACTTATGGCTTTACGCCTCGTCGACGTCGAGTTCATTAGAGGCGGGATGGGGCTAGGGACAAGGAACGAGAAGGAATTCGGCCATGACCCTTTTGAAGGAAGCATCGCGGCATTCGCCTGGAGTGATTTGGGGAAACCCTGTAAAACCCAAATCTGGATGCCCGGACGGGGATTCGAATCGGCCTCCTCCCGTATGCGAGGCCAGAGCGTTAACCGCTCACCCACCACACTCGGTGAGAACGTGTCACCAGGTCATTAAGACCACACGGAATTATTATTATTACTAGTTGGTTGTATCTTGCCGGTTAATCTACTTGTGTTACATACCGATAAAAACTCTCGTTTCATGATAATTATATTTGATAGCATTTTGAAATTCCATTCCGTGGAAATTTCACACACTGTTTTGCTAGATTTTAATCTAAACGTAAGGAAATAAATTCTTTGATTGATATATTTCGTTACATAAGTTGAGCCTTTATGATATTAAATTTAATTCATATTTTATCGGAAACTATCCCGTCAAACATCACTGTGAAATCAATAAATAATTGGTATACATTTTTGGTAATGATTTATAAGTTTAAGATAATGATAAATGATACTACCCAAAGAAGAGGAATCTTATACCCCAGCTATTATAAGTTATAATACATTATTTTTAATTTCTTAAACCGGCCACAAATAATTTTGTTAGTTTAATTCAGTTTAAAATGAAAATTATACAGGAAAATTTATTACTAAATAGGAAGTTTCGGGTCTTAAGTGTGCTGTAGTTAAACCAAACTATCAAAAGGGCAAATTTTTATGCTCCTAGGCCACAAATAATTTTGTTAGTTTAATTCAGTTTAAAATGAAAATTATACAGGAAAATTTATTACTAAATAGGAAGTTTCGGGTCTTAAGTGTGCTGTAGTTAAACCAAACTATCAAAAGGGCAAATTTTTATGCTCCTATAGGTAATTACTGATAATTTAAATTTTTGTGGATATTTAAATTATTTATAGGGTTACGACTGTGTATATCAGCACTGATATGGAAATACTTGGACCGAGCGTGGTGGGTGACTGGTTAACGCTGGCTGGCCTCGCATTCGGGAGACGCCGGTTCGAATCCCCGTCCGAGCATCCAGATTTGGGTTTTCCATAGTTTCCCTAAATCACTCCAGGCGAATGCCAGGATGCTACCTTCAAAAGGCCATGTCTGAATTCCTTCCCGTTCCTAGTCCCCAGTCCCATTCTGCCTCTAATGACCTCGACGTCGACGATGCGTTAAGCCATAAGTAAAAATAAAATATATATATATATACTTAGGACTGAGTGTTACAGAAGATAAGAGACAATATGAAAATTATGTTTGGTACTGTACTAACATCTAAATCTTTAACCGATAGTAAAATTAAGACAATATGGGACATTGCAACAAAAAAAATAATAATAATAATAACTGGGAAGAATAATCATGTCAGTAATGACATTTATATCAAATAAAATTCAGTGGAGTCCAAGTTTCCAATGGCTGATATATTTAATAAACATTTTTGTCCGATGCTGATAATCTGACTACCAGTAGCTGAGTGACTCGCAGTATGGATTTAGTCAATACAGGATTTCAAGAAAAATTTTACACTATAAATTTAGCTATAGGAGCTATAGGAGAAATAAGAAAAGTTATTATGTCTCTTGGAAGAACAAATATTCGAATGGTTATGATGGGATTTTCAGCAGATTAATTAAACTGTGCTCCACTGAATTAAGAAATATACAAAGTTATCTATTTAATATATATTTACTTGAGGGTTCCTTTCCAGAAAAGCTTAAGGGTAAAAGTCAGTTGTACCAAATTACAATCCTATTTCATTACTAACAGCCTTCTCAAAAAAAAAAAAAAAAAAAAAAAAAAAAAAAAAAAAAAATTTGGAAAAAATATACAACAGAGTTTACAAACACCTAAAAAATAAAAATATTCTCATTAAATCACAATTTGGTTTTCAAAAGGGTCATTCAACAGAATAAGCTATATTCACATTCATTGACAATATGTTGGATGGAATAAATGATAAATGTATTCCTTTACGAATTTTCTTTGAATTGTCTAAGTCTTTTGACTGTTTTGATCATGAAATTCTGAAACAAAAATTAAATTATTATGGTATAGATGGAATTTTTAATAAATGGCTTGGTTCTTACCTTTTGAATAGAAAACAAAAAGAGTCAGTGGAACATTTTAATGCTGCATCATGTGGTTCACAGTTTTCCGAATGGGGATTTATCAGATGTGGAGTATCTCAGGGTTTTTTATTGGGACCACCATTGTTTTTAATATATATAAATGATCTGCCCTGTGTTACATCTAAAAACTAAAATATTATCCAATTTGCAGATGACACAAGCATAGGAATCAAAAATGCTCCAGATTTCTCCCCCGAATATATTTGAAATTATATCTTTGACCTTAATAGTAAATTATTTACATATCATGGCTAGCCCTTAAATTGTGATAAAACTCAATATATGCATTTTAGTACATCACACAGATTACCACCAATCATACACGTATAATTTGCAGCCCATTCCGTTCAAGGGATAGAGTGTGTGTAATTTCTAGGTTCGCATATTGATCATAATTTAAATTGGAGGGTACATGTCTATGTTTTACTGAAGGGATTGAGTGCAGCCATATTTGCGGTCTGTACAATTTCAGCAATAGGTGATCTCCGTATGAGGAAACTAGTTCATTAAGCTTATTTTCACTCCTTAATGTCATATGCAATGATAATATCTGGCAATTCTACTCATCGAGACAATGTTTTCAGAGACTAAAAGAGAGTAATAAGAATTATGTGTAGGGTTAGCAGCAGAACTTCATGTTGTTAGGGATTTCAGCATTGGTGGCCGCGTATATATACACACTAATGGCCTTTTTAGTTAAAAATTATACTCTGTTTGAAACAAATAGTAAAATAAGCAATTATGGTACTAGAAGTAAAAATGTCATTTGTTCAAAAATAGGTCCGATATTCATGGATACATATGTTCAATATGCTCCCAACACATCTTAAATGTCAAGCAGGTGATAAAATTAAATTCAGAAAAGATTGAAAGAAGTTCTGATTGACTACTCCTTATACTCGAATGAAGAATTTAATTTTAAGGTATCTGCAAAATAATTGCCAGCAATTTGTGGAAATGTTGTCGATATACCGTAATTAATGTATATATTATGCTGTGACTGTATGTCTTTTGGTGAGTATTTATCTATTTCATTATGCAATAGTTTATCTGTAAATAGACAGCGGTCTACATCCCACAGAGCCAGTCTCTTATATTGGGATCCATGGAAAATAAATGTATTGTATTGGCCAGCTAACTATTATCTTTTTGCTGTAGGTGCGTTCGACCTTAAGTAGAATTTTACCATTAGAAGATGCCGTAACAGTGTGGAAAAATGATATATACTAGCTTTCTTGTCTCCAAATCACGTGCTCTTGGTACTCTTAACTATTGCAGAACCTCTTTTTTTTTTTTTTTTTTTTTTTTTTTTTTTAGATGTTGAATAGCTTCTTGAGAAAATTAAATCTGCAGTATTCTCATTAAGTGCTTCTGTAACAGCACGTATGGTAACAGTAATGCTACTATATTTTCAGTATTTCATTCTTTACTGTGTTATGAAAGCAGAAGTAATCAGTTAAAACTTGAAATCTTGCTTCTTTACTTTTTTATTTTTGTTTAGAAAACGGTCTTAGAGTTACGGAAAAGGCTGATCTGAAATGTACTTGGAGTTTCTTTGTAAATTATCCCAACGAAACATTAAATGTCACGAAGTTAATGGTCATCTCTCTCTACAAATAAATGTAAATTTCTTACGACGTTCTGAAAATTTATTTACCGTTGTGACAGAGAATAATGAAGCAACCTAGAAACAAAAAGCCGAGAGCGTTTGGTGGGTGTGAGCTGCGCTCTTTTGTTGTCGCCAGCCCAAGCGAGGCTATTAAACGGAACCGGTCCCCTGTACAACGTAGCTCGCGTGCTTTACAGTCTGTGGACGCAGTCAATACCATCCTTGCGGATGGAAACGCTTGGTTATTTAACAATCAAACGCATTAAAACAGCTAATTTTTATTAACGGTCATTATCGAAACGAATAAGAGAAAGGAATGACTGGCTGTTTTAGAGAATCACTAGAGCCCATACGAAGTCTAAAAAGTCGAGGTTGTCTACCATCAGGAAACATTTAACATTTGGATGAATTTTAAAATTAAATTTCAAGCGAGAAAATCTCCATATGGAAATCGATGTTTATTAACATCCACAATGCCTGTCCTGTTCAAAACAACAAATTTTAGGATAACAAAATAAAGTAAAACGACAATATGCACTGAATTTTTAAAAGTCATGGTATACCTCCTAGTTTCGTATGGGACTTCCTCCTACCCGGTGAAGTGCAGCAAACCGACGTGGCATTGACCCAGATCTTCAAAAGGCCACTAAAGAAATATTCAGCTATGCTTCCTCTACAGCCATCCATAACTGCGAAAGTGTTGCCGCGACAGGACGTTGTTCACGAACTGGCCTTTAGATCCTGTAACAGATATGAGCGACTGGATTCTTGTTTGACGATCTAGGTGGCCAAATAATTCGCTGGAATTGTCTAGAATGTTCCTCAAACAAATCGTGAACTATTTTGGCCCAGTGACACAGCGCATTGTCGTCCTGGAAACGTCCATCGTTGTTTGGGAACATAAAGGCCGCGAATCGCTGAAAATGGTCTCCAAGTAGTTAAACATTTCTACTTAATGGTCAGTTCAGTTTGACCAGAAGTCCCGACCAGTCTATGTCATGTAAACACAGCCCATATCAGGACGGAGCCTCCACCAGCTTCCTACATGAGTCAATGGCTCATTGGGATCTGCGCCACACTCGAACTCTTCCATCATCTTTTACCAACTTGAATCGTGACTCATTTCACCACGTAACTTTTTTCTACTCATCTAGTGCCCAATCTATATGTTAACGAGCCAAGAGAGGCGCTATAGCCGATGGCGTTTTGTTGGCAGAGGCACGCCAAATTCCGCTGCACTGTCCGCAGGAACACGTCTTAATACGTCGTACATTGAGTGTTGCTGTTCTTCGTCGCAGTGTTGCCTGTCTGTCAACACTGACACCTCGACGCAGACGTCGCTGATCTCGGTCATTAAGTAGTCAGAAATTAAATATTCACGGCACACTACTGACATTGTGGATCGAGGAATGTTCAATTCACGAACAATTTCCGAAATGGAATGCGACATGCATCTAGCACTAACAACCATTCCGCGTTCAAAGTCTGTTAATTCAAGTCGTGCTGCCATAATCATGGCTTCATGTAACCTTTAACTCTCAAAAGTAAAAACTAAAGCCTCGACACTGCACGGCACAATTATACGAAAGAAAATCACAGATTCAGATAGCTTTATGTGATTTCCAGCGGCGACGAACGTCTTGTACCGAGATGTTTCATCAGAATTTCAGATCAGATAACTAATTATATTTTCTTTATGGCAATATTTCACGCCATTTCCATCAAAATGTGCTCGGAGGTAATGTATAGATTATTTCCTTTTGTTGCATAAAGAGTGTTACAGAGTTGCTGTGAAGCAGGCGTGGAGTGTAGACGCAGCGGATATCCGCGCGCTGGAACCACCCATTGAATACCAATTGCTGGCGCTCATTGAATTCAATATCGTAAAGCACAGGGGGAAGGAGAATGCCTAAAACGTTTCACCTATAACAATTCTAGCATCCCTTGAATTTTCTTGCGATAGAAATGGTTATTGTGGATTTTATATTTTCTCGGAAAGCAATACCTTTTGATAGTATAAAAGTATTTTTACTGATCTTTCCTATAGTACAAAGGTGTTAATGTAATGAATAGGAACCTAGACACTTTTATATTTTTGCATTGTGTCATTTGCTACAACTTCAATATTTTGTGCTCCTCAGTCATTTAATATATTTCTGTCATCTGCAGGTAGTATTATATTCTCATAGGAATCTTAGTGAGTTTGGAGTGAGACTTAACCATGGGTGAAAAAATATATGAAGCTCAAGAAATCATACATATGGGCTATGATGTCCTAATGTTCTCCTTTTCTGATTTAATAATTTTAGCTGCGTTTTGGGACATATTTAGCTTTCTGTTTACTGGATAACGTTTTACAGTTACTCTGTAGTGTTTGAAAATTTTATGATTAATATAAATCAAATTCTTGAGATAAATCACAGAAGACTCATAAGGAATTAATTTTATTGTTTACTTTCTTAGGTCACCTCTTGATCAAGCAACTTAGTGTAAGTGTTAGTTAGCAATCTCTAATCAACAGAATGTGCGACAGAACCCACGCCACTCCACAGTGAGTATGGGGTGAGGTCACACTACACTTTGATGGTACTTTGTGGGTCGAATCGGTATTTTTAAACTTGGTTCCTTTCGAAATGGAAGCTTGAATACACATCATTGAGTTATAGACAAGTGTTGAAGGTCATAAACGAAATGTGCTGATTAGAGTTGTTAGGACGAGAATTTTAGCCTTAAAGTGTGCATTTGAGGTATTCAACTTAGAGGGAGGCGATTTTAAGAGGAAGACATTAGCCAATAATTGCGAAGCGTAGAAAAGTTTGTTGGCCTATGATCCTAATAAACAAACAACTAGAAACTGAAACGTGATCAAAATTGCTGTACAATGCTGTATTAATGACTGGATATTGTGGGCAATGCTGTATTGCTCTTTACTGGCTGAATGGTTGGCAGCATCGGGAGTAGATGTTTGAGTGAAGGCTTGTATTTCTCTTGTGTTTGATCCGAGAGGTGCGTCTGTGCAAAGAGAGAGCAGAGTGTTTTGAAGTGAAATTTTTTAGCATCGTTAGCTGAAACGGCGAAGAGAAATTACATTGCGTTTCAGCGGCGTGTGGTGTTGTTCTAACGCTGTCTATTCATTCTTGTCTATAACCATAACCTACAGATGGCGTTAATAACATGGCAGCCACAAACTGAGTAAAGTAATGTTACTGGGAATAGTATTTTTTTAAAAAAAAATATTAAGAAGATTGGCAACCAACGCTCCTCATAATATACGGCCACATGAACTTTATCACTTAAACTAACTTTTAAACGGAGAAGTTCACATAACTTTGAAAATGGAAGCCTTACAACAGATCAAAATGGAATAACTGTAGTTATATCAGCCTTAACGTAAAAAAAAAAAGTTTCCACATATGTAATTTAACTTTACATACAATAATCGTGACATACGCATAGCAAAAAAATAAAAAAAATAATTGAGATAGACATATATAACACAAATACAGTTATTGTATGAACAAAACACACAAACTAGATCCGCAAATTGCTGGTTATAATAAAACACACTAGGGATTTATAAACAGGTGAGTAGTTTTCAAGTAGCAGATATCGGATGTTAGTGGGAAAAGGGATGCCAAGACTGTCTATGTTTCTCTTACTTAGCACACGAAAATACTAATGACTTATACCGACAGAGCCTGAATTGTATAGGCTCCGAAGTTAAGCCGGCGTAGGTGCTGAGGGAGATGGTAATGACAAACCAAAATAATGCACGAAAAATGATTATGGAGAAATGGTGACAAAGTTAAGTGAAATAAAATTCCTGTCATCAGTATCGAGTACGAACCTAACCTAACTTCCCTTAGTGGTTTAAATGTTAGTCATTGAGCAGCTCCTGCCTTGCAGAATAATTCAACTCTTCATAACAAATCACTGCTATGGAGGGTAATAATAAAATATTGGCCACGTAAGAGAATGGTACAAGATAATGAATGGCAAATGGATTTTACATAATTAAGGTGTTGTAGTTATTTAATGTATGGCTGCATGCAAGAATAACGGCACAAACAAACATACCAATAATATCACGGTAATAAAGTAGGATGTTGAAGAAATGAGAAGTCCAAATTTAAAGTTGAATGTCAAACTTTCTAATTCTTTCGATTATTCTTTGCGATCCATGTATGAAATCTTCAATTGTTCCTTATAGGCATCTGTAGGAGCATTCAAAAACTATGTGGTTGATGGTTTGATATTCAGCCGCGCAGTCACAATCTGAACACTCAAACAGAGAAGCAGCACATCTGCTATGTTTTGTTTTATATATATTTTCTCTAACGATATCCACATTTCACGGGTATAGTTAAGCAGCATGCCTGGATCTGTCCTTTGCATTAGCCAAGCTATATTTCTGCATAGCCATTTTCCATAAAACATTTGGCAGAGACTATGGGAGGGTAGATTTAAAACAGCAAGAGTTAAACATTTCTTTATCTTGATGTTTATTTCATAAATTCGTAACAGACCCTGTCTGCGACGGATTGATGTTTAAGTTGCTTAAAACTGCGGATCGGAGTAGACTTGCTTGTGCCGATATGATACGCCTAGTTTGGTTTATCATGATATCTATCTTGACGTGAGCGCTGAACAACTAAACTGCACCGCAATATTCAGCTGAGGAGTATTCAAAACTCATTACTGACATGCGAATTATTGTGTGTTATAATAAAGAACGAATTCATAGAAAGGCGACGTATTAGAAGCAACGTATAAGAATGTAAATTTCCTTGGATTCTTCGGTGATCTAGCTAAGGCCTTTGATTTTGTTGGTCATTAGATTCTCTTGGGTAAATTAGATCATGACTTTGATTTAAATCATATCTATAAAAGAGAAAGAAATATGCGTCCATGGAGGCTGTATATACAGGCGAGGTTATGAAATCTGAATGCGGAACAATTGAACATGATGAATCTCAGAGGTCAATTCTTTGTCCTCTGCTGTTCCTTATATGAATAAATGATCTCCCACTAATATTAGGTAATAATTTGGTCCTCTTTGCAGGTGATACTAGTATATCTTTAACAGAACCATCAGTACAAACTCTTGAAAACCCTGAAAATGATAAAAGAAAATAAACAGATGGTATACTGCAAATAAGATAATATTTTACTCAGAAATAAACAAATTAAACAAAAGACAGCTATAATGTGATATCCCAAAGAAAAGCAATCAATCTAAGCAGTTTTACAAAATACTTAGGTGTAAAAAAAGAAAAATTTTGAACTGGAACCAACATATTCAACAATGTCTTAACTGTGGCCTAAGAATTGTTTGTGGAATAAGCCCACGGGATCGTGCAGAAATCTGATTAGAAATTTAAATATACTTACAGTACCAGCACAATACATATTCATAACTGGATATTGTGGGCCATTTACTCAATTGCGAATTAATCAATTTTTTGTAAAGGTAAATAACACGCCAATACAATTGAATTTTGTTTTATTTTTGTGTCGTACGCGTTTCGCTCTATTTCCACAGCATCATCAGCGACATCTGTTTGGTATTTATACATTTAGTTAGTTACATTTGGTTCACCTGAACTTTATATTGTTTATCTGTTTGGTATTTATACATTTAGTTAGTTACATGTGGTTCACCTGAACATTATATTGTTTTTTAAACCAAATGTAACTAACTAAATGTATAAATACAAAACAGATGTCGCTGATGATGCTCTGAAAATAGAGCGAAACGTGTACGACACAAAAATAAAACAAAATTCAATTGCATTGGCGTGTTATTCACCTTTCCAAAAAATTGACAATACATATTCTCTCTACTGTATTTAGTAGCAGAAAATCCTGAACATTTTAGTCTCAATGCTGACATTCTAGGAATTAGCATAACACCCAAAAAGATTACGAGTCATTGAGGGTATTATAGGAACAGGACATTTACTGCAGCTTCTCTATTTAATGTCGCACCACATGAAATATAACGATATCTACAAAACCTGATAGCTTTAAATTCAAACTAAATGAGTTTTTGCTTGAGAACCCGTTTTGTTCTGTGAAAGAATCTTCTTCTTGGGATCTAGGGGTTAGGAAGGGTAAGGCCGAATGATACTGAAAACCGATGATACGTGAACATCACTTTTTGTCCAATTGTGTGCAAGTTTCAATTAACTAGTCTCTCAGTAAATTGCACCGATATATAGTAAAATAACATGGGATATTATGCATAAGAAATTAACACTAAAATTTTAGACTCACATTTTGTGTAGAAAATACATGAGCGCTGGAAAGGGTACAAGGAACAGCTGGATTTGTCTGTGGAAATTACCAGTAACTGATCAGGATCTGGAATGGGATTCATTGAAAGACTGGAGGAGGGTGAAGAGAGTGCTGGAAGTGTATAAGGAGTATATTTGTGGTGAGGCTTGGAGAGATGTTTGTGGGAGAATTAATAATAGTGCATGAAAGGGAAAAGACGATCATGATCACATGCTGGCATTCAATTTCAGGAATAAGGGGGTAGGAAAACTTTCCTTTTTAAGTAAGAGAGTCAGGAACTGGACTGAAATAATTAACAAGCGAGGTGATGAGTAATATACCAAAAACGCTCAAAGAATTTAAAAGTTGTAATGGGTAAACGTAGGTGGGTAAAAGAAAAGGGAAAACAGGCGGGTAGGGAAATTGCCACCGGGACAAGTGCTATATCGCAATTAAAATTTATTATTATTTGTAAGTGCGGGAACGTAAGTGTGTGTAAGCATCTCAGGTGTCTGTGTTTATTTGGTATCAGTCACACAGCTAAGTAGCACAAATTAAAGTACCGGCAGCTTTTGATTTACTATCATTAACACGTGCTGATACTTTAATTTGTACGACTAAGACACCTGACAGCCCATTCATAAATGCATGGAACTTGATTCGAGGCGTCAAGCCTACCCGTTATCTTTATTGGGCTAATAATTTTAATAAGTAAAATAAAAATACTATATCAAACCATTATTAACTAGTTCTTGTCCATGTCATGGTTTTTTTTGTTATTTACTGTCATTTATCTTGGTATTATGCGCATTATGGGCCAAATCAATTTAGCAATTCGGCCACGAACTATCGCAGAACATAAATTTCAACATTTCCTTGTGATAAAACCAGTTCAGAAATCATTGTGACACACTCTAAATAGTCTGTCTCGGCCACAGCGCACGAACGCGTCTACTGCTGTTTATTACGTAATCGAGAATCCCTTCTCGCTGTCGAGCGGAGACGGACACCGATCCAGCTGTCCACAATTCACGCCTATATGGGACTTCCTGGGCCCTCCCCACTCAGCTGACAATACGTCAACTAAACAAAATACTGCACTCGTAGAACCTCAAATACGAAATTATTCATAGTTTTACACAGATTTTATATAGACATTTACACCACACCCGCAACTTCAGTCACATGGACTGTAAATGTACGGATCTCACTTAAACTATGACACAGTTAACACATCACAAGGGACGAAAAAAAAAGCAAAAAACTGTAACCTAACAATTCCGCTCGTATGCTAAAATCTCGATTAACATATCGATCTCGAAAAATAACATGGATACTAATTTCATAGCACTTTTGATCAAATTCCCCAGTGTTTATAAATCACATCAAAATGAAACATACTCTACTTAACTCCAGGGATCAAGGGCTTACATTATTTCATATCTCATAGAAATCCTACTATTAGTTTTGCGTGATCGCCTTTTGCGAAAAATTGATACTAATTTGTGGCCAATTTTATCTTCACATCATAATTAAATATGTATTAGTTTACGCCAAAGACCAGAGACTGCACATTATTTAAAAAAAAAAAAAAAAAAAAATCAAAATCCGACCAGTTTTTACATGAAACCCATTCATCATCCATACAGACAGACGCAAAGTTTAAAAACAGTTTATTCCTTTTACAGGTAATCCAAAGGAAGGAGCTCCCGATGGGCCGAAGGTCGAAAACTTTATTTCCAAGAGTCAATTCCTGGCTGTTCCGCGAGTAAGATGCGACTTCGTTGACTGAACCAGATGAAGCAAGTCTAATCGAAACTGATCTTTGGTTTCCCCTTCATAGCTCGAATACGACAATCTATGCTATCAGTGCTATAGACATGTATTAATAAAATAAAGCGTCAAAAATAATTAGATTTGAGTTAACATCAGTAGATATTTACGTGTCTAAACAGTAGCTGATTAGCAAGTACGTTGCGGTCTAATGGCTCAGCTGATTTGGTGCGTAAGTGGGGAGCGGAAGGTCCCCGGTTCGAATTCCACTCTTGGCTGGAATTTTTACGCGCTTAAAAACTGGCCTTCATCTCTGGTTAAGCTTTGCTTTGTTATGTGAAGGACGCAAAGACACTCCGTGGTTCGGATTCCACGTACCGAGTATGGTGGATAAGCGGTTAACGCTCTGGCCTCGCATTCGGGAGGACGCCGATTCGAATTCCCATCCGGGCATCCAGATTTGAGTTTTCCATGGTTTCCACAAATCACTCCAGGCGAATGCCGGGATGCTTCCTTCAAAAGGCCATAGCCGAAATCCTTCCCGTTCCTTGTCCCCAGGCCTTTCCCGTCACTAATGACCTCGACGTCGATGAGGCGTAAAGCCATAAGTAAAACAAAAAACAACAAAAAAACTGCAGGTCTCCTACACCTGATAGGATTGTTAGGTTAGAGGCGCATGCCATCCAATCGAAACTGTGTCGAAGGGCGGCCGAAATACACTTCGGTGTCTCCCGGCCAACAATGCCAATGCTTGTAGGTTATTTGCACTGTTAATATAAATTACTCTTTACTGTTAATGTAACTGTGATTAATTATAAGTGTCAATCTGGTTTTTAAATCGTGTACAATTTCAGTTAATGTATTTCAAACAAAATTTTAGTTTCTTGCAAATCTTGATTTAAACAGAAATAAGGGCCAACAATTGACACTAGGTGCTGGACTGTGCTGTAACGGGATATAATAAATAAATGGTTCCTTGCCCCAACCCTCTCCTTTGTTTATTTTACTATAAGGGGCGTCCAATAATGACGTGAAATGAAATGGGGGGGGGGGGGTCCGGAACCTCACGAAACCACACCAAGCGGGGGGGGGGAGGGGGGTCAACGGAAATCTCACGTGAGGTTTTGAAATTCTATTAGAATTGTAGAGCTAAAAAAAAAAGGGGGGGATCTCCCTCAAAATCTCACGTCATTTTAGGGGGACGCCCCCTAAGCGCTAAGTTTAAGTTATAATTTAAATTTGAATGCCCTTTGTAATTATAGTAGGAAGTACGGTTGTATCAAATTCAACTGTTCGTGTAATAGTTTCAGTTACGACCAATGTAACAAGGAGGCCTGTTTTTCTATCCGTCGCTCCACATTAATAAATGTACAACCATCGGTTTCGTTTCCTGTAATTATAATTCTTTTATGCTTCAAGAAATAATTATAAACTGGAAGAAAAAAACGGGACAGTTCCAGTAAATGGAAGAAAAAGTCAATCACTTAACCAAATGTTTGAAATTGTAGACATTATAGGTAATAAAAAAATCGGTCCCAACTTAGAGCAAATCGATTCACATGTATGTGTAATACTCATACTTATATTGTTATCAGTTTTCTTCTATTAGTCCAGTACTCTAGATGCGTCTAGTTTCTGTGTATTCTAAAATCAAACCCAACTCAGTTGGTAGTTTTAGATGTTATGAGGCTTGCTAATGGTTCTCGATGAAAGTTAAAATCCTATTTCTAGATAAAGGCTATTCATCACAGGTATATTACTGATGTAGCAAGCATTCAGGTGACTACAAACGATATGAATGAATCTTCCACACTATTTCAGTCAAGGTCAAGGGAAGACGTTAACTCTATTTAATGTCGCACTTGATGAGCCATACTTAATAAACTCATCCACGAGCGATTAGGGAATGGAATAGAATAGATTTACCGGGCGAGTAAACACAAAATTGGACAGGAGTAGCTTCCGATAAAGCACTCCGGCCATCCTGATCTGTGTTTTCCATGGTTTCCCTAGAACGCTCCAGGCGAATGCTGGGATGGTTCCTCACAATAAGCCCATGGGCGCCTCCTGCCATATCCCGTATATCCCTTCCAAACCATTACCTTTCCTGATAGGTGCAATGCACCCTCCGCCAAACACTTTTAGTGAATCGCGTAGTAATTGTAATAGTAATAGTAAAGTCATAAATATAGTAAAGATCGTGAAATGAATGAGAATCAATAAATGAATACTGGAAGAGACCAAAGGAAGGCCATGGCAGGAAAACTATGTTTACCAGGTTAATTGATTAATTAATTATTCATTAAATTAAATTGCAATGGAGCGCATGCTCCAGTGGCAATTTCCCTACCACCTATCTTCCCCCTTCCCTGCATCAACCTACATTTGCCATCAGCAAATTTTAACTTTAAATTCTTTCAACGCTTTTGGTAAATTATTCATCATTTCTCTTGGTAACTTATTCCAATCTCTGACACCCTTACCCAAAAAAGAGAATCTTCCTACACCTTTGTGCCTGAAATCGAGTGGCAGCTTAAGGTCATGGGCATCTTTTCCCTTCCATGCATTACTTTTAATTCTTACTCCAGTATCTTTCCATGCCTCATCACCAATATAGGACTTGTACACTCACTTCACCCTCCTCCTGTTTTGCAATGAATCCCAATCCAACTCTTTTATCATACAATACAATACAATACATTCATTTTCCATTGATCCCAATATAAGAGACTGGCTCTGTGGGATGTGGAAAGTTGTCAATTTACAGATAAACGGTTGCATAACAAAATAATAAGTACACCAGTAGATGTACAGTCATAGCATACATGGTACATTAAACAATTCCATAACAAAATAATACATACACCACAAGATGTACAGTCATAGCATACATGGTAAATTAATTATGTAAACTGCATTTACACAAGCTACTGGCAGTTATTTTGTTGATACCTTAAAAATAAATTCTTCGGCAGAGTAGGAGTTGTCAATTAAAAATTCTTTCAATTTTTTCCTGAATTTATTCTTATCATCTGCTAGACATTTAATATGTGTTGGGAGCTTATTGAAGATATGTATCCCTGAATATCGGACCCCATTTTGAACAAATGACAATGACTTGTAATTCTTGTGAACATCATTTTTACTTCTAGTGCCATAATTGTGTATTTTACTATTTGTTTCAAACAAAGTATAATTTGTGACTACAAAGGACATTAATGTGTATATATATACTAAGACGCTAATCTGTAACTGATTGCATTCTGCGGTAATTTCCAGAAATAAATCTAGCAGCCTTTTTTGTGGGTCCCATACTACACTACCATATTCAAGCAATGGTCTGACCAAAGTTTTGTAACCCAATTCGTTTACTTCTCTCGTACATCCCTTCATCACTCTCTCCAACAAGTGCAGAATTTTGAAACCTTTTCCTACTACCTGTCCAATGTGTCCTGCCCAGTTAAGCTTATAATCAAATGTAATGCCAAGATATTTACATTTCAAGTCTTCAACAAGCAACTCTTGCCCCACCTTATAATCATAATCAACCTTTAGTTTTTTATTTGTGTATCTAATAAGCTGACTCTTCTTTGCATTTATCTTCATCCCATGTTTACCATCCCAACTAGATATCCTGTCCAGATCATCCTGCAGCTGTTTACAGTGCTCTACCATTTTGATCCTTTTATATAACATTATATTATCTGCAAACAATCTAATTTCTGATAGTAAACAATCAACACAATTATTCATTAGAATAATGAATAGCAATAGTACCAATACACTACCCTGTGGCACTCCCATTTTTACTTCCAATTCTTTTGATACTGCAATTCCTACCCTTTCTGTTTTCTACCTTTTAAAAAATGTTCTACCAGGCAAATCACTTTCTCATCCACTCCAATTGTTATTACCTTATTTACTACCGTTTTATGGCTCACTCTGTCAAAAGCCTTTGAAAGATCTAGTGCTACTCTATCAATTTGGCCTCCCTTGTCCATCTCATCTGAAATATCTTGCATATATCCCACCAACAGAGATTCGCATGAATATCCTTGCATAAAGCCATGTTGCCTACCTGAAAACCACTTACGCTCCTCACATATATATTTCTGATGTGGTTGCATAGGGCCTATCAATCTCTCCATTAATTTACCTACCACTGATGTCAAACTGATCGGACTATAATTTTCGACTATATTTTTCACCCCTCCTTTATGTACTGGCACTACTATTGAACTTTTCCAGTTCTGTGATAAGCAGCAAGTATCCAGACTCAATTTAAATATTATTTCAAGATAAGGTACAATGTCACATCCGGCTATCTTTAAGATATCTGTAGTAATATTATCTACACCAGCCCAAATATTTTTTCAGTTTCCTCATAATATCCTCAGAATGAATTTCAATTTTTTTTGTCTGTTCATTTTTAATTGTGTTGTTAATCTCGTTCTCCGAGTTAGACCCTCCCGTTTCTGATTCATTGTCCCTAACGTTCTCACTAAACCAGTTACTTAAAATCTCTGCGTTTTTCATATCCTCAGTAACTTCTTCTCCATCCTTATTTGTAAGCGTCTCAACACCCTCCCTTCACCTCAGTTTTCTAACATAGCCATAGAAATTTCTAGATGCATCAATTAATGGTTAACTGTTTCTAGCTAAGTTTATACTATGTGCTGAAATTTTGCAGGGCAAATATCTTAATTTTGATCAAATCAATGTCTTTTTCCTGATTTATATGAATCTATGCTTCACGGATCGGATCCATGTGTCTTAGCTGTTCTATTTTTTTGATCTCTAATGGCTTAATTGTAAATCTATCTAAAATAAAACCTAAAAATTTGTATAGTGTTTTGATGTTTCCATCTGTTTTTAACGAAAGAGAAGAAATAATATACGTAGGAGAAAATATGATATCGGTTTGCATAATGTTTTCTTATATGTACCAACGTTATTTAACGAGTCAAGTGTTATTAGACAAAACCAAGCAAGAGGTGCAGTACTTTAGCTTTAAATATAGGTATACATTTCCAACAAAAAAATTAGGGTACATTTTTACCTAACTGTGGAATTTCATATTACCTGACTGTTATAATAACACCTTTGTACTGATATTACACCCATCCGTGTGTTAGATAATTTTCGTCAGGCGCCTCCCATTCAGAAATCCGTAGGCGCACCACCCACACAGAAGTCTCATCTATCTTCTCCTCTAACCCCACCACTTGCTATTCCCCCACTCTAGACCGAGCGTACAATCATATCCTATGGATCTCAGTCAATGAAGTGACGTTACAAGCTCCCATTGGTCGGACCGCTGTGTCCACGTGACCTTAAGGCACCGGCGGATAAAGGGCAATATGAGCGGGGGTGTGAAGGAGGGGTGTCACTGCCAAATGAATGTAAAGACGAGAACAGTTGTTGGGATCTTCCAAACGCGTTGCTGAGGAGAACATGGGGAGACGGATGCATGAAGTCAGATGAGACGGAAATCCGGTGCGAGATGTTGCTAGCTAGCGTGTAGAAGTGTTTGTGTGAACGGAGTCAGTTGCGTAAGTGAAGAGGCCGAGCGTGAATGTATCATTTGTTGCGATCCGGCGCGTGTTAAGTGTTTAAGAGCAGAGCGGTTGCAGTTGTTTATGCTATGCCTTCAGAAGATAGTGATCGTGTAACTGTGATGGAGCTGTGTGTTAGCAAAGAGTGGCTGCTACAGGAACTACGTTCAGATCCGTCGAGGCTGGTAATACTAGATTGCCGTAGTTCGAATGAGTACGGCGAATCACATATAAGGCATTCATTAAACTTCAGTATTCCTAGTATAATGCTAAGGAGGCTAGCTGCTGGAAAAATTGATTTAATATCAACCATTAAATGTAGAGATTTGAAAGCGAGGATTGAAAGTGCATATAAAGAAAGTTTATTTGTTTGTATGGCGATTTCGTAGTTACAGAACAGCAGCAACAGAGAAGCCAACCGACTACTTATACTGCAAGCGATACTCTTCATGTGCTAGCTAAACGTTTAACACAAGATGGCTGCCAAGTCGTATGTTTAGAGGGTAAGTAATTAGTTTAAATACATGTGTTGCATATAATGTTTAGGCCTAAGCTTGGGTTAAGTGGGAGGGGGAGGTTATGCTGCTTACAGTCAGTCCTTTGTTTATGGCAAGACAGCTTGCGCTGTCAAAGTGATTAGTAGCAAAGAGTACTTACTTTATTTTCAGATTTCTTTATTTGGTTTAAATGAAAAATAATTAAAAAAACTCTGGCATTGTATCAACGGTTTGACGCAATGCTGTAAAGTCAGATTCTATGCTACAATTTCTTTCCGCTATTTAGATAAATATAATGATGTGAGGCATAAAAATTAAAATTAGTAGTATTCAATTGCAGTTAACTCTACCGAACTGTACTTCTTAAATCTGGGTATGAAGCCAGTAAATCTTAACGCAACATAACCTCTTAATGCTGTTTATTTTTTCTCATTCAAAAGCAGCCAATTTGATTTCAAGAATTGTAAAATCACAATCATCATAAGCCTTGAAAAACTATTTCTTGCTTGCTACCTTTAGCTTTTTTTTTTTTCTTTTCTTTTTTTTTTTTTTTTTGTTGTAAATACGGAATCGTCTTCAAATACCATTATGTCCCGCTGTTATTTTCTAAGCACAAATGTTTAAAATTTTCGTTGTTCATGATAACTTTTGGTGACTGAATCCTGAGAGCTTATTTGTTTAGTTGTAAATTATATTAGTTCCATGAATTGTTTTACTGGTGTGAGAATTATTGGCGAGTTGTTTTCGTTTGTAATTCTTAGAATAAAATAGAATTTTAATATTTACACATTTCTTTTCATTTGGATAGAGCCTGATTATGATTTGGACCTGCTATAACCTCAGTTAGAGGCTAGTAAGCACTGATAAATAACTGTTCCCAGTGCTTATTGATTTGCAGGATTATTATGAACTTAAAATTTAAAGTTTTAGCCGTATCAACTTGCAAAATTCCCACTTTATCCATGTTATCAATCTCACTATTGTACCTACTTCAGCATCAAGATTTTTCTGTGTTAACTTTTGACTAAAGTTAACTTAAAATTTGTTACTTAAGGGTAACTGTGAAAAGAACTTTACTCCCACCCTCATAAAACTCTTTTCAGAAAAGGGATCACACTTCCTTTTGTATATTAACTTAAATGTGATCTTCATCATAAGAACTGAGTTATTTACGGCTTCCAGGTAGAAATGGGCATGCAGCAGCAATCTTGTCTCATTTGCACCATGTAGTTGGTATTCTCAGTTAATGTTGGTTATGTCCAAGAAATTTCAGATGTAATTGAAATGGGAGGCAAGTTTATAGAGTAGAACTGAGTCTTTCCAAGGCAGTTGTTACAGTTAGCAATTGAATGGTTGTGAATAAGGTTAAGTCCAATAGTATAAACCAGAGTGTGACTTGCTGGTTGATGGAATTCTTAAGAGGTATGAAACAAAGAATCAATGTAGGAAATGCAATATCGGAGTAGCAGGAAATTAGAACAGATGTGTCGTATAGTAGTGTTCTGGGACCATTGTTCTTTATTCTAATAAATGATTTGCAGCCAGAGGTTAAGCTGCTTGCATTAATACAATCCTGTATAACAGGATTAGATCGAGAGTAGTGTGAACAAATGCAGAGAGATCTAGGTGGATAGTCATAATATGAAGATAAATGCCTAAAAGAATCAGCTTGTTAGGTACACAGATAAAAAAGGAATGTTTTCTGTGATTATTTCATGGAGAAGGAATTGCTTAAGGGCTTAAAATATAAATATGTTGGGAATATCAATTAACAGTAAGCTAACTGGGCATGGCACATTGTAGAAGTTGTACAGAGAGGATGTAGAGTATTGCATTAGTTGGAGAGGATAATGAGGGGGTCAACCAGAGAAATAAGACAGATAGGTTACAAAACATGGCTCAGGCTCTTGCTACAGTATTGTGGGATGATATGGTACACACATAATGAGTATCAAATATTGACTTGAGAGGGAGAGGGTGCATTTGAGGGCTGCTAGATTTGTCTGTTAAAAGTGGCAAATACTATACTCGATAATTGAAATGATATAAGGAGTTAGGTAGTTAGTTGTTGGAGGATAGAAGCTGGGTGAAGAGTCTTATGGGCATGTATAAGATATTTACTGGTGATTGGTCTTTGGTAAATATTACTTGCCAGTGTGCTGGGGCGCCCTCACTGGTTCAGGAGGGTACAACGAGACTGGGAACAAGCCCAGACTCCAGTGTACCGGCAATCCTGATTGTGGTGTTGAGGCTGTTTTCCACAGCCATCAAGGAAAATATCCTGGGGCGGTCCCCGATTTCTGCCTCATAAGCTATGCACTTCTCGGATTTCTCAGATAAAAAATATACTTATCACACAGTAAATATAGTTACACATTTCGTAGACAGATGGCAACACTTCACTCCCCCCCCCCTTTCCCAGTAATTCATAGTACAACCTATTAGTAGGTATAAAACGCTTGATGTCGGCACAGGCATGTGGTCATAAAACTGAAGCTCTAAATTTGACTATGCCAATGATGAGTGAAACTCGTCAAAGGCAGCCAACCCCAAACTGTTAGGAAAATCTGGTGAAGAAGACTTGGGTAAATATTGGTGGAATATTTAGAAACAGTGTATGCAAGGATAAAAAGGACTGTGATATTAAATTTTTATTTATTTCAGCCGAAGTTTAAATTTTCATTTGTTGGTAGAGGAGTCAGTGACAGGAAAATGCTGCCTAAGGAGGTGGTGTACACTATATCCCAGACTATACAGGATTTTAAAGCAAGAATTATATGCATCTTGACTAGGACTGTAGGAATATTGCCACAAGAGTATGAACTTTATCATAATTGATTAATGATAATAAATTTGTTGCTATTCCAGAGTGCCACTTTGAATCACTGTTATATACTCTGTTCATTTAATTTGAGTGTATGTGTTAAAGTGGTTGAAATGTTAAGATTTCTTATGACAGTTGCTTTAAGGTATATCAGTTTTATTTCAGAATGTAGAGTGGTAAAATGAATTAACATGGGTAAAGAAAGACGTACTTGTAGATATAGCAGTGAACTCGGTGTGATGGTAAATAAATCATGTAGGAAGTCAAGTGGGATCCTTGGTGGGAGATGCATAGTATTGTGGTAGCAGATTGCTTAGATCATTGTTTAAATATTCTCTCACACTGTGTATTACTCACTTGTTGCTGACTTTAGTAAGTATATTTTTTCTCATTGTTTAAGTGTTTCTTTACTTTGGTTACGTGTTGGATATTTTTGGTTCTTCTGAATTATGTTTTCTCTTCCTTTTTGAATTTTTGTGTAGACGTCAGAAATATTATGCCTATTTTGCTCAATCCATATACCGTGGGTGAGACACTGAGTCCTGTTTTTAGCAGTCATGTTTTTACATTAACCTACATTCCATCTAAAAATAAGCTATTCAGAGAACTATTTAGAGATGAAAATGTCAGTAATTAATTTGTATTTGATTGTGTATAAAAACTGAACTTGTGTCTTGATTTTCCATGAATCACTGAATCGTTTTGTGTAAGGTTTACATTTAATTCTAATTAGTAAACATTTTTGTTTATTAATTACATGTTTAGAAAGACAGGAACTAGACCATAGATAGTAAATGTATGTTAGTTCTTAACACAAGTGGTGGCAGCCGACACACATTAAACAATCAATTTTAGGCCATGCCATTGGCTTTATGAGATTTTATAAACATTGAATCAAGTTTGCATCCTACTGCATTCTTACACCTTTGTAGCGAAGAATATAGAATTACCTAACCTGAAACTTCCTTCTGAATAGTGAAATGATAATTCATTGAATATTTGTTTCCTCTGTTGTAAGCATTAGCATAGCCTTCATTATTGAACCTAAATAATGATAAAAAAAAAATCATAGCATTGATTTTGGTCCTGTTTTATTTGAAGGGGATTATTTTGTTATCTATTAAGGATTTTCTCTAACTATGCCTTGTTAATACAGATTTAAAGGAGTATCCTGCAAAGTGAGGCACACAACAACTCATCCTTGAATTTCATGACTTTCAGTTGCATAGCCAGACAATGCCAAAACTGTTGGAGTATCTTCTATGAAATGAGAACTGTGTACTGAAAAATTATGTGAGAAATTGTTTAAATGCAGTATTGGTACAGTTTTAGTCTTGTTGCAACATTTTCCTTTGTTTTCCCTTCGTGTGTGCAAAATCCAGGCAGACTGAGTTTAAACATGCTATGTCAAGAGGTATTTTTCCCCCCAAAACATTTGTATATGTCCATAGAGTAATGTAATTTGTTTTCATGTATCTCCTATACTCTGGTGAACATTTAACATAATATTAAATTCATTTTCACATTTTTGTATTTAATCTTCATAAAAGATATGACTATCATTGACTTTTACAATGTACCTGAAATAAAAAAAATCATTGCATTCTAGTTCTTGAGCTGTTAATCAGCTCACTTTGTAGAAATGTAAAGTCCTTTTCATAGATAGCTGAAAAGATTTTTTGTTGTCCAAGATAAAATTAGAATAATACCTACCCAAATCTGTTGATTACAAACATATAAGTTTTAAATCTCTTTGTGGGGATAATTTTCTTTGCTGTGCATTCTATTTGGCTGTATCAGGAATTTGTTGGTTTAGTTTGAGTACATGATACCAACAAAACTGCAACAAAGAGATTTCTTAATTTCACATAGTATTAAAGTTCAAAAATGGGGGGGGGGGGGGGTGGAGGGGGTTTGTGGGAATGCTGTTAGGCAATACTGAGATAGCTTGTTGTGATCACTGGACAAGGGAAGCAAATAAAATCTGGTTTGTAGTTTTTCATGGTTGAGATTGGCTGTGATGGAGAATTTACAGATACAATTTTTGTCTCAGTTCTGGCGGTATTGTGTTCTCGGACATTGCCGACTTGCTTACATATATATTTTTGAAATCATTCATACCTGTGTACGCTTCACAATTCATCTCTTTAACTTTAATTTAATGCTTACTGAAAACCAGGAATACCTCTTATACCTTTAGGTGTAAGAACAAATTTTTAAGTGAACAAGATTTGGCAGATCGTAGAATGCCTTTAATCTATGGGATTACTGACCTCGGGTTAAATACCTGTTATAGATGTTTTTTGCCTAATGAGCCAAATTATAGTTATCATATGATTCAATTCAATTTGCACAGTTTTTCAGTTACAAATTTTTAATGTTTATCTTGAACCAACATATACGTAAAATAATTTGCGGATTCTTATATTCATTTCATGACCATAAATTAATCTCCGCCTACAGAAATTGATGGTTATGTGTAATGTCTAGTTCTTTTTATAGCACGTATAACTTAGCCAGATGTGTGATTTTTTGTTTGTGTTATTCCAGATGGCTGTAGCTTTCCTCCATCTGTCAAGGGGTCTGGTTTTTTATATGAGTGGCGTTCATTCCTTGTTCTTCCTGTCAAGCACCTTGTCGTACATGGTGCTTAATTTTTTTTAAAAGTCCCCTGTCTAACTGTTTCAATTTATTAGTTTTTGCCCATGGTTTCATTTTTGGACATTTAATGCCCTCCGAAATTATGTTTTTCGTGTTTTTTGGTTTGTTTACAATCTTTTTCATTCGTATGTTTTAGCGTGGTATTTTATGAGATATTCCCCTTTTGTTTGCAGTTTCGTTGTAGTTAACTCTTTTTAACTTGTGGAAGACAGCAACGTTTTTGTTTCTGAATATTTCGTAAAAAAAAATCTGTACTTTTTTATTGCCACTACGCAATTCTCATCGGCAGTAGTCATACTTTTGTTAGAGATATCATATACCGGATATAAAACTCGTAAATCTGATGAGGGCGATGCTGCTGAATCGTTTCTGCTGTTATAGCTGATGTCATGCGAAAAGTGTTTTGTTGACATCCAGTAAACTTTGTATATCTGACTAACTAGAGTTTCTGGGAAAATTTGAAAGTATTTGCGTATGTTCGTACGGAAAGGATTTTGGGATAATGGATGAAAAGAGCCCAAAGCAAATTTATCCAGCCAGTATGAGTTTGATCTGCTGTTGTTTTGTACGCGTCCTGGGTGTGCAGCCAGAGCTGGGCGTGGTTTTCTGATATCGACCTGCCTCCGCAGGCCGGGAGCTGGGACCCGGCGTCCTACCTGTCAGCTAAGAAATCACAAGAGTTTAAACGACGCCACCATAATTCTGCGATTCATGTTTATAGTGATCAGAAATGAAAACCAACGATCATGGGGGTACTCTGATCGTTGTCCGTGCGTGTTTAATGGACTATTGTCGGATTCTTGAGATGTGTATGGCGCCTGATGCTGTTCATTGACGGTCGTTAGTATCAAGGACAGAGCTGAGAACATTTCCTTTGAAGTGTACTCATGCTTGCAACGCAGCGAGAATAGAAGGTATCAAATGAGGAAGTTTGTCGGTTGTTGACAGTGTAACTTACCCAAGATGTTGGTTTGGTAATACTATTCGTTGCGTTACGAATTCGTAAACCATAATCTTAAATCTATTTTTTTTTTTTTGCTTTTTTAATTTTTACCACCCAGCGCTATTATAAAATTTATTTTGAGGTCCAAATTCAATATTTTCATTGGCTGCCGTCATTAATTAATCGTAGATGTTCGTACTAACCTGGTCTAACAATTATTCCTTAATACTTCCTTTTTTAAGCTTTGTAGCTGCCTTTCCGGTCTCATTGTCACATACTTTCGAGCTGTACCGAACAATTTAATATTAATATTATTTTATTCCTTCAACAAACGCGCAGTATGTTCTTCTGTTGCTCCTTTTTTTCACTCCACCAGACGATGTTAAGTTGTAGGTGCTTCGATTCTTAATTCGAGGTTTTGTGCCCTTTTTACAATTTGATTTCTTATCGGAAAAAGAGCCTCGATTTTTAAATACAGGTACATTATTGGTTCTTGTGGAGTAGCCTTCGAGAGAAAGTCTCTGTCACAACCAGCATCCAAACTGAACTGCAAAATCTTATCTTCTGTGTTCCTCGTCTTGTTTTAAAACCGCGTATCTTTCGTGTTCAACATAGGTTGCAGTAACAACCTGCTTAACAGCAAATAATAATGTTTATGGGTGAACGTTTTGGATTCGTATTCAGATTGGTTTGACATTTTCTGATTCAATCCGTGATGGCATATTATAGTCGAAGATAAACGATAACCGTGTAGTGATCCGCTTGTGGCATTAAGTGAACCACAAATCGCATTTCCAAGACTTGCATCATTGTTACTATTTAGAAGGTATCTTACATTCTATATGAATCAATAAAATGCCAACTATTTGTTGTTTTTACTTAGATGTAATGATCTCTGCGGTACAAGACTCTTGAAAGTTGAATTTCTATGGATGAAGTGTATTTAAGTAAAGGGAATTACTTTTTAAGGATTGCATGGAAGTAGAATTTTCCGTCAAAATTAGATCCCTTCCCAATTCTTACTTTTGACTCTAAAATATTTGCTTAGCCCTATACAATGAAATTTATTTAGAAAACTGTACCTAATTGCATGTGTTCACTGCTTATGGTGGAGATGCCTAAACTGTAAAATTTGGGATTTTCGTCTGTCTGTCGGGAATCTAACGAAACTGCACGCAGTGATAGCTTACGCCAGCGGGTAACATATAAGATACTTTTATGCAAATTACTAATGTAATTACCTGTGGTACAGGGGCTAAACAATAAATTTTTGTCTTACGCAAAATCTAATCAATGGATTTGAACGTAGCTGCACAAAGTGTCATCAGTTAATATGTAGGATACTTTTCATCCCGAGTAGTACCATTTTTCGCCCATAATACAGAGGCCAAACGAATATATTTTAGAATTTTTGTATGTGTGTGTAAGGATCAAGCAGAAACCTAATATTTCAACGGAACTGCACGTAGTAAAAGCTTACGCTAAGTTTCGATGTGACATCAACACGGTGAGAAATAAAAATTCTGAGCTAATTTAATTGTTTCATAATAGAATCGTCAATATAATATTGTCTGGCGCAAATCTTTTCTTAGTCGAAATGTTTACCACGAATAGCCCTATATACGCGGTGACGATATATTTAAATTGTACGAACTGTAACGTGTCAACTATAAGATTCCATTAGAGATTTCGCACACGTGCCAGGTAGCACCATTTCAAATATTGCTTGCAGAGAAGCTGCGTGCACAATACTGAAATGTGCTCTTGGGTCTCCGAATTAACGTCCGTTTCTGGGAGCGGTAGAAACACATGATGCACACAAACGTGTTAAAAAGATTGGCATATAACGTAAATTCAGAAGGAAAGGATGGAGTCCAAGAAAGAAGAAGAAAAAAAGAAACAAATCTTCTTCTCTACCTTTTCCTACCCAGCCAAGATTTCTTTGGTAGTTTATCTTTGAATTAAAAGCATCTTAAATTCTATGTGGACAAATCCGCGAGCACAGCTAGTGAACAGTAATAGCGAATATGAATGGGATCTGACTGCTGTGGAAATGTAGTTTTTGAGACAGATAGTCGACATCTGCGAAAGCTTATCCTATACTATAAAAAGAAAACGTGGTAAAGCAACAAATGAAGACGCGGGTGCAATTACGCGTGAGGCAATGCCTAGAAAACATTTTCCTGCTCTACATGTTGGAATGGGTATCTCTAGGGCAACTGCTATGGAAGAGCTTCATCATTTACTACTGTGAGAGAAGTAAGGCTTTCTGATTTTAAAATTTTGAATTTTTTCACCTAATGCAATCCATATTTATTTAAAATTCGGTAAAATATTTCGTTTTTTTCCCAGTGCTTTATGGCTTGTCGAGGTCGTTAGAGCCAGGAGAGAATAGATATAAAGTAAAAAATTTAACGAGGTGTCGTTACAGATAATTTTTTGATTCGAGCTTTACAGCTAGTCGATGTCTAAGTCGTTAGAGCCTGGAGAGGAAGGGGGAGGCAAGTTACGGGAATGAATTCGGCAGTCACATTTTGAAGGAACAATTCATGAATTTGTGTAGAGTGATTTCGAAATTTAATCAGTCAGGCGGGGATTCGAATCCGTATGCGTTACCGCTAAACACTGGGCTCGGTTTACAGCTGTCACAGATGACGCAATCTAGGCGTATGTACACACTTTGACTTTAAATCTGACCGCCGTGAAAAATTCTATCACTCTTATTTTGCACAATCTGGCATCAATGTCATCCCAGGCAACAGTAACGCAATACTGGCTCCGCCTCCTCGCAATTTCATTGGTGGATATTTTATTCAGAGCCATCTATACTGCAGATTTTTCATTTCCTTAAGTCAATGCAGGAAACAATTGGCCAACAGGTAGGAATTAAGCTCCTCCCACTGACGATTCTTATTGGCTGATCAGTTCATCATCCTACCATTACATTTCTATAATACTTTACCAAAATTCAGATCTTGAAACGTTCCTAAAAGTTCTAATTAACGGGATTGTATTAAAGTGAGGCAGGAAACAGGCTCAATGCTATATATTACTACGGTTGATTAGCATAAAACTATAACGATAAGATTGTTATACTCATTTTGATAATTCCTTCGGATAATATTTCACTCATATATCTGGTCGGTCCACAAACCAAGGGATAATCATGTTCCATGAGGTAGAATTTTTAGTACTACGAAACTACAGAAACAAGAAATTATTTCGGAAGTGTCTCTCTCCAAGATGGATTGAATGAAACAGTGTTCCTTCGCTGAATTGTATACGCCTATTCGAGGAAAGTAGCACCGAGCTTGCAGTGGTCCTATGGTTAGCGCTCTGGGTTGCTGAGCAAGCGGTTCCGAGTTCAAATCCAAGTAGTTTTTTTTTTTTTTTTTTTTTTTTAAATTTAGAATCTATCTTTACTTGTATTTTATTTTTAAGCGTACCGAAACTGCACATTGCTTATAAGTATAAGGTATAAGGAAAGAAGATAAACATCTGCGAAACTACCCAATGTTTCGTAACTAATAGCCGACGTAAGCATGAAAGATTTGCGGCAGCAGAACTGACGAAAATCTACACGGGTTTCAAGCCGCGCCGAAATCATATCATCTGTCCCTTTTCAAACGACACACATGTTTCCAATATATTTTATTTCACAGTAGAACGATCATCGCGTTTCAGAAAGAAATAATTTACAAGAGGAATTATTGCTCTCTTTGT
>CM061921.1:269142462-269238493 GCA_031002005.1 Vandiemenella viatica | reverse complement strand
TTTGTCCTACGATAATAATCTGGTTGTAAATTTTATAGTGACAATGGTCGTTTGATTTGTTGCGGTGCTATTATTTAGTTCTGCGCGATTACCTCTCATTTATTTATATAGTGCATAATCATTATCGTCCATCTACAGAGAGAGCAATAATTCCTCTTGTAAATTATTTCTTTCTGAAACGCGATGATCGTTCTACTGTGAAATAAATATATTGGAAACATGTGTGTCGTTTGAAAAGGGACAGATGATATGATTTCGGCGCGGCTTGAAACCCGTGTAGATTTTCGTCAGTTCTGCTGCCGCAAATCTTTCATGCTTACGTCGGCTATTAGTTACGAAACATTGGGTAGTTTCGCAGATGTTTACCTTCTTTCCTGACGCAGTTAGGAAAGAATCATGGATACCTTATACTTATAAGCAATGTGCAGTTTCGGTACGCTTAAAAAATAAAATGCAAGTAAAGATAGATTTCTAAATTAAAAATAAGAACTACTTGGATTTGAACTCGGAACCGCTTGCTCAGCAACCCAGAGCGCTAACCATAGGACCACTGCAAGCTCGGTGCTACTTTCCTCGAATAGGCGTATACAATTCAGCGAAGGAACACTGTTTCATTCAATCCATCTTGGAGAGAGACACTTCCGAAATAATTTCTTGTTTCTGTAGTTTCGTAGTACTAAAAATTCTACCTCATGGAACATGATTATCCCTTGGTTTGTGGACTGACCAGATATATGAGTGAAATATTATCCGAAGGAATTATCAAAATGAGTATAACAATCTTATCGTTATAGTTTTATGCTAATCAACCGTAGTAATATATAGCATTGAGCCTGTTTCCTGCCTCACTTTAATACAATCCCGTTAATTAGAACTTTTAGGAAACGTTTCAAGATCTGAATTTTGGTAAAGTATTATAGAAATGTAATGGTAGGATGATGAACTGATCAGCCAATAAGAATCGTCAGTGGGAGGAGCTTAATTCCTACCTGTTGGCCAATTGTTTCCTGCATTGACTTAAGGAAATGAAAAATCTGCAGTATAGATGGCTCTGAATAAAATATCCACCAATGAAATTGCGAGGAGGCGGAGTCAGTATTGCGTTACTGTTGCCTGGGATGACATTGATGCCAGATTGTGCAAAATAAGAGTGATAGAATTTTTCACGGCGGTCAGATTTAAAGTCAAAGTGTGTACAATCCGCAACGTGCAACTCACTGCTTTCTATAGTGATTATGAGTACAGAAAATAACCGAACCCTGGGAGGTAAATGAACTTCTACTTCGAAAGGCCAAGATACTTTTTGATCCATAATAAATATAAAGTAAAATGTTTCCTTGTACTCGCATAGACGAGTACACGATCGGAGAATTTTTCAGTCTGGCTGAGCTGAGAGTAAATTGATTTTTCAATTAACAGAAAACAGTTTTGTGAACAAAAGTAGTAATAAAATATAGAAATCGTGTACAATTGTGTTTGGAAATTTGGGTTTACAAGAACCAATTTAATTTTTGGCCCGCTTGTGGGTTGTTTTTTTTTTGTCAATGTTCATAACTTAGTACAAGATGGCGAGCTACAGTTGTCATTATTGTGTATTATCCGAGTAGTGGGTTTTATGGTATAAGCTCTTAATCTTTCTATCAGAACATAACCAAAATCATATTTTGTGTTACAGGAGACCATGCTTACATCAAAATAAGGACTTTATATGATATACCGAAAAAAAACTATTTAACCTTACAATTTCTTTTATTTAATTCTGATATGCATCAGTTTTGTACATAATACCCAACTAACATGTTCTCATGAGTTGCAGAGCGACAAAAATAAGTTGAAAGTGACTTGTGAACTTGAGCACTAAATGCTATTGATTCAGTGTTAATAATACTTTCGGTCCATTCAAAGTCGAGTGCGAAAAAGATGATTCATACCACCATGTTCTATGATGCCAACCAAGACTGTGATAAACAGGATTGTTTGATCTGAAGTTTTTATCCTAAGGATGGGATGCATTTGTTGACATCTGTCTGTGAAACGCGTAACTTGTGTTCTGTATGATAAGTGTATTTTTGTTTGCGAAATGTGTAATTTGCGGAGACCGTCCCAGCATTCCCCAAGGTGATTACAGGAAACCTGAATCAGGACGGCTGGTACGCTCGTGGTAACGCTCTGGTCTCTCAATGCGAATACTGGGATGGTGCCTTTAAAAGGCACTTGTGATTTAATGTACTGTTGAAATCTCTTAGCTGGGGCTCTAAGGTTAAAACTTACCGTCGGTTTCTCCAATAAATATATATATATATATATATATATATATATATATATAAAAGAAGTCTTGAGTTTTTCAGCTTCACGTTAATGAAGTAGTTGTGATAGAAAGAATTTCTTGCTTACAAAAGTAAGTACGGTGTTTTACTTTTCGTTCCCGACCTGTGGTAACTCGCAAATTTTTACTAGTGGAAAAATTAAAAAAACAAACAAACTAAAGGACGTTAGTTATAAAGTTTTGGACAGCTTTAGCTGAGAAGCTTTATTAATCACCAGGACGATATAACGAACTGCAGAGTAGTTTTGTCGTCGCTTGACAAGGACTTCAAAACAATGTCATTTGTGAATTACAGAAACTGAATATATTGGCGTTTCCAGATTAAAATCCAATTGTTTGTTCACGCATATCTGAATGTGAATAATCGAGACGCCGAATTAATTTAGTACTAAATCTTCATTTCAGATTTTTAACGTAGCTCGTCATAACGCTTGTATTCTGGCCACATATATTAAATTATTCTTAAAACTGTGAAATGTTTTCATGCTGTTTAGACATGTTTCATTTTTCTTTATATGAAGTCTGCGAATGAAAGAATAAAATCAATTTTAACGAGTTAATATACAGTCTATTAAGATATCCTGTCGAAAGTACTGAGGCGCCGCACACTGGATCAGGGAGTTACAACGGAGCCGGGCACGAGCCCAAGACTCCGCGTACCGGCCGTCCTTTCTGTTGTTTTTAGGCGGTTTTCCGCAGCCATCAAGATGAATGTGGGGACGATAAACCACACATATCACACACATAACATAGTTAGACATTTCGCAGACAAGATGGCAACACCTAACTTCCTCCATTAGTACGTTGTACGACCTTCCAGAAGGTGTAAAATGCTTGGCTTCAGTAAGGGTATGCGGCTGTAAAACTAAAGTTTCAAATTTGACCATGCCAGAGTAAAATCCATCAAAGACAGCCGACCCCTAATGTTGGGAAATGGTGGTGTAGAAGAAGTAGCTAATTAGACGTATTAATCAAGATTTGATGAATTTATACAGTTGTAATTACCTTCCGGGTTTCGTTCTGTATAACATAACATCTGCAAAAGTGTAAAATCTTAAATTCGATGAATTTACTTCCCTTTATCATCTTGAACCGTTTCCAGCCTCTGATGGGATCTGTCAGTTCTTCCACTACTGTCCAACTGATTCCTCTTTTATATTCCCTTAAGCCATGGTCGCCCTCAAGGCCTCTTTCTTTCGAATTTCAGGTTACACAATTTCTTTGGTTCCCTTTCAGCACTCATCTTCTTCATGTGCTCATACCATTCAGTTCTCTTCTATTTCGGTTTCTTTGTAATAACATTCCTCACACGCTCCAATCCTACTTGAGGCTTTATTTCTGAAGCCTGAATTGTACTAATATGCTTTGGAACCGTATGCCAATATCGGCACAAAGCAAATCCTGTAAATAATCTCGTGGCCCCATTTCAGGCCTCAGACAAACCTACATTTCCTTTGCTCTTTTGCATTTCCCCCCTGTTCTTTTCTACCACTCTTCCCAAATACTTGAACTCTTCTTTAACCTTCAGTTGCTTACCACAGAATATGACAGCCTAATTAGACCTATTAATCTTTCGAGTTGTAATTACTACTTCGCTCTTTTTTTACAGATAATTTAATGTTGCAGAATATAACTTTTTACGCCACACATGCAGTTGTTTTCGCACTCCTGCTTCAGTTACCCGATACCATTACATCATCTGCAAACACCATAAATTTTATGGTATAAATAACCTTCTAAGTCTGCTAGAGTGTCTAGCAGACTCAGAAAGAGGCCAACTCCTCTGAGGACGACCTAAGGCCTGATCGAAACGTTGGGAAGAAGAAGAAGAAACATTTCGACGCAGTGCGAGCCTCGTGAAGCTATTTCTAGCAGTATGACGGCTGCGAAAATGGCTAAATCTTTTACCAAGGATTTTATGTTTTTCTCCCGATCTTACTGATCATCTTTACTATTTCATACATACTACACTAAATAGAATCAGGGAGGGAGCACTTACGTGCTTGAAACCATTGTCTAATCTGAACCATGATGATCTTTCAAAACAGTTTCACACAACTGTCGTACATACTCGTAATTCTTTCAGTCAGTACTTTTCTGACTTTTTTCCCTTTCAACATTTCTCTGCAAATACGGTCACGTGATGTCCCAGAATGCACAATTCGGTATTTTTCATACTCGTAATGCCCCTCTTGTAATGAATTGTCTTTCTGCAGACATTAAACCCACTTTTTACCTTCTTGGTCTGAAGTCATATTGTTTCTCTCCACTACTTCCCTTATCCTTCCATCCATTACCTTGTCAGATATTTTCACTGAATGGCAAAAGAGGGTAATTTGTCTGATATTTGAAAATCGGAGCAATTATAGCCTTCTTCCCGACTTCCAGTATAGTCTTCTCATTCAATAGACCTAAGCATTGTGTAACAACCGTATTCCCTACATGCCATTTGCTACTATCACGTCCACTGATACTTTGCCCATGCCACATGTTTTGCCACTTTCATTTTCTTTAATGCATCCTCGATTACTCTCCATTTCAAGTTTTCCACCACCTCTTCTCTATCGTCATCTTCCATATCTCCTTCAACTCATCCAGTTTATCTCCTGTGTTAAACCAACTCTTTTATCACTATCCAAGACAATCCAAGAAAACTTTCATGTTCACAGTGAAAGGTGCTACTGTGCTGAGACGAATATTGGAACATACAACCACATTTACCGTTTCGTGCGTTGCGGTTCGTCGATAACGTGTTGATTGGAACCGAAAGTGGATATTTTTTTTTCCCATCAGTCTCTCGCCTGGTTTGAGGCAATCCTCTACTTCTCATCTTCAACTAATCTCTTCACCTGAATTTACCCCACACAACCTACGTCCTCAGTTATCTGCTTCACACATTTCTAACCTTTGCCTTATCTACAACTTCTTCCCTCGACAATTCCTCCAATAACAAGTTAAATAACCCCGCATACCTTAAAATAAGCCCCACCTTTCTGTCTCTTCTTTTCTTGAAACTCTTCAATAAACCGCTTTCCTCCCCACATCATTTCAAAAACACGTTCATTTGCATCTTATCCGTCAATTTAGTTTTGAGCATCGTTCTATAGCACCACAATTCAAATGCTTCAGTGTTCTTTCTGGTATTTCTGAAATTCAAGCTACTTTTGTATAAAGTTCTGCACTCGGTACATACAATTTTGCACTGAAGAGCCAAAGAAACTGTTACACCTGTCTAATATCGCGTGGGGCCCCCGCAAGAACGCAGAAGTGCCGCAGCACGACGTGGCATGGACTCTACTAATGTCTGAAGTAGTGCTGGAGGGAATTGACACCATGCATCCTGCAGGGCTATCCTTAAGAGTACGAGGGTGTGTAGATCTCTTCTGAACGACACGTTGCAAGGCATCCCAGATATGCTCAATAATGTTAATGTCTGGGGAGTTTTGTGGCCAGCGGAGGTGTTTAAACTAAGGAGAGTGTTCCTGGAGCAACTCTAGCAATTATGGACGTGTGGGATGTCGCATTGTCCTGCTAGAATTGGCCAAGTCCGTCGGAATGCACAATGGACATGAATAGATGCAAGTGAGATGCGTACGTACGTGTCACCTTTCAGAGTCGTATCTAGACGTATCGGGGGCCCCATGTCACTCCAACTGCACACGCTCCACACCATTTCAGAGCCTCAACCAGCTTGAATAGTCCCCTGCTGACATGCAGGGTCCATGAGATTGTCTCCATACATGTACACATCCATCCACTCGATGCAATTGGAAACGAGACTCGTCTGACCAGGCAACATTTTTCCAATCATCAACAGTGCCATGTCGGTGTTAACGGGCCCAAGCGAGGCGTAAGGCTTTGTGTCGTGTACTCAGCAAGGGTACACGAGTGGGCCTTCGGCTCCGAAAGCCCATATCGTTGATGTTTCGTTGAATGGTTCGCACGCTGACACTTGATGGCCCAGTATTGAAATCCGCAGCAATTTGCGGAAGGGTTGCGCTTCTGTCACGTTGAACGATTCTCTTCAGTCGCCGTTGGTCCCGTTCTTGCATGATCTTTTTCCGGTCGCAGCGTTGTTGGAGATTGGTGTTTTACCGGATTCCCGGCGCACTCGTGAAATGGTCGTACGGGAAAATCCACACCTCATCGCTACCTCGGAGATGCTGCTGTGTACCATCTCTCGTGCGCCGACTATAACACCACATTCAAACTCACTTAAATCGTGATAATCTGCCATTGTAGCAGCAGTAACCGATCTAACGCCTGCGCGAGACACCTGTTGTCTTATATAGACGTTGCCGGCCGCAGCGCCGTACTCTGAGAGTTTACATATCTCTGTTTGCATACGCGTGCCTATACCAGTTTCTTTGGCTCTTCAGTGTATAAACTTCTTTCACAATCTTGGGTTGATATTTGAGAGGAAATGGTTTCTATTTTGGAAACTGTTCTTTCTGCTAGTTGCTTCTGCCATCTGTTGTAATTTATTTCCTATATAACATTATTCTACCTGATTTTATTTTTAATTTATTACTGTTACTACAATTTCTGCAATATTTCATGGCTTTTGATTTGTTTTGTATTGAATCCGTGTACTTCTCCAGTATTTTGTTCGTACCGTTCAGTAATTTATCAGTATCCTCGTCCTGTTCTGTTAGAGGACAAAGTCGTCAGTAATTCGCAGCAAACCGATTGTTTCTCCTTCGAACACTTGTGCCACACTCAAATTTTTCTTTTATTTCCTTGATTGCTTCCTCTACATACAAGTTGAATATTGTTTGAAATAATTACAACCCTGTCTCAGTAAATTTTTTACTGATTCTTGTATCTCACCATTCTCTACTTCTATTCCTACCCATGTGATTCTTCTGTGTCAATATTTAATACTCGACTTCTTTAAAATTTTGAATGTTACTAAATATTATTTGAAGGAATTCTTCCTTGAATGTTATTAGCAGGTGATTTGAAGGAATTTGCCCTTTACCAGTTTTGCGGAACCATCCGAGTATTCAGCCATAGTAATTTTTGGAAAGTATTGAATCTCGAACTGGGAAAGGCCATTGCAGAATTCGAAACGAAATGCCAGAAGGCTTCCACATGTTTAGACTTGCGCCAGCTGTACGCTGAATGATTCACTGAGCGTATCATATAACGAGTCGTGGCTGAGAGTCGGTTCATATAAAACTAAAACATCAGATAGGCGGATAACTTGGGCGTAACGTGTCATAACCCGACAGCCATTAGGTGCGATGTAAAATTTAAATAATTTGACTACGGATTCGTTCTGATAGCTGTTTTACGTTGTATTTCGTAATCATCGCAGCTGTGACGGGTACACTATTTGTGCCTCAGAAATCCACAGGAACACATTTGCACAAAGCCTTGACTGATGGGAAGACTCAGTCCCCCCTGGAGAGAGAATCCCAGAATTCCTTCACCGAAGGCCGAGTCCAGCTGAAACTCTGCGATCAATCGAATGAATTCAATGAGTTATCTCGATACCTAAAAGAAAGTGGCTGCAGGCAGAAATGAAGAATCTCTGTTGGGAATCTAAAATAAAATAAAAATTTCAGACGCAGCGAGAGAATAGACGTTGTTTGGAAACACAAAGTGCAATATTTTAGCAAATTAGAGAAAAATTAGTACCATTAATATTTCTTAAGGTGGTATAATACAGCAGATCGGAAAGAAATTAGTAATGGGTTTCTGCAATACGCAGGGTAAATCAAAGTTTTTCTAACGATAATTTTAAAAGCTACCCAACTGGCAGATAATCAACATTAAGTAACGATCAAAGAACTAATTTGTTCGAATAAACGATCAGATGTTCTGCTAATGTTACTATGTAGATGCCAAAAAGTCGTAGAATTCCTTGATGGAAAGAGTCTTGCTTCTGAACACCTTAAAGCTTATCCTGCGCAACTTCATGCCGGTGTAATCGATAAACGATCATAACCTGATACAGAATCTTCGACACGGAACAGCATGCAACACGTTTTGAAAAAGTTAAGCGCCGGAAATTATTATGCGCTTGTTGATGAGTACTGGATTTATATGTGCAGTCTTTGAATGTTCTAATGTATGGCGAAACATTATCAAAATTCATCAGTGGCCTTGGAAAGAGTTTCGGGTAGTTTTTTAATTGCTGCTAATGAAATAGGTGATTACAGCATAAGAGGTTTTACAGATAAAATGTAATTTGTGCAAAAGTATAGACAGCGAAAGACAATTCAGTCGTGTGCTGCTTCTACAGATGATGGTGACGATTAATTTAAACTTAAATGATAAACATATTTGCACAATGTGGTAGATGATTACCAAGTTTTCGTGAAGTTTAAGACATCGCCATGCAAATGATACCGATAGCTCATTCCTTACTCGTGTATACAAAGCTTGGTAGCGCTTGAGTCTTGTGTTTGGTTCAAATCCCCACCCAACCATCCATATTTCGGTTTCCATGGTTTCCCGAAATCATTCCAGGTGAATGCCTGGATGGTTTCTTCCAAGGCCATGGCCAATTTCCTTCCCGTTCCTTGTCCCCAAATCTCTCCCGCCTCTAATGACTTCGACGACGATGAGGTGTAAAGTCATGACAAAAAAACTTCCCCATACATCGTCATAAGTGGGTAAACTAAGCTGAACATGTGAACAAAGCTTCTTCATTTGCTGTCCACTGTGTAGTGTCACTAATATTCCACACCGTGGTGACGTAGCAGATTTGGATTAAAATGCGGATCGCGATATTTAAGTTGAAATTAGTAATATTCTGGGCCCTTGCAAAATATTTCTGGGTCGTAAAATAAGTCGAAATGCATTATACTTGCGAAAATTCGGGTTTTAGGTGGCCGTAGTCTCTGGCAATTTATTTTTGTAATCAGACGTTTTAGAGCAAACGGAACCTCCACACACTTAAGTCGAAATATTTTCTCTCTTGTGGAGTCACATATTTTGTATGTATGTTCGTTTGTGCGAACTAGCACCACGTTAAGCCGTTGGTTGACTTGAATTTGTTGTGGATGTTTACACATCAGTGTTACAACTAGGGAAGTTACCACGGAACCGCTCTGGCGTACTTCACATTACATAGTAAGCAGTGCCAGAGGTGAAGTTCGGGCTAACGGCTTATGAAAATTCCCACCAAGACAGGTATTCGAACCGGAGACCTTTCGATCTCCACTCAGATGCCTTAAACACTGAACCACCAGACAGCTCGGGTCACATCTTTTATGTTACTGCCATCGTAAAAACCAAATGGATGCGCCCAGGGCCGGCGTTAGGATTCTCGGGCCCCGAGTAAGCGATCTTAGGCCCTCTCCACTCCTCCCCGAAAATATTTTTACTTTAGGGGGCATCCATAAATTACGTGGGGTGTTTTTCCAGATTTCCGGACCCCCTCCTGAACCTCGCATGAGATTTCCGTAGACCCCCCCCCCCTTGGTGATATTTCGCCGGACCCCCCCCCCTATTTCACCTCATGTAATTTATGGATGCCCCCTAACACTTTGTTTTTTTTTTTAATTCAGAAAATTTTAATACAAAAATGTTCAAAATTACTGGTGCAGATTTTAAAATTTGTGTTTGATTTTTATTTATTGAGGAATCCAGGCCGGCGGGCCCCCCTTTGGTGGCCCGGGCCCCGGGTACTTTTGCCCCGCTTAACCCCCCCTAACGCCGGCCCTGGATGCGCCTAGAAAATAAGAGAAGTTGAATCGAGATGTGAAGAAATGTGAAGTATGCTATGTAATCATTACTTGCCGTAGTTTGTCTGTTTCTAGCATGAATTTAGGATATTCTGTGCAGTAATCTTACGATGCAGTTATGCGTTTTCGTATCATGTATAAAAAAAAACATTGCCGCTTGGAATAAAGTTTCTGGGAAGAAGAAAGAATATGTTACGATTTAGTAATGATAGTATTATATTACGTGATAATATATATCGCGGTAACCCCAGTCAGACCATCCAGGTTTGGGTTTTCCATAGTTTCCCGAAATCACTCTAGGCGAATGTCGGAATGGTTCCTTTAAAAGGCAATGGCCGAATTCATTTCCGTTCCTTACCCACCTCCACTGACCTCGACTTCGACGAGTTGTAAAGCCAAAAGGAAAAAAAAAGATAATAAATATGCAGAGAATGCTGAGAAGGAAATTTGGAGTAAATTTTAACAAAAGATAGTTCTGCAGAAACGGCAATAATATTAATAAGTAAATATTGACATGGATATAGGAACACAAGTAGTAAAGGGAAATTTGTTCTGTTCGATGTAAACGTCAAACATCACCGAATCAAGGCATACAACAAAGACAGATAAGTACTTTCACCGAGTGTGGTGGGTGAACGGTTAACGTTCTGGCCTCGCATTCGGGAGGACGCGGGTTCGAATTTGGTTTTCCATGGTTTCCCCAGATTACTTCAGGCGAATGCCGGGATGCTTCCCTAAAAAAGGCAATGGCCGAATTCCTCCCCGTTCCTTGTCCCCAGTCCCATCCCGCCTCTAACGACCTTAGCCGTTGACGAGACGTAAAGCAATAAGTAAAAAAAAAAAAAAGGATTAGTACTTTCGAAAAGACCCGTCCCGTCTTCAATTGCGAATCAACTGTATCAACTATCAAACATTGAGCAGAGAATCTGAAAGAATTATCTTAAACTAGCTGACCCGGTCACGCTTTGCTGTGACTTACTAATTATATTACGTTGGATTAATGTTATTCTAAAATTCCTCAAGTAGTCAAATTAACATTTACTAATAAAGACAAAAACATTGTAGTCGATTTGGAAATTCAAATTTAATTGGTAAGGAGTTACGGAGAGTTTAAATTAACGACAAATGATCATAAAAAATTTTAATTTACATTTCATTACAAATTACTTGATTGAAATTATATAAAAATTGATATTTATAAAATAAATTATTTTTTATTTATTTTTATAAGCTGAAATTTCAGTTATACACAGACGGAAAAAAAAATCCCAACACCAAGAAAAAATTATTGTAGAGTAATGAAATTTGGACAATGCATTTGTCAAGTTAACATGTTTAATTGATTAAATTTTCAAGATCACAGGTTAATTTAAGCTCAAGAAAATGCATTTCAAATGTGAAATACTGTTAAATTAATAGCCGGTGTAACCTCCAGAATTTTGAATGCAAGCCTGCAAACGTGAATGCATTGTGTCATACAGGTTTCGAATGTCACTTTGTGGTATGGAGTTCCATGCTTGTTGTACTTGTGCTGTCAATACTGGGACGGTCAGTGCTGGCTGTGGATGATGCTGGAGTTGTCGTCCAATGATATCCCATACGTGTTCAATTGGAGACAGATCTGGTGATCTCGCAGGCCAAGGTAACATGTCGACACTCTGTAGAGCACGTTGCGAGACAACAGCGGTATGAGGGCGAGCGTTATCCTGTTGAAAAACTCCCCCTTGAATGCTGTTCATGAATGGCAGCACTACAGGTTGAATTACCAGACTGACGTACAAATTTGCAGTCAGTGTGTTTGGTATAACCACAAGAGTGCTCCGCTGTCATAGGAAATTGCTCCCCAGACCATGACTCCAGGTGTAGGTCCAGTGTGTCTAGGCCGCAGACAGTTTGGTTGCAGGCGTTCCCCTGGCCTCCTTCTGACCAACACTCGGCCATCACTGGCACCAAGGCAGAACCTGCTTTCATCAGAAAACACAACAGATCTCCACTCCGTCCTCCAATGAGCTCTGGCTTGACACCACTGGAGTCGCAAACGGCGATGGCTTCTAGTCAGTGGAATGCACGCTACAGGGCGCCTGGCTCGGAGCTGTCCTTGAAGTAACCGATTTCTAACAGTTCGTTGTGTCACTGTGGTACCAACTGCAGCTCGAATTTCTGTAGTGCTGCCATTCATGAACAGCATTCAAGGGGGAGTTTTTCAACAGGATAACGCTCGCCCTCATACCGCTGTTGTCTCGCAACGTGCTCTACAGAGTGTCGACATGTTACCTTGGCCTGCGAGATCACCAGATCTGTCTCCAATTGAACACGTATGGGATATCATTGGACGACAACTCCAGCATCATCCACAGCCAGCACTGACCGTCCCAGTATTGACAGCACAAGTACAACAAGCATGGAACTCCATACCACAAAGTGACATTCGAAACCTGTATGACACAATGCATTCACGTTTGCAGGCTTGCATTCAAAATTCTGGAGGTTACACCGGCTATTAATTTAACAGTATTTCACATTTGAAATGCATTTTCTTGAGCTTAAATTAACCTGTGATCTTGAAAATTTAATCAATTAAACATGTTAACTTGACAAATGCATTGTCCAAATTTCATTACTCTACAATAATTTTTTCTTGGTGTTGGGATTTTTTTTTCCGTCTGTGTATCTTCAGTCATACTGTTTTATATTTTTCCCACAAACTCGAAAATTGTGCTGGATAACATGTTGTCAAAATAATTGCAAACAGTTTGACGAATACTATTCGGCGTGGCTGTCAACGCTGCATCAGCAAGTGTCAGGTCCTAATAATTGTCGTCTACCAGCAGCTGCAACTCGCGACATGCATCTTGACATGTATTGAACACTCGACATCTATTGAACACTCGACCATTAACTGTTCGTAAACATTCGAAAGAAGCTGGTCCGGGAACATTCACCAATAACAAACGCTGAAAGAAACATTCACGTTTTTTGGGATGCACTGTGTAAAGTCTTTGCTTTAAATATGCCTGCGATCGAAGGATGTGGTTCTGCTTGTTTACGTTGTTACCATTTTTTACCCAATTTGTTCCATGAAAAATAGCTTGGAACATCGGTATACGTATAATAATGTTTTTGCGAATTGGCGGAACACATCAGATTTTTGACACAATGTGAAAAATTCAGTTTGTGGTTTGTCGTTTTTGGTGGCTCAAGTATTCTTTGGAAATTATTTTCTTCGGTGAAATATACACGTTGACAGTTTTCAAGATGTATTGCAAGATGCTGGATGGAAGGGTCTCTTTCATGGATGCGAAAACTAAAAATATGCCAGATTGCTTCGTTGCTGCTAATGTTATCTACCTATTTGGTATCGTGTTATTTCGTCATTTTTATTTACATTTTGAACTTCAAATACGGCCAAATCACTGCCTTTATTAACATATTTGCAAAGGTACTTAATGTATTTTACAGAACTGCAAAATTCGACATTAATATGAGCCTTATACGTTTTTGAAAGCAATGGTGAGTATGATACCACCCACTGATTGTCAATTTCAACTTGGTTTCTAGAATTTGACATTCGCATTGTAAATGTTTGGCCACCATTCTCAGCGTTTCTGCGGCGATACAACGGATAACCATTGATATCCGTAATAGTATCATTCGTATATTCCTTTGGAAAACGCTTCTTACATTTTCCACCTTCCATGCATGGCGATGTCATGTTAAAAGCACCGCACGGTCCGTGGATCGAGTGACTGGTAACAATATCAAACAATTCTTGATCAATTAATGGGTCCGGAATTTCGGATGAAATTATTTGATCAATTTCTTCTGGACGGATTTAACTTCAAACTAAATCAAAATGTGAGAATGAGGCAAACCTCTCTTTTGCCACTCAGTCAAATACAGATAGCAACGTGTGATACCTAAAACTGAATGTTTTACGATTAAATCAATCAATGATTTTAATTTTTGTTTGAACACACGTGCCGTGACATCATGACGATGCATTGATTGATGGCCTGGTAATAGCAAAGTTTGTATTTCCTCCCAATTCGGATTACATGTAAATGTAATAAACAAATCTGGACGACCATAATGACGTACTTAAGTCATCGCATCTTGTATATATTCCTGCATTTTCCGTGAACTGCCGATGTAGCTTGAAGGTAAAATAAATGCATTACCGATATCATTGGCGTCTAAATTTTCATAAATATTGCCGATAACAGTATCTCGTAAGAGGATGTATTCCTCCGATCGTAATTCAACCTGGTTGTATCGAATAAATCGCAAATGCTTGTTTTCAACCTTGGCGTACATATCCACGGCGTATTGAAGGCACAGTCGTGAGTCTTGCCTCTCTGCTACACGCATTGTCGAGGTTAGATTCTTTGGCGACATTTCACTGAAAAATATTTGAATTACAACAAAAAGTGCCTTTCTGAAAGCCTTAAAATAAGACACTATAATACAGTGGTGAAACCGGAATTTTTGTGTCCATTGAAAATTACAGTAAAATGGAAGTTAAGAACTAATGAGGATATATAAAATAACATTGAAAAAAATAACAGAAAAAGAAGAATGATATTTTTTTGATACATTTATAGCATGGATGACACCAGGATTTCAAGAGGTTTAGAAAGATTTGAAACGAAATAATACCAGTGAACCGTATGGAAAGAAAAATTTTTCGATAGCAGACTTTGAATATGGCAGGATTCAAAGGTAGAGAGGAGTGCAATAATGAAGGAGTACTGGGGAGGAAGAAAGAAAAAACAACAGGAGAGGAATTGAAATTGACACGTGGAGTCTAGCTGACCATAACAAAAAGAAGAAGAAAAATGATAAGTTAGCGAGAAATGCTTACACGATTCGAATTTATCGTAACGTTTTCTTCAGTGTTATATTCATGTGTGCAATTACTTTGTCGTTAGGTATAAAGACACACAAACTATGAACAACAATACAGTATAATTATAACACAATACACAGCACAATTAAAATTGAAGAAACTCACACATATGGCGTGGAATAGATCGTAGCATAAATAAATCGAAATACAACGCCATCTACTGAATGGTTCGATAAATTAACACACCGCCATCTGTTAGGAATAAACTGTGGCATAAATAAATTGAAACAGAACGTGATCTACTGGATGATTACCCAACCTAGCTAACCAAGTGTTGTATAGATAAGTTAACACATCGCCATCTGTTAGAAACTTATGGAACTATAATAATAATTACGTGTGGTCGTAATGACCTGGTGACATTAGTTTCTACTGGCTGGGCATTCTGCCCCTGTCTTAGCCGCCTTTACCTAGCCCACCCATCCTGCCTGGTACAGGGGACCTATATTTTAAAATCGAATCCGAACCACAGTACGGTCCTGGCGTATTTCACCTCATACAGCATGCTGCGCCGGGGGTTAATGCCGGGTTAAGTGTCTATAAAAATCCTCGCCGAGACAGGGGTTCGAACCGGGGACCTTCCCATCTCCAGTCAGACGCCCTAACCTCTTAGCCAGCAGACCGCTTAGCCTTGGTGGCTTACAAATAATTACAAACCATTGTCCTATGACAAACATTTAATGAACATTTATTTCGCAAATAATAAATATAGAGGTCTATAATCCAGATAAAAACTATCCTATCTTTTAAGTTGGACTAAATCACATACATTAAGCCAAATTTCATCTAAATCGGTTATGTAGTTTCGGAGTTCATCCCGGACGAACATCGTGACACGAGATTTTTATATATATAAAGATTGTATGTATGGAGCTCAGCACTTTAGGGAAGAGAAGCTTGGACGTGGAGAAGCAAAAAGAAGGAAAATAGAGTCACATGAGATGTGCTGTGGAAGGATGTCGTATGTCGTTAATTAAGTAGGGAATCAACAAGCCTTACCAGTGTTGACCGCATGCGAAAAAAACTTACTAGAGATGGGATGGTGAGTCGCATTTTGAAACGGGTGCTATTATTTAATTTAATGATAGAGGTTACTGCTGAGAAAGCTAACGGAAAGCGTAAACAATGGGCTTTGTAGGGAGGACGAGATTAACGCAGGGTATGAATAGGTGGAGAATTGCATGAAAGCAGCAGAGATGATAAAAAAATTAGTTTGCTTTGTTGATCAAATGATTGTTTTATCATGTTTGGGTTATAAATCGCAAAACTGGAGAGGCGAAGCGAGAAAACGAATCTCCCTGTTTATTATCGCTACTAGGAACAGCTCTTTCGCTGAGCACGTTCTTTATCTCGGAGCTGAGCTGCTGAGTATACTTTCATTCTTCTGTGCACGATCGAAATAACAGTGACGGTGCGATAAGACCAAGATTTAGATCCTCACAACGAATCATGTACAGTCAGCTCCAGATTAAAAATACGCATGTGTATAGGTATGTTTCCGATCATTTCGGCCAGAGCTTGCAAGATTGTGTGTATACCAGCAACTAGCATCCATTATATTGCCATAATATGTTTTAATAAATCTGTATCCCCCTTTCTATCCCAATACAACGATAAACTCTGAAACATGTATATATCGTTTGGAATATTAATTCTGTAGTACTGGACATCCAGGCATGTCTTGGAAAGTAAACATGGAGCGCTTTCCACTAAAATCTGAACTAACTTCTATCGAATGAACAAGATGCTGTTCATTTGTTAATGGGCAGGTGTAATCAGTTTTTCAAAGTTAGTTTCTTCTGTAACGGATTAATTTGAAGCAATTTGCACGATGTGTTATTGTAAAATGTGATTATCTTGTTGAACTATCAGCGACATACTTTTGAAATGAAACTGGTTTTTTATAGTTAGATGAAATGCTGAGGGATAATTTGATTGCGTTCCACCGACGTATCCTTGCGACATTTGTATGTTCTTGTCCATAAGTATCGAACTTTCAACCCTACAGAATAGCAACATGGCAATCACCGATTGAATGAAGCACAGAACAATAAGCAGAAAAATGTAATTATTAAAAAGTGGAGATAAACTAATTTTGGACTGAAAAGCTTCGAAATCAAGGACTAAACTGTGTTGGTTAATTCCATTGGTCTTAGCACCAGGTTGTCAGGTATTAAGACAGGTAACTATTATTTCTGTTGGACGCCACAAGCGCCGCTACCGAGTAAACTATCACACATTTTTTTACATAAACAATATTTATAAGAACTAGAATTTCCTCACTGCGGCACGATAAATAAATTTTGTTTAATCCCAATAACGGGATATTAATAAGGACTGAAGACGTGGACGTGTTTGATTTGATATAGAAGCTTTAGAAGCAATCAATTAGAGTTTTTCTTGTAGTACGTACGCTGTTGCGGATATGTGGACTGACGAGTAGATGAAATAAAAAATGGTTTAAACATTTTACTAGTGAAGAGAATATGTTGTAGATGTATGAAAGTTTGAGGAAGTTATAACCTAGAAGGCATAATTTTGAAGTTAATTACCGAATAGAATTAAGAGGACCGTTGTATGTTAATCAACGTATTTATGCTTCTAAGAAAGTGATAGAAAATCGTTATTGAAGTAAGTTCAAGCTACTCGTGAGACATAGAAGGAAACTATGTGAAATATTAGAGTATTGAAGCAATATTATGATTGGAAGAGAAGTGTTTTTGCGGTTTTTCTGTGGACTGTGCAGTCTTTGGAATTAACCTGCGATTAAACATGTGTTAGTATTTCGTAGGTGGCCAAGGGCTAACGTTCTATTGAACAGTTTAAATAAAGTGTATTTTAATAGCAGAAGTAACAAAACTCGTTCGCTTTATTCGTAGAGACTTAAAACAGATGAAAAAAAGAGACTACGAGGATATAATAAGTCTTTGGTCAACTGATTGCAACAGTTTTTAAAAAAATAAAAAATACATTTTTGTGAAGTCTGATTATCTATATTTAATAAAAACTATAAGTAATAATCAGTCAGATGATGAGACCCGACTAATGTTTTATTAAATCTGACATGGCTACAAACATGGTGATTCAGCAGGGTGACTGTCGTGGCTGGAACTGCAGTTTAACGTGGAGGGTTCGTAGTGTGCCGAAAAAAGCATTACCAGCCGTGCATTTCATGATTAGTGCCCGAAAAATGTCTGCGTTGACTGGGATGCAAACCGCCATGAACTTCGAATGAAGGGGCTTTAACTATAAATTAACCAGACTACCAAGTATCGTTGATGATTGCATTCGACATCAGTGATCTGAATGTTGGTCATTCAGCAAGTGATTATCTAAATATAGTCGGTATCTTTGTGTATATTGTTCGAATAATGTAACTCCACCTATCAAAAGAGCAGTCGTGTGTAGTAGCAACATTATGTTCGCAAATATTATTGTTATGGAATTAATGTCCTCATTCAGTTTAGCTAACAACTTACGGTTTATACACGCTCTTCTTGTTTCACACATTTTAGTTAATGAGTTTAGGGAAGCTCTGCTGTTAGACGATGAATTCATTTTTTCCCACTTGAATACAGAATTTGTGATTTGTGTGCTGAGCACCCTTTTCTCTGAGAGCTGTGAGCCGCTGACGCTGTTGGAATGAATGCATCCTTCTTGTAGTGGTTAAATGTTTCCTGGCGCGCGTGGGAGCGTCCTGTCTGCCGGCTTGTTTAGTTAATGGACCGGAAGTTAACGAGCACTCCACACTAACAGTGCCAAGGTCCTACCGTCTTACGTTAGACGATACAAATGTTTGCTTTTTCAGTCGGAAGGGTATCACAGAATGCCGCTGACGAAATCCAAGCGTTTTCGCAAGTTGATGGACGTCCTTGCTACTGTGTGAATCTTACATGCCACTTTTAGTGAAGAAATCGTACGCACACTAACTTGAAGACAGATCAGAAGGCACCCAAATGGACAGTTTCTAGCTGTCTACTACGTTGAAGGCACAAACAGTCAACGAAGTATGCTTTATGTTTGATAGCGCGAAGAACTTTTTTGTTTCTGAAACTAGCTACTACCAAAACCGCTCTGGTGGCTCAGTTGGTTAAGTCGCGTGACTGAGGAACAGTTCGAATCCCGCTCTCGGCTGGGATTTTTACGCGCCTTATAACTTACCTCTACGTTTGGTAGAGCTTTGCTCTGTTCATGTGAAGTACGCTAGAACTCTCCGTGGTTCGGATTCCACGTAAAGCTGTAGGTCCTCTTTCCCCGGTAGGATTATCGGGTTAGGGCAGCCATGACAGAGGCGCATGCGCGGCTAATCGAAACTCTGTCAAGCGGTGGTTGAACAATCCTTCCGGATCTCTCGGCCAACAATGCAAACACGTTTACATTTACTAAAACCGAGCCTGGTATGTCCGGGGTGATGCTAGGGCCTGGCATTCGGGAGGGCGTGGGTTGAATTCCCGTCGGTTTTTCACGGTTTCCAGAAATCACTCCAGGTGATTGCCTGGATAGTTCCTTCAAAAGGTCATGGCGGAATTCCTTCCTGTCTTTGCCTCCCTACCCATCCCTTCCCGTATCAGGCGCATAAAGCCTGAAAAAAAAAAATACTTCCAAAGCTGACGTACATGAATACGATCACTCTTAACAGTTGTCTTCATAATCCTTCATCACCTGAAGAGTCCTGTTAGATGCGCCCATCCGAGTAGGTCTAATAAATAACATTGTTAAGACTTAATGGAATTATTACCACTTGAAGTACTTATACTAGAGCCTAAGAGAAATGCCGACCGCAACATCAGAACTGAATTTAGCTGTTATTTAGTACAGACTTCTTAATCGTATTGAGGAGTTCTCTATGTGGAAAAGATCAGCAATATAATGTATATGGTATTGACCAAAATATAGGAGTATTTACTGGGTGCAAATCTACTAAGAAATGTGTTTAGTGATGCAGATCGTTTTGGCTTAGCGCTGTTAAAGTAGTACATCAATAGCTTTTAGGAACGATAAACGCCTTGGTCGCGACTTAATTTGAAATAAACTTTGACTGGTGATTCGGGAGAGGAGTAGCACCATTTTTAAAATGAAAGGTACTCTATTGCTTTTTCATTTCAATCTTATTTAATGACATAAAAAGAAATGTTCTAAAATGACGTTCAAGTTTCTCGAGTGCGCAAAGTAACCACTTAAATGACTGCACTTTTCATGAGCGCAAGTTTCGATGTTTTGTCGAATGTTATCCATAACTTTCTAAAACATTCCCGAATCGACTACCTGCACTGTTCATCATGGCAAATAACATCTGTTCCCATTATTTATGGCTTTCCTTCAGGTATATCCACAGGAATAAATAGATTAGGCAAGAGCATATCGCTGGAACGTGAAATATGTCAGTGGTGGAAATTGCATCGATTCGTTTGGAGTGTGGGCAATTCACCACTTTTACTAAAACTTTCGTAATGACCATAGGGTGACGCATGTTCCACTTTTTCATGGCAATTGAATTCGCAGAGTACATTACTACTTCACAGCCGGATCTTCTCACCAGCATATTTCTTCCTTACTAGCAGTTTCAATAACATTCTGTTCATCTACATCACCCTGTTTATGTTAGAATTAAATATGCAGAGGCTTCAGTGGTTGTAAATGAATTATTTAACAGTTGGTGGTATATTCGTTATCTTGAAGGAAGGAACGAGCAGTTGCGATGATGTAGCATTTTGGTTCCATTTAGTTTGTAAGAGTGGTTCCCGCCGCTATCTAGCCTGTATATGGACTACGATTACGAACTTCATTTGTAATCGTCTTTATCAAGTAAGCCGATGTACGCATCGATCCAACTGCGGTAGACAAAAGCACTGTCGTTCGTTTGAAGCTTCGTTATGTTGTGAGGAATCTCATCAGCAGGAACAACTCTACAGTGGTGGAATTGTTGAAACGTCACCTTCGAGTCCCAGTTTAAATTATTGCATTCTATTATTTTTGTGTTAATTCGTATTAGTTCATCAGTAATGTGAGATGTGTTAGCCACGGAACAACAGTTGAAGGGATGAGATGGACGACCTTATCCGAGCCACACCTGACTTGCTATGCGGACACAGTCCAGTCTTTATTACAATCGACACGACATTGCACAAGTTGATCACGAAATATTGATTCGTACTGATTTTATATATAAAAAAGAAAAAATGTCACGGCTAGGCCGTAAGCAGGGGATTTCGTCAATACTGTGATCGAAATACGTACATTATTTGAAAGAATTTTGGTGACTAAATATGTTATGATTTTAGAAGCACACACATTTCTTAAGTCGCTTACAATTTAAAAGGTAATACATTTCTTTCATTTAGCTCGTCGTTTGCCATATTAGTTGCTCGTTTGCCGGACCATCAATTTTGGATTATGTTTTCTTCAATCGATAGAGTCGTCAACGCTATGTATTTGACCCGGCTTTCATTTAATTTTGACGAGTTGAACTTGATGCAGAAGCCTGGTTATTAGCAGCCTAGTTTGTATTTTGCTGTTCAAGTTCTCCGGGTATTTTTTCTCAGTCATATTTTTCAGCGCAAGTTTTTTTTTTTTATTTTCCCACCCTCAGTCTTCAGTTCCTGTTCCGCTCCACATTCAATATGAATTTTTGTTTGATTTTGTTGAGGTTTTGCGGTGATTCAGGTTATTTCGGTGACACTCTAGGGACGTTTCCTGATTCAAGTGCCTGCGATATTTTCGATTTTTTTTTTTTTAATGAGGAGAATCCCGTTATGTGTTATATGGTAGCTACGATGTCTTTTTCCAATTTCAGTTGTTAGAACTCACCAGAACACTGTCAGTCAGTAAAGCTCTCTCGTTGAGCGCTCTGCACCAGCTGAAGTCTTCAATTAAGACCTTGATGATGTCAGCAACTACAGGAAGTAGTGGGGAGAACTCACAAGTTACATTAGAAGCGGGCATCCTTCCTATACGAATTGTTATAGCCATTTTAAAATACTCTTCTTCGTAACGGTAGTTTTCACTGAAATTAACCCACATCAGACAGAGTAATATAAGATGGTGTTTTACATATTTTTCTTATTTGCTGTGGTAACTGTTTTTGTATGGGTCCTCCGTCTTCGTCTTGATTAAGACACATTCAGTTCCAGTTTTGTATATTCGAACGTCTTCTACAGCAGCTGTATGTTTGACTGCATGTTTCTGATCTCCTAATAGTAGATATATAAACTGAAAGTTTGTAGCAAATTGACGAACTACCGTATTTACATAAACGTGTGATGTGCAATGTTACAATGAATCGTCATGTCACTAATGCATGTGAGAAAAATACAGCTGGTATTGAACACGTTCGAACCTGCACGTACTAATCATACGTAAAACTAGCACTGAAGATGCTTGAAATACAAAACCCGTATGCCATAAGAAACATTTTGCTTACTTGCAAGAACGAGGACCCATAACAAAAAAAAAAAAAAAAAAAAAAAAAGTGTAAGACGTTCATAGTATTCGATCAGAATCCTTGATATTGCCAGTGGGTGTAAGAGAAGCTTTACGATTTGGGAATAAATTGTTTGTGTGAAGGGAATCGTGTGAGGGGTGGCAACGCTGTCGCCTGTCCCTGGTAGGTAGCAGACTTCGCACTTCAGTTGTGGCTTTGTAAAAAAAAAAAGGAAAAAAAACCCCTCTTATCTCGCTTTCTTTTGACTGGTCTGCAAACTTGGAACTCCACTGAAAGATTCCCTAACGGACATCATGCGCAACGCCATTCCGAAAGAAGCTTTCAGTAGTTGCGATAGAAGAACTGTTGGCCAAGTTGTTGTGGAAACTTAAGGAACCTACCTCAGAGAAGAATATTATGTTAACATAGTACAACACTTGGCGGACTTTTGAGGTGTTATAAAGCTCCCAGCGTCTAGAAATTTTTCGCAATTAAGACTTCGCTGTAAAAACATGATATTTCGAAGGCTAACTGAGACTTCTTTTCAGGTGTAACCTTATACCTGAAGAACGTGAAGATTTCATTTCAGTTTTTAACGGCCGTTACTACCTTGTAATTACCACCGCATTCGTCAGGTGTTTCATGCCCTTAAATCTATTTCCTTATGTCTGAATTATTTCACACCATTCTTTCCCGATTACGTTCCTCTCTCCTGTGTCGATATGTGGCCTAACAAATAAACCAAAAAGCTGTGTAGTGTTATTTAATTTAATTTAATTTAATTTAATTTAATTGCAATGGAGCACAGGCTCCGGTGGCAATTTCCCTACACAGCATATCTTCCCCCTATCCTGCACCCACCTACATTTGTATCGTTATATTGCTTTTTTATCATTGAGCTAATATCTGCATCGATATTACATTTTTCCGTATCGTTATTTCATCAGTGGCAGTCGGTTAGTTTTGGTTGGTTTGTCGTCGTTCAGTAAGTGCTGCGTGATTGCTTTTAAGCTCTTTACCTTTCTTCTCAAAGCCTTCTGATGCCCATGACTCTAATCTTTTAGCTATTAATTTAGTTCTACTAGTTCTACATTTATGGCTTATCGTAACTGCATTGTTTAGTGCTTTGGAAAGTGATGCTTAAGTCCTTCAGAAGTTTACAAGATGACCTCCTTTTCCACCAGAGTAGTTCTGTAATATTTTATTCAGATGCATCGAAGTGCGCAACAGAAATGAAAACGGTACCGTGTGGTGTTAGGAAGAGTGCATATAATTATCATTTGCATGTTATACAAGCAGCTTGTGTTTCAGTCGAATAAGAACCTAAAGGCTGAAGGAAGAATTGAGAATAATGTTTATTTGAATACTCGGGGGAGAAATGTGATATCCAACCTTATGGGGACTATTTGCGAGGAAAGAAAGTGGTTTGTAAATCGGCTACATTGATTTAGGAAAGGTTATTTATGAGCGTCTCAGTTAGTGCAGTTATTTGAAAAGAATTGAATAAGGGAGTACAAGTTGATAGCGAAGCTCTGGATCTCTCTAAGGCGTTTGGAAGAGAGATCCATAGAATGGCGGTGAATAAGGTTATAACTATTGGGGCACATTAGAATGTCTCTCTCTGTAAGAATTCTTAAGAGGTAGAAAGCAAAGAATCGAGGTAGGATACGCAGCGTCGTAAGAGGTGGAAAATAGAGAATGGTGTATTGGGATCTTCCTTATATTAATGAATAGATTACATTATTGGTTTATAGCTGAAAGTTAGGTTGTTCGCGGACGAAATTATGCTGTGTATTAGGATTAAAATGAGAGCTACGAAGGAATCTGGCCTGGCCATGTAGGTGGGTCTGTCAGCATGGAATGAAAATAAATAACAAAAATGTCAACTTATTAGGTACATAGAAAAACAAATGTTTTGCATCATTTCTTGTCGAAGGCATAAGACCTTAAATACCTTGCATATCATCTGGTAATAAATTCAGATGGGCAAATCACATTTGGGGGGTGGGGGGGAGAGGGTGTTATAGAGAATATTTTCAAAGTACTGCGTCTGTTGAAGAGGTAGACGAGCAAATTTACTAGGCAAGTATGGAAAGTGGGATACAGAAACTTGGGTAGGCCCTTGTTAGTGGGTACCTGATACAGTAGGTGAAATAGTTGGTAAGAAGTGCTGGTAGATCTGTTCGTAAAAACTGCTGTATAATACAACGAGGGATTGGTTTGATAAATAAACTAATTTGGGAGTTATTGGAAAACAGGGAAGAGGCGGGTGAAGAGAGTGCTGGATGTGTACAGGACATGCATTGGAGATGAGGTCTGGATGTATATTGAAAGAAGAGTTAGGATTAGTACGTGGAAGTGGCATACCCATATCCGGGCGTAAGCTTTTGCTATGAAGTGTTACCAATCCACAGCAACCTGCAGAGAAGCAGTGTCCCATTGCCTTCTCCATTGTGGAACTGTTCGAAGAGTTTGTTTGTGTGGATGAATGTGATGTGTGTTATGGATGCCAGAAGAAAGAAGAGATAGGTTGGAAAGCTGTGCGGCTGATTCAAGCCTATTTTCCCGAAATACAAGGTTGCAGCCAAGTTTAACGCCGTCATTCGATAGATGGACGAATCGCCATCGACAGTGTCGTATGCCTTGATTCCATATGTACTTCGGTACACTATTTCTACTTAGGATGCTTTCACACCAAATGCGTCCAGTCGCGTCGAGCCCGTCCAGTCCCGTCAAGAGCTTCCAGCTGAGTCAACAGGAAAATCCAACATACCTACTCCCCTTTGTTCATTCACACAGGTAGCGTCTCAGCCCCGTCCGACTTAAGCCAGTCCTGTCGAGTGGAGGGGGAACCCAACCTGTCTTGATTCTGGCGCGTCCAGTCCAGTCCAGCCCAGTCTTATTGTTACCGACTTTGTGCAAAGTGCGCGTTTTGTGTACTTTTTTCATAACCCTCTAAAAATGGATGTTGAGAAATTAATCGAACTGGTTAGAGAAGGAAAGGAGATCTATGATGTCAAGCATCCGAATCACCGCAACAGAGATTTATTTGCTGCCATTTGGAATTAAATTGATGAATTGAAAACATCTGGCCACTTATTTTTATTGTAAATTTTATTTTTTTACAATTATTACTCTAATTCGTGCCTGTTTTTTAATTGATTAAGTAACAAATAAAAATTAGATGTAACGAAGTGATATATGTCCGTACTTCAACAATCAATTTGATCATTTTTCCAAGGCACAGATCCTATTGGCGAGATGAAATAGTTAGTTAATGTTTCCCTGATTCTGATGGCTTCACAACTATCTCTTCTTTCAGAAGTTGGTGGGATTGGGTGAAGCTCATTCACTTCTCTCATCTCGTCCAGAAATCGCTATCCGAATGCATTATCCTCTTCATTTCGTAGAATGTAACTATGCAAAACACAGGCACTACGAATCGTATTTCATTCGAAAATAATTATAAAACTTCAACGGATCGTTCACCAAGTCCGAAAACAAATGAATAAATACGCCACACATATCTCTTCTTAATTTGATTGGGTGAACACACAATCGACACATTGATTTATTTATTTTTTTTCGGCGGTCTATCCGTCGCAAAACAATAAATTTAAGCAGCTCAACCTCCATCACAAAAATTTTGCTACAGCTGACTTGTATGGACTGGACCGGACGCGTTTGGTGTGAAACAACAGGACTTGACGGGCCTAGGCGTGACTGGATTGACTTGTAGAGACTGGCTTGGTGTGATTCCGGGCGTGGGCGCCTGCCATGGAGGATGTACACTTCTCTTGGTTTCCTGTTGCCTTTCCCAGTATCTGTTAGTATTGGTTATTGTAGGCGTGGATTACTGTGATACGGAAAGGTTTGGGACTTAACTCGTGACTTCGGGGCACAATATGGTGCACCACCACCTCGCCTACCCTGTCGGCCAAATCTTGGTGATGAGAATTTCTTCCACCACCAGCTAACCTCGTGTCAGCACCGGACACCATCACGTTGCCGCAGCCAACTGAGCCAACGGGTGGGCTTTTGGTATACAGTCAGGTGATTAGGAATCTTGCACCACAATTCAACCAAATCATGACACCAACTGACTCGGATTTTGATGAAACTTGGTAAGTTTAGTCTTTCTATAAAGAAAGGTATGCACATCAATTTTTTCTTCTCAGTCTGGTTTAGTTTTAATTTTACATCCAATTGACATTTTGAATGTTTGATACATTCCTACTTCTGACGATTCTGCTCTTTGTTTGAAAACAATTTATATTTAATTTATTTTTCAAAGAGCAGAATCGTCAGAAGTAGGAATGTATCAAACATTCAAAATTTCGACTGGCTGTAAAATGAAAACTAAACCAAATTGAGAACAAAAAATTGATGTGGATACTTTTCTATATAAGAGGACTAAACTCGCCAAGTTTCATCAAAATCCGTGTCGGTGGGTGTCAAAATGTCATTCTTTTGGTTGAATTAACATGGAATGATCCTCCTGCTCTTCTCGGTCATGTCTTCTACCACTGGAGCTCGAAACAACTGAGAACGGGAGTGCCGCATCGACTCGGGGACGAATAAATTATTGTGGGAGCTGCTGAACTGTTTAACTCAAGGAGTGAAAGAATATAAAGTAAATATTTGCATAATGCAAACTTAGGTGCATCGTAATTAATAATTACACTAATAATAGAGGAATATTAAGTATTACCACATTCGCTCCCTTATAAATGGATCTTTCGAAATCGAGGGATTATATTGCGTCGATAGTGGTCTCACAAATAGTTGAATCTCAGATTACTTACTTGTTGCATAACAGACAAGTAGAGCAATGTGACAACCTGTTAACAATGGGTTCAAATCTATTTGATTGCTTATTTACGCACATGCATTTGCTTATGATTTCAGATTTTGTGAATGACAGCACTGAGGAGGCCTAAAAGATGTAAAAGCTCTGTCCATTTTGTTAGTTGTTTTACATATACCGTGGTACGTTGTAAAGAATGTGTAGCAATCGAGCTCAATTTCAGTGAATCTTTATCTCGTCTTAGTTTTTCGATTACTGGTTCTTTTAACTAGAACTTTTGTTTGACAGTTCTGCTTATAACTGGCATATTAAATTTTCGCTTACTTACGTCTGGCATTAAGGCCAGGTATCAGTGGCGGGCGATTGCAATAATGACGGTGATTACACCCATTAATCTTAACAATTTCATGAAATTTCGTTTTTGATATAAATACGGTTTAATGTGTTTCGGTTCACTGAATTATGAATATAACTATATTAATTTATGTACTAACTCTCCCCATAATTTCATAAATATATATATATGTGTAACGTCGGCCAGGAGGTCGTATTTAATAATAGATTTTGACACTTCGCTCACGATTACGAATTTGGTTTTTAACTGGAAACCTGTTTACGGTTACAAACTTTTCTGGGAGCAGTAATCCGAAAATAGTAGGCAAGTATGGATGTCAGGACCGTGTTTGAGGGTCCGGCAGGAAGGGACGTGTTGCATGTGGCTTGGCTATGTCGCGTATCTCTCTCGCGTTATCTGAACGTACGGTAATCACACTTTCTAATCGAGTTGGTCGTAGGTTGTTAACGTTTCCTTCATTGAAGATACTATATTTATTACCAGCGCACCTTCTGCTCTTACCGTGCATATTAAAAAAAAAAAGTTTTAATGTGACTTTTAACTGTTCAGTCGCATTGTTATCTAAGTTGTAAAATAGGTGTATGAAGAGTTTTTTAAAAGAACGCTTAGGTCATTAAAATTGCATTGTACACTAGTTTATTAAAACATTTCTACTAATTTACATGACGTTAATGTCATAATAAACATAAAAAATCGCCGACCATTCTATTCTTTACCCACAGAAGAAAATTTTCCCACTCCATTATTCGTGAAATCGAGTGCTAGCTTGTGTCCATGGCCGTCTTTTCCTTTCCATGCACTACTTCTAATTCGTCAGAAGGAATTCTTTTGTTCAGGAAGTTCGTAGTTCAACTTTTCAACGATTCTGTGTATTTTTGCTGTCGAAAAATCTATCCTTAGTTCTTACAGTAGTATTAAATCAGGAATTTGGCCATTAAGTTTATACGTCACTTCCAGCACACTTCCTCTACGTAACCATTCCTAAATATTGAGATATAACTTTGCTTTTTTCATTATTGCTAAGTTGATTTTAATTTTAACTGATTTAATATTTGACGAATAGGGTGACTATTTCAGAATCATTTTTATAATCTAAGAATGCCATAAGCTGGCAATTTATTCAGCGAGTGATATTTATTTGGCCACGGACGTGATGTATTTACCTTTAGTCGAAAAAAAAAATCAGAAATATTTTGCAAGCAAAAACCACTGGACTACATTAATTGGTAGAGTCATTAGAGCACTTACTATTGTCTAACAAGCGAATGATAATCATAGTCACCAAATTAGTGAATTTAACAAGTTATTTTTGCTGTCGTCAGCCTTTCGGCTGGTTTGATGCAATCCTTAATCCCTTCCTATCCTGTGCTAACCTCTTCATTTCTACATACCCCTTACAACCCACGATCTCAATTATCTGCTTCATATTTTCTAATCTCTGTCTTCCTCTACAGTTCTTATCTTCGACTGTTCCCTCCACCAACAAATTAACCAATCCTGCATGTCTCAAAATATGACCTACCAGCCTGACTCTTCTTTCTGTAAGCTTCTTCCACAAACTTCTTTTCTCACCCATCATTTCCAAAACTCGTTCATTTCTTACTTTGTAAGTCCACTTAATTTTCAGCATTCTTCTGTAGCACCACATTTCAAATGCTTCAATTTTCATTTTTTCCGGTATTCCTAAAGTCCATGTTTCGCTACCATAAAGTGCTGTGCTCCACACAAAGAGTTTTAAAAAGTTCTTTCTCATTTCTAGATCAATATTTGAAACTAAAAGATATCTCTTTTTCATGAAGGCTCTTTTTGCTAGTGCTATTGTGCTTTTAATATCATTCCTGCTTCGGCCATCGGTTGTAATTTCACTTCCCAAGTAACAGAACTCATTAAATTCTCCTATTGTATCCGATCATATTTTTATATTTAATCTAGTAGTATTGGTATCATTTCTGCTACATTTCATAACTTTTGTCTTGCTTTGATTTATATTCAGTCCAAAATCTTCCTTCATTATTTTGTTCATGCCATTCAGTAACTTCTAAATATCCTCAGCCCTCTCTGCTAACAAGACAATGTGATCAGCAAATCGTAGCATACTGATTTTTTCTCCCTGAAAGCTTATGCCACATGGAAATTTTTCTTTGTCTTTCTTCATTGCTTCTTCTACGTACAAGTTGAATATTAATGGGGATAGAATACAACTTTCTCTCACACCCTTTTTAACTGATGCATGTCTCTCGTGATTCTCTACTTTTATTATAGCCACTTGGTTCTTACATAGTTTATAAAGTATTCTTCTATCTCGATACTTTAGACCTAAGCTTTTTCTAAATCAACAAATGCCATATAAGTATTTTGTTTTTCTTGATCTGCCCTTCAAGTATTAATCTTAAAGACAGAATTTGCTTCCCTTGTACCGCGATATTTTCTAAATCCAAACTTATCTTCACCTACTATCTCTTCTACTACCCTTTCCATCCTTCTATATATTATTCTGGTCAGTAATTTTAAGGCATGTGATGTTAGACTAATGGTGCGATAATTCTCACATTTGCCAGCTTGTGCTTTCTGTGGAAGTGTGAAGATGATATTTTTATTAAAATCGATTGGAATTTTTGATATCAGCTTGAATAATCTTTCGATTCCTTCCTCTCCTAGGGATTTAAGAAGTTCTGCAGGGATCTCATCAATTCCAATTGCCATATTTGCTTTCAAGTCATTCAGAGCTTTATTAAATTCTGTCCGCAAAACAGGATCTCCTAAGTCATCAATGTTGACATCGCCTTCCTTTTCCATTACACTATTGTTCAAGTCGTCCCCAACATACAGCTTCTCAATGTATTCCTTCCATCCGTTAGCTCTATCTTCTGAGCTTAAAAGAGGTTTCCAATCGGCAGCTTTAATGTTCATACCTCTTTTCTTCATTTATCCAAAATTCTGTTTGATCTTTCTATATGCAACATCTACTTTGCCTACAACCATTTCCTTTTCTACTTCTTCACACTTTTATTGTAGCCATTTTTCTTTTGCTATTTTGCATCTCCTGTTTATTTGATTTCTAAATTGCCTGTACTGCTCTCTTCCTGCTACATCCTGAGCATTTCTGTACCGTCTCCTCTGATCCATCAGTTCCAGAATTTCTTCTGTGATCCAAGGTTTTCGGGCAGCTTGTTTCCTAAAGCCTAATGTTTCTTTACCAACTTTCATTAATTCGGCCTTTAATGCATTCCATTCGTCTTCGGTTCAGCTCCTTTCAGAGTTACGTCTTAGACCTAAGTCTACCATTTCTGCAATTTTTGTCTCCTGCTAGGTGGTTTCAGTTAATTCACTTCCAGTCTGTTCTGCTTATACTGCTTCCTTATTCGCTTAAATTTCAGCCTGCACTTCATTATTATCAAATTATGGTCAGAGTCTATGTCTGCTTCTGGGTACGCTTTACAGTCTAGAACTTGATTCCTGAATCTCTGTTTGACCATGATATAATCTAGCTGATATCTGCCTGTATCCCCAGGACGTTTCTAGGTGTATATTCTTCTTGCATGGTTCTTAAACAGTCTTTTCGCCACTACTAGCTTAAATCCTTCACAAAATTCTAGCAACCTGCTTCCTCGCTCATTTCTTTCTCCTAGACCAAAACTTCCTACAGTATTCCCCTCTTTTCCTTCTCCCACTATTGCATTCCAATCACCCATGATTATTAGATTTTCCTCCCCTTTCACATATTGGATTAATTCTTCAATTTCAGCGTATATTTTTTCTATTTCTTCGTCATCTTCCTGTGACATTGGCATATACACTTGTACTAATGTGGTTGGGACGGGCTTAGTTTCTAACCTCATCAAAATAATCCTGTCACTAAACTGTTCATAATAACTCACCCGTTTCCCAACTTTCTTATTCATTACAAATCCTACACCAGTGACTCCATTGACAGCTTGTGTGCTAATTATCCTGTGTTCCCCAGACCAGAAATCCTGTGCGTCCTTCCATTTAATCTCACTAATCCCAACAACATCTAACTTTTTAAGTTTTCTAACCTACATACCCTATTCATACTTCTAACATTCCACGCTCCGACTCTTAGAATGTTTTGAAACAATTATATTTATGGAACAAACTCCAAAATATGTCTCATCTTAATCTTTTTGAATCTCTAGGTTCCAGTTAATTCAGAATTACTCGTCAAAAGGCTAATTAAACTGTACACGACTTAAACTCAGGGTCCAGGCTTTGATCGAACACATCTCTTTGTCACGCAAATTGCTTTTCACATGGCGTTGCTGCGCAACCTGGAGTGTAGTGTAGGCATACATACTTTGCAGATGTAAATTGTCTTTACCTTTTATCTGCAGTTGAAAAGGCTGCACCAGTCGCTTGGAGATATCGGCCCTCAGATACGGCAACAGGCAGTCCTCAGCGTGTTGTCTTCCGGGAAGCGTCCATGGCAGAACCATATATCGGCGTACAATGCCTAGACCCTTCCATGATCCAGTGTGGTGTGTCTGTTCTCCCACCACAAAGCGTTGTCCCCACAAGCGAAAGATTGTTTATAATAATAAGCCACATTTTATTAACAAAGTATTCTATTGGAGGAAATATAAGACTTGGTTCATACTGCATACGTCTCAAGAATCTCTCGCCTTTTATTGGATAGGACCATGTATCACGTGAGCAGACGACACTGTCTTCCTGTACTATCTCTTTCTAAAATTGACATTGATATATACCTCGTCAACGCTCCCTTATTAAGCTAAGTGCTTGTTGTTATGGGTGGCACATCTGGATATAAACACTCCGCCACGTCCCTCTGTTATGCGACTACTAAGGAATGACCCACCCACCCAGCCCGCTACCACCTACAAGCCTCTATCCCTCATGTAGGATGCGCCTCGCGTCATACTACAGTGTTGAACTTGATTTGTTGCTTAACTTCATTATTTGTTTCTGATAATCGATTAGCTATTACTTGATAATTCTTGCAAACGACTTCGTCGACACGACATCCAAGGCTTTTTTGTTTACGTCTGTTATGTTTGAAGTGCATGGTGTTCCCAAGAGCCTTAATGTAAGATCAGCAATTTTTTGCCAAAATAAGGGGGCATCCATTAATGACGTGAGGTGAAATGGGGGAGGGTCCAGCGAAATCTCACTAAACCTCACCAAGAGGAGGGTGGGAGGGTCAACGGAAATCTCACATGAGGTTTTGAAATTGTTATAGGACTGTAGAGCTAAAAAAAAAAAAAAGTCTAAAAAAAAGCCGAAAGTCCACTTTCGGGGAGGGGGCGTATTTCGTCCAAAAGTGTGGGTGTAACCGCCCTTGGAAGCATGAGACCTAAAAAGAAAGTTACGAGGTCTATTAGTAGGGGGGGGGGGGGGGTCCGGAATTCCGGAAAAAACACCTCACGTCATTAATGGACGCACCTAACACGTACGAATCTATTTGCATCGATTGAAAATTGATTTTATTCCGTATATAAAATTAAGGCCACATAGGTAGTCTTTTACCTTGGGGTCTCGCGCCTCGTCGCGTCGAAGTCATTAGAGGAGAGAAATGATTGAGGGCAAGGAACGGGACGACATTCGGTCATGGCCTTTGTTGAAGGAACCATACCGTATTCACCTAAATTGATTTCGGGAAACCATGGAAAACCGAAATCTGTATGGCCGGTCGGGATTCGAACCCGTGTCCTCCCGAATTTGTAGTCATAATGTTACCGCTCATCAATCAGGCTCGGTGGTTATTTCTCAGTGATGACGGTTAATATTAATGAATATTAATAATTAGAAAAATAATGTAAATTTAGACATGGCTCACTATATGATATGAAAAAGATTGTAGCTGAAACTACAGAATTAAAATATCATTTTTAAAGCAACAGTACGTTGTTAGTTATACTTTTTTTATTTTAATAATGAGCGTAGTTACTATGGGAAATTAAATATCCAAATACCGCGATCTAAATAGTAATAAAATGAATGTAATATTTTTTCCTGGTGGATTTAATTTATATATGAATGTTTTGGGCATAATTGTTAGTTGTACTGCAGTATAAAAAATAAGTGCTTTTTAGTTTTCGCTTTGTCAGATATTGAGCATTTCGTAATTAATATGCGGATGTATAATCGTTCAGCGTTGCCATTTTTTCGTCTCTCCTAAATCCGGCCCTGTGCCACAGGCCATTGTGATTCATGAGGACCTGTGTTGTTAGAACCCGGCGTACTAACCGATAGGAGGAAAGTTTGTGTTGCCATCTGCCTGTGAAGCGTCTAACTTTTCGTGTTCTCTATTATAAGTGTATTTTTGTTACTGGAATGTGTACTTTATGAGGCGGAGATTCGGTACAGTTGGAGAATTCGCCTAGATGATTGCGGGATACACCTAGAAACTGCAATCAAGGCGGCCGGTAAGCCGTTGTCAGGACTTGAGCCCGGTCCCGTTGTACCTCCCCGAGCCACACTGACAAGTCTTTGCCGTTACCCCTGAGCGGCTTACATACGGAGTTGGTTTGTTTTGAATGGCTTTATGTAAAGTCTACGTCGGGGTCATTAGAGACGGTTAAGGAAACATAGTACCCTACATTTTTGTTTGGATTATTTCAGTTTCATTGTTTTATGTTTGTATATTTAAAGGTAAGAATTTTTGTGTGTGTTTAATTTATTTTCTTTTTGTAAAAGGAAGAGATACGTTAATAGTTACTATGCATTAGCAAAGTGCAGTGTGTTACAAGAACATCTTTGGCGGTGAAAGAAGAAGAAGGGAGTTCAGAGATAAAAATAATGGCGGGCGGAGTCATGAATTGGTGTTCCTCGCTCGAATAGTAATCGAGATAATAAGAGAGAATATTGAGTTTTTAATGATTTGTGAAGCAAATGATGAATGAAATATGTAGAAAAGTAAAATGAAGTTCTCCTTAATTTATTGTATGTTGTTTGAATCATACAGACCAATTTAGTAGCAGAAACGGCAAGATAATTTTCCATGGATTCTGTGATGAGTAATATCCACTCGAGGCAAATCTAGGAATCATAACAAAGGCCAGTTTCTTACACGGTAAATAACTGGGGGAAAGGATCAAGAAGGAATTCGACTATAGTCTTGAGGGGAACCATCCTGGCATTCGCCTGGAATGATTTGGAGAAACCAAGCAAAACTCAAATCAGGGTAGCCAGAAGGGGATTCGAAAACGCGTCCTCCTAAATGCTAGGCCAGAACGTTACCGCTCACTCACCACGGGGATTCGAACCCGCGCCCTCCTAAATGCGAGGCCAGAACATTACCGTTCACTCACCACGCTCTGTCCGTACCGAGTATTCAGGTTGTATGGTCGAGTTTTTGAATCAAAGGAGAATAAATGAGATGTAAGAACGTTGTTTCAGAAAGGCGAAGTCTTGTATGGGCAACATCATTGTTTTGTAGCAGATGTTGAAAATAGAATGAAAGCAAGTTTAAGTAGCCGTCTAATATTTTTGGAACTTGAGAAGACAAACGATACAGTACCTCTAAAAGAATTGTTTCAGTCGTCGTGTGGAAGTGATCTTCCTGAAATTTGCGTTGGTGTCTTTTGCCTTATACAGGTATTTTGAGGATAAAATCAAAACAGATTGCTGTAGGATTAAAGTAAGGCTCCAACACTCTCAAGGCATATGTCCAGAAAACATTATTTCTGTGTCGTAGACAGTGAAACACAGAAGAGAAAAATCTTTTTAGCAGACAATCCCGTTGTTATGGCGAATGATGACGAAGACATTTGTTTTTATATAAAGGAAACTACACGAATAATGTAATAAATGAACACTGAAAATCAATTTTGAGGAAATTAAATAATCATGTTTCGAGGAAAACTGAAGAAACTTTGAAATTGACTAATGCCCCTAAGGAATTTAAATGTCTTGGTAGCATATCGTCTCAGGAAGAGAATGTGATCGAGCGTGTTAAGAAAAATAAATATTCTATTGTGGTCCAGAAAGTTGAGATGGAAAGTTAAATTGCTTTACAATTAGATCGTAGAATCGATAACTAGGCCTATCTATAGGTGGGAATAATTGGAATTTATTAAAAAAATAAAAACCAGAGGAAAGTTAATGGTGATAGAAATGGACAATCTGAGATGATCTTACAGAATCTACCGTTTCCGTAATAAATGAAACGATATGATGTAAGGAAATGACAGAAAATTCAGTTTCTTGGGTAAAATCGAGAAAAGACAGCTTAGATGGTTCGGACAGGTAACGAGAATGAGGGAGGATAGATAGCCGATGGTGATGCAACATAATCCTAGTGTAAGAAGTGATACCATACATATCATGGACCTAGGGAATGCGAGAGGATTTGATGTTAAGGGGGCATCCATAAATTACGTGAGGTGTTTTTTCCGGATTTTTGGACCCCCCCCTCCCCCCTGGTGAGATTTCGTGAGATCTGGCCGGACCCCCCCCCCCCCCCTCCCTCTGGTGAGATCTGGTCCGTAAGAACCCCCCTAGAAATCGCCCTGGAAACTTTTTTTTTAGGTTACACCCTAACTTTTTTGACGAAATACCCTCCTAAAATCGACTTAGCCGCAAATTTGAGACCTTTTTTTTTTTTGCTCTACTGTCCCCAAATTTTTCGCAAAAATCTCACGTGAGATTTCCGTAGACCCCCCCCCTCCCCCTTGGTGAGATCTGGTGAGATTTCGCCGGACCCCCCCCCTCCCCTATTTCACCTCACGTAATTTATGGATGCCCCCTAAAGATTTAGCGTGAAATGCTCCGAGGCTTTTTGAATCGGAGATGGGGCGATAGCTGCAGGGCTCCCGCTAAAAGGATAATCTTTTAAAAGGTGTATAATTCTTGTTTTAGTCCTCGCAGGACACCAAAATTATTGACTTTTTTGGAACTCTTTGCAAAATTGATTTTTTAAAAGTGGAGTTCACAATTTTGCAAGAAAATTTTAGTATGTCAGTAAAGCATGTAAGATATCTGACGTGGTGATTGCTCACAGAATATGCATTTAGACTTGTGACGCGCGGTGATAGTGACTAGATGAATTGTTGACCCTCCCACCCCCATAAAGCCTTTTCTGATGACCAAACAAATTCTCGCATAAAAATATTCGCGTTTAATCTGAGGTCAATAGTGGCGAGAGAAACCAGGGGAGTTCGAAATAGTTCCTCTTTCCAATTGTTTATCCTGTATGTTAACCGATGACACAAGATACCACTGTGTGCAGTTTCGATGAAATACATTCATTAGTTATTACGGAAAGCCCGTGCTCATAAAGATTTCAGAATTTACTATTCGGGATATATAATACTGATCTAGATGAAAAGTATCTTATGTGTTAACTGATGATATAAGCTGTCGCTTCGTCGAAAGGCGTTCATTAGTTTTAGGGAGATGCGCGCACAGATGTACAATTAAAACTGTAATAACATTTAATCAAACCCGTCTGTGCAAAATTTGTAAAATGCGAACATATTACAAAAAAACGTTGGATTTCTGACAATACCTCTACTGGAGACGAAACGCCTCCGAAATAAACAAAAATTCCAGCAACAGCTGCATTAGGGTTTTTTTATGAAACGATTGTTTACTATTTTAAAAAGTTATAAGTTTTAGAGACCGCTTTGTAACTCCAAATGGCATAGTGTGATTCTGTTTGCGAAAAACTGTGAAATATTATAATGTAATTGAGCTTTCTGTTTATCGACCTTGGTTTGCGGTCTTCTGTCCTAGAGGATTTCCCCCCCCCCCTTTGTTGATGAGGGAGCTCCCAAAACTTGGTCCCTCAAGCACTGTGCCCTTATTTCTAACTACTGATCGCCTCAGCACATGCGTTAAGAATTGATAAAAACTACGGGACGTCACAGCAACGGGATGTGACGTGATCCATTCATATAGGTGCACATCCATTTTTCATGGTCCCATTGAGTAATAAGGTGGACAGAAACTTTCGAAGGCGTAGGGGCAGAGGAAAAGACTCGCCACCGTTTTAAACCCTCTGCTACAGTGATGGTGTGGAAACGAGGACGGCTTGCTAAGTTACTGCCAGTGCTGCAGACAGATTCCATACTTCGGGTGGGGAGCATGTAACGGAATGGGTATACTTACTCCTGGCGAGGCATCTCTATGTATTCCAGAAAGTTCCAGTGGATGCTTTGTCGTAACCCTAGATTATTATTAGGTACAGCTTACCGTGGCATCGGCCGGAACTGCGTCTCGATACTAGGTTTTCCCGTCTCGACTGCGCCTTCTTCCACCGAGCGTGGTGAGTGAGCGGTAACGCTCTGGCCTCTCATTCGGGAGGACGCGGGTTCGAATCCATGGTTATCCCAAATCACGCCAGGCGAATGCTGAAAAGGTTCACCCAAAATGCTAAGTATAACTCCTTCCTTGTTTCTTACCTCAGTTCTTTCCCGCCTCTAATGACTTTGACGTCGACAAGGCGAAAAACCAGGAGCAAAAGCCTCTGCGCCGCATACAGCGCTCGCAGACGATATTGGACAGGCGCTGTTGTCTTCTTGGTACGCCGCTACTACAGAAGTTCCCGCTGCTACGACTGGCAACGCTGCAGCTTCTACGGCTGCGGATGGCACCGCCGCACCGAGCGTGTGGGTGAGCGGTAACGCTCTGGGCTCGTATTCGAAGCCCCGTCCGGGCATCCAGATTTGGGCTTTCCATGGTTTCCCCAAATCACTCCAGGCGAATTCCGGTATGCTTCCCTTAAAAGGGCATGGACGAATTCCTTCCCTTTCCTTGTCCCCAGTACTTTCCCGTCTCTAATGACTTCGACGTAGACGAGTCGTGAAGCTGGAAGTAAAAAAAAAAAAAAAAAAAAAAAACGGGCACCGCCGCAGCTTCAGACAGCGTAGTCGTAGCAGGTTTGGCGACCCTTCCTGCTTGCTGCGTACGAGGCTCGCCTGTTTCGTCATATTCTGATGGTATTGGTTCCATGCCATATATCACTCCGAAGGCTTACTGTAGCAGATGGAGCACACCCTGTACCATTTCATGGTCTATGGAATTGAATGCTAAGACTAGAAGACCATTATGACGAATAGTAGCTGCAACCGTCAGCCAGAAGGAACCAGTTGTTGTCCCCGAAGATGAATAGGGGCACGCAGTTAGGGATCGTGCATAAACCACGTAGCTCCATTTCGGCCTCCTGTGAACCCCCCCTCCCCCCACGTAGCCTTACGTGGCTTTTGCCTCCCCCCCCCCCACCTAGCAAGTAGCTTTTTTACCTTTTGATTCCAGAAAACATTTTGTACTGTTTTCTCTTGTCAGACTATTGTAAATTACATAGAGAGATAATTAACTGAGGGAAATAAATATTCACATGCTGTTGTGACTTCTGTTCCTCATTTTAACTGTGAAAAATGTTATGAATGGAAAGCTACTTGGCCTGGCTCGGAACCCCCCCCCCCCTCCCTCGACGTAGCCCAGCGTAGCCTTCCAGCCCCCCCCCCCCCAGACCGAGTCACGTAGTTTGTGCACGGTCCCTTACTTACTAATTCGCTTACAGCCTCGCCTATAGCCTCTTGGCTGGCAGGAGATGGAAGGTAGAAGGCAGCGCACTGCATGGCTGTTGATGGGTGTCTCCTGTTAAGTATGTAGGGATCACAGTCACCGGTCGAGCAGACGATATCTGTTAAAGCGGCTACGGAGCTACGGTTTGTTGCTGCACCGTCACACTAATAGGGAATGTCGTCTTGTGCAGTACTTTATCGCTGGAAAATTGCGAAATAATCTTGCGCTTACTACGAATCTGAGAACCTGTGTGTCCGAAGCTTTTGTTATTTTTCTGAATTCAGTTAAGAGGATAAATGTTCTTATTTTAGTATCCGGAAACACGACATGTTTTGACTCAATGTTTTCTTGAAATTGTTTGGAATTTTCTCTCGGATTAAAAAAAGCCGTCATAATTTAATAGTTGATGTTTATTAAAACTGGCCGAACGCTCTCAGACATCCAGATGTCTGGCACTCGACACGAGCAGGGCAGGAGAGGTGGAGGTGCTGTGTGGAGTCCCTCTGATGGAGACCTCCTTCATGTACGCAACGCATTGCATTTAACAACACTCTTTCCGGTCAATTACACACATACAGCACTTAAAAACACACGGGTAAAGGACGTGGCCTTCCTGCCGCATTATCCAGGCACATGGAAGATCCAACCAACACACATGACATGTGACGTAGAAAGATCGGGGGAGGTTAATACCCCTTGAATTCATATTCAGTTTAGGCATTTGAAGCTATTCACCCCGCAAGAGGATTATGGATAAGGAATGTGGGATGATCCTTGTGCGACACAAGTCAGTCCTCGCGAATACAGTGAAGATTCAGCCTTTTACAAAACTCTCTCCTAGTCGTGATGACATCGTAGTTGCAGTCGTGAAGCCCTAATTATCACTCTGGCCTCGCATTCGGGAGGAGATGAGTTCGAATCCACGCCCGGCCATCCAGATTTGGTTTTCCGTGATTTCCCCAAATCACTCCAGGTGAATGCCAGAATGGTTCCTTCAAAAGGCGATGACCGAATTCCTTCCCGTTCTTTGCCTCCAGCCTCTAATAACTTACATGTCGACGAGACGTAAAGCCAGAAGCAAAAAGAAAAGAGAAAGATACATATAAGGCTACTTTCATTTAAAGTCTTTAGCTTATGAATTTTGTGAAGTGATGAACTAATGTAGGAGGTTCGTATTCAGTCTTCATAAAGTACGGTGATTTTAGCTAGTAGGGACGGGGGTTATTGATAGCTGCGCGATTCGAAGAGCTTCACAAAAAATGAGAATTCTCAACACTCTTGTTGTAATAGTGGTTATCTTTAACAAATATTACTGTAGTGCGTCCGTTATGTTTCTCAACGCAAAAATCGCTAAAACTACATCCCGTACTTAATTAATTTAAGTGGAAACACTAACCCTTAAATGTGAATACCTACATTCTACATTCGTGGAAGTAATCTCTGCTCTTCTGACGAATAACTCACAGCATACATGCGAAAAGAATTACGAATAGAAAGAAAAAGAATATATTAGTGAGAAGGCGGCGTGACATTTTTAGTTTGGGGCTGCAGCTCGTATTGACGCGGTGGCGTTGCGTGGGAGGCTCCTGTCCTGAATGGGCACGGGTCGATAGCCATTCACAACGGGGCCAGCTGACGTGCTCGCATTCATCTGCTCCATTCATGCACGATCCACAAGATTCCAAACTTAACTTAGTCCACAATCCAGCCAACTCATTTCATCCGGAGCTCACACAGTAAAAATCCCTGAGCGCTCCAGAATTCGAGACCGGAACCTTGAGTTTTGAAGGCAAGCACCTTACCAATTGTGCTACCAAAACGTTATTTCATACATCTGCGACGTCTTTTTTTTTAAGTAAGGTTAAAAATTTCATTTCGACAATTTAACATACGTGATGTTCCGTAAACCATTCAAGTATATTACCCAAGTCCTTTTTCTTAAGAAAACCGTAAGACTAAGGATGAGATTTTTGTGTTCTTGAGGACGTGTTTGACCGCACGATGCCTCTGTCGTACCGGGGTTTACATCTTTACGTGGAATCCGAACCATGGGTCGTCCTAGCATACATCACACGAACAAAGCAAAGCTTTGTCAGAGGTGAGGGTTAGGTCAAGTGCTCGTAAAAATTCTTGGCCGGTCCGGGACCCTGAATTCTCAATGCGCCCGCCTTAACCATTCAGCTTCTTGATCTATCACCAAGTTTAAAATATGACACATTTACTTGCTTCAATGATAGATATTACTCTTTCTCCTGGAATATTGCATCTTGATAAGTATTATACTAATTTACTACTGCAATTTTGATGAACTTTTTCGCAAATACTTCAACGCGTAACGGTGACTTTCGAGACTATATTAATAGTCGGACAGATGAATACGTGTAACTCGGTCTGATAACGTTTCACTTTTTTTTTCTCCAATTCAACTAGCCTTCGTTTAACAGCTCGGCGAAATGTTCTCGACTCTGCTTGGTAGCGCACCACATACCACTGATAAACTTAATGGAAAGCATCTGAATGGATCTTGAAATGTTCAGTCTTTGTTTATTACTTCTAACATATTTTATATTCGAAATTTCACACAATACTCTGAAGTTATGGTCAGCAGATTGGCATTTAATTCCGATCTGATTTTGTTTTGCCGTTGTTAAGACCAATTCAAGTCTTTATATTGCCTCGTTTCTTTTTGCATGTAATTAAATCTTCTCAGACATTTCGAATTATCATTCTGTTTTTGTTAGTAAAAATTCAGTGTCGCTTAAACTTAAATAAAATAAGGGCACCTTGAATAGTGATACGACAAATAGAAATCTACACTAATATTGTAAATGCGAAAGTAATTCTGTCTCTCATTTACATTTTCACGACTAAACTGCTAAATCGATCTTGATGAAATTTAACAAGGATATAATATGTATAATTAGGAACTACATAGGATCCTTTTTTCGGTATAAGTAACGTATTTTGTAGTGAAATTTTGAATACTAACTGAACGGTGGCAAACCGACGGATAGCATGGGTAATGTTATGTTGATCTCTCAAGATTTTTTCCTCTCGCAGTCTGTTTGTGTATGATCGGTTCATGTACGCACACAACTTATTATATAGTATAGATTTGGATTTGCGCATCACCAGACTATTATTTTGTGTTAATATGTAGTTAGCTCATCGATTTCCATCCCCCAAAGGATACATATCTCAGCAAAGGTCAGCAAAACTAAACACGTTATGTATAAGATGGTATTGACATAAGATGTCCACAGAAAGTGACATAATTTTAAACCATAAACATCTGCGGTTGTCAGTCTTCTACAGTTAACCCGTAGTTTGTTGGTGTTTTTAAACATGTTGCAAATTGGTTCTTTTCATGAGACAGGTCAGTGATAGAATGGTATTGTGATGTCTTCCCTGTCTCACTATCCTGACTTTATGCTCTTTATGTAACTTCTATTATTAGTCTAACATCACATGCTTCAAAATTACTGACCAGAATAGTATACAGAAGAATGGGAAGGGTAGTAGAAGAGATAGTAGGTAAAGATCTGTTTGGGTTTAGGAAAACCGCGGTACAAGGGAAGCAATTATGGCTTTAAGATTGATACTTGAAGGGCGGATCAAGGAAAACAAAGATATTTTTATGGCATTTGTTGTTCTAGAAAAAGCTTTTGATAATGTTAGGTCGAACAAGGCGTTCAAAATTTTAAAGAAGTCAGGTCTAAAATATCGAGATAGAAGAATATAAACTATATAAGAATCAAGTGGCTATAATAAAAGTAGAGAATTATGAGAGACATGCATCAGTTAAAAAGGGTGCGAGACAAGGTGGTACTCTATCCCCATTAATATTCAACTTGTATATAGAGAAAGCAACAAAGGAACCAAAAGAAAAATTTGACTCGCATAAGTGTTCAAGGAGAAAAAATCCGTATACTACGATTTTCTGACGACATTACCTTGTTAGCAGAACAGGTTGAAGATATTGAGAAGTTACTGGATGGCATGAACAAAATACTGAAGGAAGATTTTAGATTGAATATAAACCAAAGCAAGACAATAGTGATGATATGTAGCACCAATCGCAGAAGGTTAAATATAAAAATAGGATCGGATGCGATAGAAGAAGTAACTGAATTCTGCTACTGGGGGAAGCAAAATTACAACCAATGGCTGAATCTGAAATGATGTTAAAAGCAGATTAAAACTCGCAAAAAGAGCCTTCATGAAAAAGAGAAATCTTTTAGTTTCAAATATTATCTAGAAAGAACTTATTAAAACTTTGTGTGGAGCACAGCACTTTATGGTAGCCAAGCGTGGACTTTAGGAATACCAGAAAGAAGGAAAATGGAAGCAAATTGAAATGTGGTGATGTAGAACGATGTTGAAAATTAGATGGACGGATAAAGTACGAAGTGAACGATTTGTGAAAATGGTGGGTGAGAAAAGAAGTTTGTGGAAGAGTCTTACAGAAAGAAGAGAGAGGATGGTTGGTCATATTTTGAGACCTGTTGGATTGGTTAATTTATTAGTGGAGGGAACAGTCTAAGGTAAGAACTGTAAAGGAAGACGGAGATTAGAATATATGAAGCAGATAATTGAATACGTGGGTTGTAAGGTGTCTGTAGAGATGAAGAGGTTAGCATAAGATGGGAATGGATGGAGGATTTCATCAAACCAGTCGAAAGGCTGATGACAGCAAAAAAAAAAAAAAGTCTTTCTATGTCAAATTCTATGTCCACGCGTACAAAATTCCTGGTAATAGCTAGTAAAACGAACTGTACTCACACACAGAAAGCGATGAAAGTATATCTTGGAAGAACTTGTTCTGGCAGCCATGGCAGTATCTTTTACTATATGAAGTTCACGATGCGGTAGCTAAAGGAGTAAATAAGGCATCCTGAGCGGTTTGGGATCTAGAGGACAGTGATTCATTACAGAGTCCTGTCTCTATTTCGGGACGACGGGGTTTTAGTCGAACAAGGCCAGCTCGTATCGGCGAGGGCGTGGCCGGGCCTGCGTGGGTGGCCGCCCACGCCGCTTCCTTTCAGCTCTCCCAACTGGGTCACCGCGGGGGCTTCAGATAGCTCCCTTCTTTTTCATTTCCACATAACACTTGTCAAGTTAAGCTTATTAACACTTGTTCGATTTAGAAACCTCGTGGTGCAAGGCTATTCAAGTTCTGTAACCTTGAAATATGATTGTGGGGGTTGTAGATGTATTTCGAAATTCTGGGGATATTGGGAAGAAAGGAGGCAAATTTCATTAATATATTTGTCCATGTATATTCTTCTGGGATGTCTCATGTCCGGGTGCTTTCTCCCAGTTCCAACCTGCTATCCCTATTGCCATTGTATGTTTTGAAATGCATGGATTTCACCTGGTTTTCCCCATTGCCCTAATACTAAGTTAAAGTTATTTATCCTTTTGGCATGAATAAAATACTGAAAGAAGATTTTAGACTAAATAGAAACCAACTGGGTTCTCCCAGAAGTGATAGCATTAGTAGTAGAAGTAGGTGAATTCTGTTACTTGGGAAGTAAAATTACAACTAATAATCAAATATTCCACTTACTTTTTTCGGGGATCGCACTGCTTTGATTGATGGATTAGTACCGACGTTTCGGCGCCCAACCTGGTACCTTCATCAGGATTTCCAGAATCGAAATATCACTTGTGATGGTTTTCATACAACTCCGTCGCTGAGCTATTTGTTTTGGTTACCGGCAGCGGGTGTCAACTGTTCCAGAGATCTTGTCGTTGGAGGTTTTGTGTTGCGAATGTCCGCGGGTGCACATTTCCACGTTTCGCTTAAGCCATAGCCGTCAATTAGCTCAGCGACGGAGTTGTGTGATATTTCGATTCTGGAAACCCTGATGAAGGCACCAGGTTGGGCGCCGAAATGTCGGTACTAATCCATCAATCAAAGTAGTGCGATCCCCGAAAAAAGTAAGTGGAATATTTGATTAATATGACGCCTGCTAAAAGCGTAAAATGTTGTAAAATTACAACTGATGACCAAAGCAGAAATAATGTCAAAAGCAGAATAGCACTATCGAAGAGAGCCTTCTTGAAAATGGGAAATGTTTTAGTTTTAAACATTGATCTTGGACGATAAAAGAGCTTTTTTGAAACTGTGTGTGGAGCACAGCACTTTATGATAGTGAAGTATGGACTTTAGGAATACCAGAAAAAAGGAAAACAGAAGCATTTGAAATGTGGCGTTGTAGAAGGATGCTGAAAATAAAGTTGACAGATAAAGTAAGAAATGAACACGTTTTGGAAATGATGGACTAAGAAAGAAGAGACATAATGGTGGTTCATGTTTTAAGACGTGTGCGATTGGTTAGTCTGTTAGTGGAGAGAACTGTAGAGGAAGACGGAGATTAGAATATATGATTGTTTGATTGTGGTGTTTTGATTTTAGGTGGGTTCTCCCAGTTCCGCTCGTGCTACCCGGAGTGGTGCGACAGCTGCAGTGTGACGGCTGGTCCCGCCGCAGAAGCTGTTGCCGTTCCACTCATGGGGCTCAGCAGTTTACGCATCTCACCTGCACTTAACACTTGCAAGGTACACAAAGCACCATTAGTGATTAATAAATAAGGTTGGCAGTATTAATGTGGCCATCAAATAAAATGGGCTGGAATTATGTGTCTGAAATCTTCCACATCTAACATCGTTTCAGTTTATTGTGGATCATTGTTTGAGTAACTTCCATCCATCTGTGTATCCGCGGTTCATTTCCCACGTGTCCCTCGACTTAGTACCTCTCCCGTAGTATAGATCTTCTGCCCACTTTTTAGTGGCCCTTCTTTCCTCTACCCTCTTAACATCCCCAAATAGTCTCAATCTATTGGAGAGGTCTGTTAATTGTTACCTTCTTCTAATTTTCTTGTTCTTGTCTGTATTGTTTCTGTTATTACCTACTGTAGAAAGCAGAAATTTCGTATCTGTGTGCTGCAATCTGCACTTGTCTCTGTGACCTAACACGCATGTTTCTGCTACATATGTTAATCTTGGCTAAAAAAATGACATTATAATGATTCCTTTCTTTTTCAATAATTGCAGCACCCAAATGCACACAATTTTCTACCTCGTTTTTGGGTACTCCACTTTTGTGATGACTTATTCCAAGAGAAATTTTTGTGATCTCCATTTTACCTGTGTTAATTTTCAGGCAATACTCTTTATATTGTGCTCCATCTATTCAACTGTTGCTAAACTTGTTCTTCCTTCCATCATCTTTATATATTGGCATATTCAGTTATGAGCTCCCTTTATCTTGACTGTGATCTCATTGGAGACATTTTTATTTAAGATTATAGAGGGAACAGTTCCCTGCTTTATGCCACTAGTGGCTAGGATCCTTTCTGTGGTGCTGACATCTAAAGGCATGCAGCTGGTATGGCTTCATCTGCTCTGTTTATCCTTGGTATATTCTTATCATTGTATTCCTCTACAGTTCTGCCATCTAAATATCTTATACACTCTCTTTTGAGCTTCTTTCACAAAATCTTTCCTCACTATAATTTTCAACGTGTCTACTGAATTGGCAACTTAATTACAGCATCCCCCTTCGGAGCTCTTGGTCAGTTACTGATATTAAATGTTTTCTCATTTTAAATAATACCCTTGCAGCTAGAACTAGTTTAATTTAGATTTGAGGTGAACATAAATTATAGCAATAACAACAGACTAAAAATAAAAACTAATTAGCGTATTAGAAGTGAGAGAATTCTGTTACCGAGAAGTAAACCTACAGCTGATGGTTGTGCATCATCAATATCTTCCTCTCTTTCTGGTGCACTGTAGTCAGAATATCTTACAGTTTCTCCATATAGTCCTCCCGTCTGTCAGCTCTTTCTTTTGAGCTTAAAAGAGATCATTGTTATTTCTAGCATGGGTTGTAATTTTGCTTCCTAAATAACAGAACACTCGCATTTGTCATATTCTGATCGTATTTAAAATTAAAATTCATAAAGGACAAAATTAGATGGGCTAGGGAAAGTAATAATAAGAAAGTTATGAGGTGGCTAGGGAAAACAGAGCATGTGTTACATTGCAATTAAATTACATATTTTTATTTTAAGTCATCTGTTATTGGTATCATTTCCCTACTTCAGTTTTCTTTGGTTTCTATTTAGTCAAAATTCTATTCCTAATTTTATGTTTAGCCAGTTCAACAATTTCACTCCTGATAAGACAGTATCTTCAGCAAATCACATCATAATATATGTCTCCTCGAACCCTTATGACACATTTAATTTTTTCTTGAAATTACTTGCTACTGATTCTATATAGAAAGTAAATATTAGTGTGTCTAGACTACATCCTTGTCTGACTTTCTTTTTCAAGCCACTGCAAGATTGCTGAAACCAACACAGCTGCACTTGCAGGATCAAGAAAATATTAAAAACTGTAGAACTCTATTTTGTTATTGTACTTTCACACTCCAGCTTATAGTTTGTTTTGGAATGATAAGATGGTACTTTCAGTAAATCAACACAGCTGCACCTGTAGGACCAGAACTGTATTTTGTTATTGTACAGTACTTTCACACTCCAGCTTGTAGTTTGTTTTGGAATGAGAAGATGGTACTTCATTACAATATGTCTGGATATCTCATATTACATTACTTCTTTATATGAGTTAAGATAGGCTTTTAATTACTTTCTATCCTAAAGAATTTGGCATTTCTGAGAAAATCTCGTCAACTTGTATTGCCTTATTTGAATTAGTATCCTTCAAAGACCTATCAAATTCGGTCTTTAAGACAGGATTTGTAAATATCTTCAGTGTCTTTCTTTCTTTCTGGTGCATTGTGGTCAGATTGTCTTACAGTCTTTCTATATATCCCTTCCATCTGTTAGTTCTTTAAAGAAATTTCCCGTCGGTGCCTTTAATGTTTACCCATCTTTGTTTCATTACTCCAAAATTGTGTTCAGTTTTATTATTTGCAGCTTTTACTATACCTACGATCATTAACTTCCTTTCCAATTTTCTTCCACTTATCTTGCAATTGATTTTCTTTTGCTTTCTCACACTTTTTGCTTATCTGTACTGTTGTATTCCAGCTGAAGTTTAAGCATTTTTGTGCTTTTGCATTTAATTTATCGAGTCCAAAATTTCCTATGTGATCCAAGAATTGTGGCTGGCTTCTTTTTTATGTACAGTGTTTTTTGCTTCCTGTGATTATCTCCCTCTTTAATGTGTTACCATACTTCTTTGGCTGAAATTCCTTCATAATTTTGTGTTAAGTCTCTCATTTACAGTCTGTAGGTCCCTCATTTACAGTCTGTAGGTCCCTCATTTACAGTCTGTTAAATTTCTGTTTCATGTGAGATTGTTTTTAGCATGAGCTCTTCTAGTCAGTGTGATTTGTACTGATTACTTGTTCAGTCGAATTTCCATCTGTACTCCATTAATATCAGAGTCTTTATCAGTTACTGGCTGTGATTTACCATCCAGAACTTGATATCTGAATTTATATCTAATCCTAATGTAACCTAGCTGATATTTAGTTGTATACCTCGACCATTTCCATGTATATGTTCTTATTTTATTCATAGACAGTTCTTATTTTTTTCTAAAAAATTTTAAAAGCCTGTTTCCTCATTCATTTCTTTCTATTAGACCGAAATTACCTGCAATATATTTTTACCCCCTGCTGGGCACATTCCAGTCATCAGTAATTGCTAGATTTTCATCAGTTTTCATATATTGTATTAGTTCTTCTATTTGTATTAGTTCCTCTATTTCACCGTCATCATGTTCCTTTAAGCTTAACATATACACTAGTACTGATGCAGTAGATACAGGCCTTATATCTTCATATATGTACATAGCATTTGCAGAAGATGGTATTAATTGCCCAAGACAATTCCGATGCACAAAAATAACTTGAACTATTACAAGTGCAAGCAGCAAAAATTTGATTACAAATTTCATTTGAAAAAATAAAATTAATTACAGATATCAGAACTCCACCAGTTGAACTCAAAATCGGCAACAAAAAGATCAATTGAGAGAAAGAATTTAAACATTTAGCTTACTGGATTACAGAAAACTGTAAAGAATCTATTAAATCAAGACTTCATAAAATGGAGACTGGATTTCAGATGACAAAAAATACTTACAACAAGAAAAGGCACTATTGGAATTGCAAATTCTAACATTATACAACAGTAATCATACCCGAAGCTCTCTACGAATCGTAAACATTCAGTCTCCAATATAAAACAATGGAAGGGCAACTAGAAGTAATGGAATGTAAAATAATGAAAAACTCTTAGGACCAAGAACCAAACATGGAGTGTATTACAAAAAACCTAATGCAGAAATATATCCAAAAAATTCGAGAATCACAGTTTCTATTCACATGCAAAGAATACAATTCTTAGGAAAACTGGAAAGAATGGACTCAGACTAACTCGTAAAATTCATACATTCTTAAAGAACAAGACCATCCAAACAAATTGGTACAGACAGAAAAGGATCTGAAAGAGTTGGGATCGCCAAATCTACAGGACCAGAATGAAATCAGGAAACTCATGCAAATGCAGGGTTTCAAGGAAAAAGATAGAGAGACAAGTTGACATACGTGTTCGGTGCAACGAAAGCTCACCCTTTCATCACACATGAAGGAATACTGGTCTTTATAAACAGGCCTGTTAATATTGATTCCACAAAGTGACCCATTCACAAAGAAGAACAAGAAATCCCACACATCTCATTAATATCTTGTACTAGTTAATCTATATATTGCTGAGATGTTATATCTTAAACGTCCCTCTGTGTAACCTCAGTAATTCCTACAACATCTAACTGCAGTTGTTCCACCTCCATGCAACTTCTCTAACCTCATTCAGACTTTTTGTATTCCAGGCTCTGACTTTTAGAATATTTCTATCAATTCTGATGACTGCTCCATAACTATTAACCATCCGGTGACCTGACTGGGTGACTGTTATATCTCTGTAATATTTTATGCAGCAAGAAGTTATTGTAATGTCCTCAGGATGCAATTTACGTTTTAAATGCAGTGGTTTCCCACTGCTTCTGCATCCTCATTCCATTAATCATTTTTTATTCAGCCACCCTAGGGCTATTTCTAAACCCCCAAGGTCCAGAGGGTGCCCTGCCTCCTACCAGTGTAATGTTTTTTTTAAAAAATTGCCTCACATTTTACAGAGGGCGCAATTGCTGAAGGCGATGCCAACATAATTCATAAAGTTTTAAAGGAACTGAAATCTTAATTTGAGAAATGAACCAAGACAGTCTGAAAGTTAAAGTTATTAAATGTTTATTGAAAACTTATGTAAAAGTTTAAATTGACAGGAATTCTTCTCTTGTGTTCTGCCGGATCAGTATTTCCAATTGCTATGTTTTGACAACGGCCTCTGTTGTCTTCATCAGGCAAAAAGGTTGAAGTTTACACTGCGACAGCAAGACACCGACTGTGTGTGCCTAGTGGCTTCAGGTCATATAAATAATTAAAGAATGCAGGGTTTCAAGGAAGAAGATTGCTCATCAAGTCTAGGGGGAGGGTTTTTTGCATCAGTGGGATGAACTGTAATAATTTGTTAAGTGTAAATTTTGTTTTAATTTTTTCTGAAGCAATGGTGTTGATTGTATTTGTCTACATGCTAGAGCTATTGTTTTTTCAATGTCAAATCAGCTTAGAGTTTTCTCACATTAATAAAATGTATACTGACAGAATTTTTAATTCTGCTTTCCCTCAGATTTTTGCTTGGTATCATCTTAATCTTGAGTTTGGTTGGTAGCATCCTTTACTCACAAGAAAGACTCGGATAAAAAACAAATGTTGTTTTGCAGGAATATTTGTACTTTTTAAACACCTGCCAGTGTGGCTGCAGGAATTAAAGAGCCACCACCCTGGATTTTGGTGGCATGATGGGGCCAGTTACAAATCCCAAGTCCTCATACTGGCTGTCCTGATGCAGTTTTTGGTGGTTTTCTGCAATTATGTGGATAATTCCCAATCTCCTCCTCATAAACTATACATTTCACACAGAAAAATACATTTATCTCATAGAACATACATTACATGTTTCACACACAGATTAGAACACATCCACTTACCCCATCAAAACCATGACAGTCCTGGCAAGCCGCTAGTAGATGGAATTGCTTTTAAAATAAGCATTGCCTCTGGTAGATGATGTGCCGAATGGCCTGCGAAAGTAGGAATGTTCTAGACAGTTATGGTAATTTGTATTATTTAAACATTCTTTCTTTTTAATAAATTGTAAGACTTTTGTATGATGAGTTCTGACTACATTGCCATTAATATAAATTCATGTTTTCTGTAATCATTCAACTACAATAAATGGGGCATAAAGCTTCAAAGCTCAACAGAAGAGGAAGAAGGGGAAGGGCATGTTGCAACACATTTTTCTGTTGAATCTGGGATGAGCAAGTTCAATTCCAGTAGCACCATCTGGATTATTCAATTTTTTAAAATTATTTCAGCTAGTAAATTGATGGTTTTTGTAGTTGCTGAAAGTTGGAGTTTTTTTTTAATGCTCAAGCTGCACAGCTAACACTCCAGTAGTTCTTGTATGTACCAGACATTCAGCAAGTTTGACTGAAATTATATACACAGTCCAGTGAAAATTACAATTTTTAGACAGTTTCTCCATAGTCAGCTAGGTGAGCACAGGTACAGTCTGCATTTTCTGCATGAAACAGTACATATTTCATATATATAATTACATGTAACAGAACAGAACAAAACTTACACTATTCAGACAGGTGGCAAAAGTTACACCTGTGTTACCTTTTCAAAAGTATAGCGATCATAGACCTGCTGGTTGGTAAATAGGGTTGTCACAGTTAAACAGCTACAGATCATTGATATTGTTGAATGCTGAAAAATCATTTGAAAAAAGAAGAAAAGGTATTGTTTTAATAATTGCTTTTTGTTTTTGTTAGGAAGTTTTCAACCACTTTTTAATTACCACCTATGCTGATAGATGTGTCAGCGCTAGTATAACTTACGAGAGGAAAAAGAAATGATAAACTACACAATATGAAATTTTAAACGCCTACAGTATACATAAAATTTACCTTCCAAGCACTTTTGTTTAATGCAAGTTTAACAAGGCAGTTACATAATATATATTAAAATAAGGAAGGAAAGGGAAATAAAACCAATCACTTACCACAAATGAAGGCAAGCAGGTAGCTACTAATACATGTAGTAAAGATCAACATAATTTTCCTTGATAAACCAGCAAATAAATTTTGTAATTGGTGTTTAGGAAAATGTGTGTTTAAATCCCAGCCCACCCATTTTTCATAATGCTGTAGAACCAATCATCTTGATGATTTTGCTGAAAAGCAGTCCTTAAAATCGATGAAGAACATTTATTTAAGTGTGAAACCATCTTAATAGCTTTACACTCACTATGCAACATAAGCATCTCCACTAGGAATGTTTTATTGAGATAATATGTTATTACATCACAAGCCTGCATGGTCTGTTTATGCCTATAGTTAGTTATAGAAAAGATCTGTTTCAAATGACAGATAAGAGCATTTTGATCTAAATTGGTCACTTCATTGGAAATATGTAAAGTGTGTATAGTACCCGCCATTTTATGTTATTATTGTCATTATTTTTGTTTTGTCTCATCATATGATTGCTAAGCTGCTTTTTTTTTGCTATCATCAGTCTTTCGACTGGTTTGATGCAATCCTCCATCTCTTCCTATCTTGTGCTAACCTCTTCTTGTCTACATATCCTTTACAACCCATGTCCTCAATTACCTGCTTCATATATTCTAATCTGTCTTCCTCTACAGTTCTTACTGTCGACTGTTCCCTCTACTCGCAGATTAAACAATCCAGCCTCTCTCTTCTCTCTGTAAGCTTCTTCCACAAACTTCTTTCCTCACCCATCATTTCCAAAACTCGTTCGTTTCGTACTTTGTCTGTCCACTTAATTCTCAGCATTCTTCTGTAGCACCACATTTCAAATGCTTCAATTTTCTTTCTTTCTGGTATTCCTAAAGTCCATGTTTCACTACCATAAAGTGCTGTGCTCCACACAAAGAGTTTTAAAAAGTTCTTTCTAATTCCTAGATCAATGTTTGAAACTAAAAGCTTTCTCTTTTTTATGAAGGCTCTTTTTGCTAATGCTATTCTGCTTTTAACATCATTCTTGCTTTGACCATCGGTTGTAATTTTGCTTCCCGAGTAGCAGAACTCACTCACTTCTCCTATTGCATCCGATCCTATTTTTATATTGAATCTACTAGTATTGGTATCATTTCTGCTACATTTAATCACTTTTGTCTTGTTTTGATTAAAATCTTGCTTCAGTATTTTGTTCATGCTATTCAATAACTTCTCAATATCCTCAGACCGTTCTGTTAACAGGACAATGTCATCAGAAAATCATAGCATACTGATTTTTTCTCTCTGAACACTTATGCCACATGAAAATTTTTCTTTTATTTCCTTTATTGCTTCTTCTACATAGAAGTTGAATGTTAAGGGGGGTCGACTACAACCTTGTCTCACACCCTTTTTAACTGATGCATGTGTCTCATGATTCTCTACTTTTATTATAGCCACTTGATTCTTAGATGAATATAAACTATATATCTCGATATTTTAGACTTGGCTTCTTTAAAATTTTGAACATCTTGTTCAACCTAACACTATCAAAAGCTTTTTCTAAAACAACAAGTGCCATAAAAGTATCTTTTTTTTTCTTGATCCGCCCTTCAAGTATTAATCTTGAAGCCAGAATTGCTACCATTGTATAGCAAATTTTTCCTAAACCCAAACTGATTTTCACCTACTATGTCTTTTACTACCCTTACCATTCTTTTGTAAATTATTCTGGTCAGTAATTTTGAATCGTGTGATGTTAGACTAATGGTGCGATAATTCTCACATCTGTCAGCTTGTGCTTTCTTCAGATGTGTGAAGATGATATTTTTATTAAAATCGGTTGGAATTTCTCCTGTTTCATAACTTTTTGATATCAGCTTGAATAATCTTTCGATTCCTTCTTCTCCTAGGGATGTAAGAAGTTCTGCAGGGATCTCATCAATTCCAACTGCTTTATTTGCTTTCAAGTCATTCAGAGCTCTATTAAATTCTATCCTCAAGACAGGATCTCCTAAATCATCAATGTCTATATCACATTCCTTTCCATTATGCTGTTGTTCAAGCCGTCCCCATAAAGTTTCTCAATGTATTCCTTCCATCGGTTAGCTCTATCCTCTGAGCTTAAAAGAGGTTTCCCATCGGCAACTTTAATGTTTATACCTCTTTTCTTCATTTTTCCAAAATTCTGTGCGATTTTCCTGTATGCAACATCTACTTTACCTATGACCGTTTCTTTTCTACTTCTTCAAACTTTTCTTGTAGCCATTTTTCTTTTGCTTTTTTGCATTTCCTGTTTATTTGATTTCTAAATTGCCTGTATTCCTCTTTTCTTGCTTCATTCTTAGCATTTTTGTGCCTTCTCCTCTGATCCATCAGCTCCAAAATTTCCTCTGTGATCCAAGGTTTTCAGGCGGCTTGTTCCCTAAAGCCTAATGTCTTCTTACAAGCTTTCATTATTTCGGTCTCTAATGCATTCCATTCGTCCTCGGTTAAGCTCCTTTCAGAATTACTTCTTAGACCTAAGTCTACCATTTCTGCAAATTTTTCTCTTGTGCTAGATTGTTTCAGTTTATTCACTTCCAGTTTGTTCTGCTTATATTGCTTCCTTATTCGCTTGAATTTTAGCCTGCACTTCATTACTATCATATTATGGTCAGCGTATATGTCTGCTCCTGGGTCTGCTTTACAGTCTAGAACTTGATTCCTTAATCTCTGTTTGACCATGATATAATCTAGCTGATACTTGCCTGTATCCCCTGATAATTTCGAGGTGTATATGCTTCTTGCATGGTTCTTAAACAGTGTGTTTGCTACGACTAGCTTATATCTTTCACAAAATTTTAAAAACCTGCTTCCTTGCTCATTTCTTTCTCCTAGATCAAAAGCTCCTACAGTATTCCCCTCTTTTCCTTCTCCCACTATTGCATTCCAATCACCCAAGATTATTAGATTTTCCTCCCCCTTCACATATTGGATTAGTTCTTCAATTTTGGGATATAATTTTCTCTATTTCTTCATCTTCCTGTGACGTGGGCGTATGCACTTGTACTAATGTGGTTGGGACGGGCTTAGTTTCTAACCTCATCATAATAATCCCGTCACTAAACTGTTCATAATAACTCACACGTTTCCCTACTCTCTTATTCATTACAAATCCTACACCAGTGATTCCATTGACCGCATGTGTGCTAATTATCCTGTATTCCCCAGACCAGAAATCCTGTGTGTCCTTCCATTTAATCTCACTAATCCCAACAACATCTAACTTTAGTCATTCCATCTACCTTTTTAAGTTTTCTATCCTACCTGCCCTATTCATACTTCTAACATTCCACACTCTGACTTGTAGAATGTTTCTTTCCATTCTGATGTCTCCTCCCCGAGTAGTCCCCCACCCGGAGATCCAATTGGGAGACTATTTTACCTCCGGAATATTTTATCCAGGAAGAAGCCATCATGGTATATGTAATTTGAGAGGATTACATGTCCTCGAGATTCTCTTTGGGTCTTAAATGCAGTCGTTTCCCGTTGCCTTCTGCATCCCCATGCCATTGATCATTTCTGATTCATCCGCCTTTAGGGGCCGTTTCCAACCTCAAGGGAAAGAGGGTGCCCTGGACCGCTCCCCACTCTTCTGTGCAATCAGGGTGCACCATGTGAAGGAGAGGTTGACATTTGATTGGAAAAGGCTAATATAGCCTCTCCCATACCCTTACGCTAAGCTGATACGAGAGCTGATTTAGGTCATACCTTAGGCGCCAGTGAATTCAATCAAATACCTTGACAAAAATAATGGAACATAAGGAAAGGTAATCAATTTTACCATATTATTAATTGAAAACCCACAAATTAAGAAATGAAATTCCAATTATCTTTATTTTCTTTTTAAAACACGTTTAGGTGAAAAGTTTATTGGACTGCTGTAAAAATTATTGAAACCAAAAGCAAATATAAATGTCGAAACTACTAATTGAATAATTGAAAGTAAATCAAATACATTCTTAGCAATTCATAATTGCTGCTCAGTGGATCACATGAATGATCCCATAGGCATTACTGGGTTTTGCAAAACTGGATTCAGGTTATAACTTTGGTGTGAACTGGGCTCATTTGCCGTGCTTGGGAGGTTGTTGGAAAAGGTGAGCTGAAAGGGTTGTTAACCATTATGCAGAGATGTCATCCTGGACTGCAACAGCTGTCGAGTCGAGTGCTGACTGTGCCTTAAACTGCTCGGTGTGGCATCGTGTAGGGAAGGCGTCTGCACACTCCTGGTCGACATCATGTAGTCATAACCGGCAAGACTTGATCGCCGAACGGCCTGCACCCATGTTCCATGTTCCGCTTCAAACGACCTGACTCGTTGGACTCTCAGCCACGAATGCCCTTCTTCTTCAGTGCTCCGTCCCTTCACACCATCCTAAAACACATGTTGGCACAGTACCCCAGTCCTCCATCAGATGACCAGAAATAAATTCAAAGCACCGCTCACAACACGTCTGAAGCATGCTTATCTCCCAAGCACTACACAAACTTCCCCTTCTGTCTTCCCTTTTAAGTGTGTGTGGTGAGTATCAGGTGATCTCACTCCCCTTCTGTCTGTGTCTGCTGTTCTATAACACAGACAGTTTCTTTTAACGTTGCTAAACATCAGCTGTTATTTATCCTCAAACCAGTTGTAACATTACAAGTGGGAACATGTTTTTGTGTATACTAGATTCATAAATAAAATGTACTTTTAAATGCCACAAAAAGGGAATTGTTGTAATCAGACTGAAAAAAAGTACATTCAACATAGAAGTTGGAATCTACATATTGTTATTTGTGACACAATCTCAGTTTGAATGTTATGTCCTGCAGGTGGTCACCTTGATGTTTACATTCAAAATACCTGTGGTAAAGATCAACCATGGACTTTTTTTCCCCAGTATTTATTGGCAGTCACGGTGATTTTCTTATGGATTTTTCGTTGTGTTGCTTTAAGTACCTATGAAGAACTAAATTGGAAGGTAAACAAGAACACTGTATCACTTTGGGATCAATGTGTTTGCTGAAAGTTTAATTGTAAGAAATTCATTCTGGTTTGGTGTTGGTTAAATAGTGATATTATTCTTGATATTGGGAAAAAAATTATTAACAATCAAAAGTTTTTTTGAAGTGGCTTATCACTACAATAATTTATTCACACAGAATTGGCCTATTTTTTAATCTTGAATGTGATTTCATTTTATTTGATTGTGACTTGAAATCCATGTTTAAGACTGCTGATTTAATGTGTATCCATTTTTTGTCTTTGTGTAACAAGTGCTCTTTGTGCATGTGGTTTTGAGTATTAAACTACAGAAAGACCTACCTGCAGGTTCTTCATTCATTTCGGGGGCAGGAATATGCATTCTGAGATGGTGTTATATTTCAGCAGTCATCTTACAGCCACCATTTTCTTTCAGAATAATAGTTTCTTTTAAGCACTGTAATAGTGGTTTACACTGGCTTACTCCCCACTGATCTGTGTCTCTACAAATATTTTTTTTAGATGGCTACTAGTAAGCTGAAATCGTGCAGTCTTGGAAGTTCTGGTACACTATGCACACCATGCTAATTGGTTTAGTAAAATTTGCTGCACGAGTGTTTGGGAAATTTATGCTTAATACTTAAAGTGATAATCAATTGTCTAGTATGAATCTCCACGGTGTCATCCTGGGACGATTTCTATAATTAAAAAAAAAATGATTTAGCTTGTTTATATGATGATTGGGCAAGTAATAAAATAACTGTAAAGAATTGCAGTGAGTATTGGTTCATTTTCAAGCACAACAGATTCACATCATAATGGGGGCAAATATAGCAATGATTAACATACAATTATGAATTACAATTTACAGAAATGCTCAGGTATTAGCGTAAATGTTATTATGTTGCAGAGACAGCATCAACATCACTTGGGCTCCTCATGTGGGAGTTCCTCTTCTGCTGCTACCAGCAGCACTGAGTCATCAGATAATGATGATCGCTGTGACTCGTCTCTTGGACTTGAGGAAGATCGTGATTTTCCAGTTGAGATTGTGCCACATCTTTTTTTGGGAAATGCTTCAAATTCAGAAGATCGGGAATCACTCAGCAGGCACAACATAGAGGTAGGCTGTGATAGGAAGCTGATAGTCATACAGTTTGGTTACAGAAAACACAGCAACAGGATGAAATTGCTTTGGTTGAGTCATTTGTTACCGTTCTCTGCTGAATATTGGGCTATTGTTTATTTTGTCTGGTGAAACGGCAGATTTCACATTAACTGAGACTATAAAATATTGAGAAATGCCTCTGTGTTCTCTTGGCAGCTCTGCAACAAGTCCTATTATCACATTCAGAAAGGCAAAAACCACATAGTCGCTGGGCTGACAAACCCTACAGAAAATAAGATAGGAAAGGGAAATATGGCCCATCACCTACAACAGATTAAGGCAGGAGGGCTAGATGAACATGTAAAAAACACAAAAACAAACAAATTGCACAATATTTCGGTGAGAAACCTTATTCATGTGAGAGGCGAGACATATGGCGGGGGGAAAGATGTGATCGCAACCCGACCCGCCACATGAATGCAACAAAGGCGGAAACATGGGGTGGGGGTGGAAGTGCCGGGGGTGGGGAGGATAAGGTTGAACAGCGGTAGAAGTGGAACAGGATAATCTCTGTGGCACCTGTTTAGAAATTACTATTGAAAACATTATTTCAAAAAAAAAAAAAAATATTGAAAATTTACAGGGTACGGCAGCTTAACTTCCTTTTTTCAAAACTTAATAAAACCCATTGTATGAATCAGAAATTTTTTATTTGATTTTTATAATGTAGGCACATACATAAAGTTTTGTTTTACTTAGTTTTGAAGTTCAAATCACGTCGGTGACGTCCCCCATTCTGCACACACCGAGTAAACCGATTTCTGGTGTTTGTCATGACTCCTGCCAGCATAGCAGGCGTTATGTTGGCAATTTCTTCCTGGATGCTGGTCTTCAAAAATCTTATAGGGTCGTTCGACGGTCCACATAAACACGGGATTTCAAAAAAAAAAAAAAAACCATAGAAAAAAAATCACATGGGGTCAAATCGGGAGAGCGGACCGGCCACTTCAAATTGCCCCTAATTGAGATGAGGCTGTGTGGGGAGTGTTCCCTCAAAACAGCCATCGATGCTCTGCAAGAGAGTGCTGTTGCACCGTCTTGTTGGAACCAAGTGTCCCCTAAGTCCAACTCATCTAGCCGTGGGAAAAAAAAATTCCTGTAACATGTTTACGTACTGGTCCGAATTCACTGTCACTGTGACTTCATTTTCCTGAAAGAATCAGGGACCAATAATTCCACCTGAGGAAATTGCACACCACACTGTGACTTAAGGTGAATTGAAAGGCCTTTGACGCCATTGTCGAGGATTAGTGTCATTCCAGTAGTGAATGTTTTGTTTGTTGACGGATCCACACAAATGAAAATGGACCTCATCACCCAAAAAACAATAGCGTTCTCAAAAACGTCTTCCAGAAGAACATCACACGCGTTCCTCCGAGAATTGAAGTCACGTTCAGAAAGTTCGTGCACAATCGCCATCTTGTATGGATGGAAATGAAGATTATCATCAAGAATTCTCCTCACAGAACGATCGGAAATTCCAAGGGCAGACGCATGTTTGTGCGCAGAACGTCGTGGTGATCACAACATTGAAGCTCTCACTGCCTCAGTGTTCTCAGGTGATCTAATGGGCCGAGGGCCTCGAGTTTTTCGTCTTGTCGCACTTGCAGTTTGTCTGAAGGTAGTGACCCACGTAACAATTGATTTCTGGTCCGGGACAGGGGACAACGGGGCTAAATTAAAGCGACTCCGAAAAGCGCGCTCGGTTGCGATCACAGATCATCTGCTCGAACGTAGGCCTCAACGGCAAACGCACGCTCCTCACTGTTCCAACGCATGATGGCGACTGAACTGTGTCGGGACAAAACTTTATTCTCATGCCTCTCGAACGAGACCACTAGCGCTGTGCTATGATATCAACCGACTGAATGGCACGCATTTAGAAAAAAGGAAGTTAATCTGCCGCACCCTGTACAATGTTTTTTTGATTTGGATCATTATAGGGGTAAATAAATGAAGGCAGGGATATATAAATTTAAAAAAATATAAACTTATATATATATATATATATATATTAGTGTGTTCAGGTGTTAGGATGTTCAGCCAAAACAGCGCATAGCTTGAGAAGCTTCTGTGTACAAGAGATAATAATACAATAGATATGCTTACTTTGGATATATACATTGAACATTTGGATAGGAGAAAAACCACCGCTTACCATAGATGAGGATTCCTGCAGCGTTGATACACCAAAAAAAAAAAAAAAAAAGTACTCACATAGAGTACTAATTTTTGAGACTGTGGGCCTTCTTCAGTAGTAGTGAGATGGCTGCATGCTGGAGGCTGGCAGCCAATTAAGTGTTCCTGCAAGGAGGGTAGCTCATGCCGGGGGTGGAAAAAAAACAACATGGTGGGGAGTGAGGGTGGGGGTAAAAAGGCATAAGCTAGAAAATACTAATAAATGGTTAATAAACATATCCATAGGGACCTGTCACGGAAGCACGGTAGGCGACAGCTGATGGTCTTAAATTGCCTATAAAGTAATGGATGCATTTGCAAAAAACTGAAGAATATGGGAAATAAAAATCAATTTTTTTTTTTAATTTGGAAATTTAAAGTTAAGCAAAAATCGAAGTTACAAACTACAAAAGGATAGGCTCTGGTGAGTGGTGGTTCTGTGGGAATCGGTTGGAGGTGAGGAGGATGGGTGGGAGGAAAATTGGTGCTATCTTAAATTTAGTCCTGGTTGTTGTCTGGTGCCCAGTTGGTACTGATAAGCCAGTTCCCATCTTCTGAATTCTGAAATGCTGCTTTTGTCCGAGAGGACTCTGATGGCACAGACCACAAAACGTGTTAAGATCCAGACTTGATCATTCTTCCTACTACGGTGGTCATGAACCATTGTGATTACGTGACTGAAGCACTGTGTCAGCTGTCTGACACCAACACTTATCGCCTCCCTCAACCATGATCCAAAACCTGTAGTCAGTTGTAGAATAAAAGACTATGTTCAGTTTATTGGATCACTCCAAGGCCTTTCTCCCCATTCTGTTTCACTCCTCACTCCAAAAAAGCCACACACAACTTCCCTATACCTACTTCCTAAAATTCATAAGCCTTGCAACCCAGGACGTCCCATAGTTGCTGCATATGGCTCACCGACTGAGCGCATCTCTGCCCTGCATCCCCCCAATGGCCTCCCCACCAGATCCTTCTTGATCACCCTGGCTGAGCTAAAGGTCCGGTCAAACAGAGCGCGGGCAGCGTGCGCGTGCTAAACAAGGGATGCCCGCCGCGTTCTGACGATGTCAAACACAGCGCGGGCTGACCGAAGCGATCCAATGTGGGGAACAAGCGTCATGCGAAACGATCACAGTATTTGGTCACAGGTGACTCACTTTTTTCCTTCCGGATCAGTAATACGACTGTCTCCAGCGTAGTAAAAGAAGTAGCTGGGACGTTTTACAGTCTGTATATTTACCTGTTCTGACCGATGATGTGTAAAAAAACTCTGAGGAGGGGTTCAGAGTACCTTGGCACTTTCCGAATTGCATTGAAAGTGTAAACGGAAAATATGTGAAAATAAAATGTCCTAACAACATTGGCTCAAGCTATTTTTGTTACTTTTTTCCCATAGTTTTACTGGATATTTTTGATCCAGTTTGCAAGTTCCTTGTAGTTGATATTGACAGTTACGGCCGGACAGCGACAGTAGCATCTTTCAAAATTATTCCTTTTATTCTAAATTCGTTCACTGTGAAACTATTCTATCTTTGAAAGCATTGCCAGGTATGGATACCCCCTGGGGCGGATCCACGATCTAGCTTTGGGGCGGCTTAAGCGGATATTGGTTTGGGGGGGGGGCCTGACTTGAGTGGATTTTGGTTGGGGGGCTTGTTTTCAGTGGATTTATAGTCCCCTCGGGCCTCGAATCCGTAGAGCTAAAAAAAAAAGATCTCCAAAATTACAATGTCGGAGGCGGCCCTAGATACTTTTGGGGGGGGGCGGGCTTGAGCCCCCTAGACCCCCCCCCCCCCGGATACCCCCGTCTCTCATGTATTTGTGGCCGACGAAGGTTACGCGCTGCAGACTTATTTAATGCGTCCTTTTCCGACAGACGATCAAAGAAAATATTTAATAAACTGCATAGCAGAGCACGACGTTCCATTGAAAATAATTTTGGCATATTAACCCATAAGTGGCGTGTTTATTTAGCTATGGAGACGGATATTTAAACATATCGTAAACATACGTGTTTACTAATTTCTTGCTTACTCAGGTAAAGAGTATTATATGTTTTATGTCAAAAGTGAAAATAAATAATAATAATAAGTTGCAACTAAATAAATGTAACCAATAAATAATGATTATGTAAATAATGTAATTCAAATCATAAATGAAATAAAATGTTTTAAATAAATAAATAGTAATGAAAATAACAATGGCTAGTTTCTTTCATTTTCTCTACAATTTCAATCCAAACTTCACTTTTGTCGTTATTTTCGCAGTCGGAATGGTGTGAATCAAATAAATAATCTTTTTCGCGCACCAAATTAATTAATTCCTCTATTTCGACATCCGCCATCTTGACGTGATCGCGCGATATCTGTGTGCACGCACAACCTGATCGCTGCCCGCGACTGGATCGCGCGTTCTGCCTGCCTTCTGTCTGACAGGGTTGATGCAATACAATGTGATACAGCTCCCGCTGCGTGCAGACCTCCCTGCACGCGCCCGCTGCCCGCGCTCTGTTTGACCGGGCCTTAATACTGAACAACAACTTTTTTTCATTCGATGGCAAAATTTACTACCAAGTCAGCGACACTGCCGTGGGCACTCGTAATGCTCCCTCATATGCTAACCTCTACTTAGGCTGCCTGGAGCAGTCATTGTTAGCTGGATCCCATCTTAAACCCCTTTTGTGGGCCAGATTCATTGATGACATTTTCATAATCTGGACACACGGTGAAGACAACCTCCTCAATAAACTCAATACTGTCAGCACTCTGAAATTCACGTGGTCTTATAGACACATGCCACTTTTCTCGATATTGACCTATTCCTCATGAATGGCTACATCAACTCATCTATCCATATCATACCCACCAACCTACAACAGTACCTTCATTACAATAGCTGCCACCCTCACCACATCAAATGCTCCCTCCCCTATAGCCTTGGCATTCGGAGGAGTCACTTATGTTCTAATGAACAGGCCTTCCAACATTACTCCAGCGATATCTCCGAACCCCTGATTTCCCGCAATTGCCCACCAGACTTAGTTCAAAAACAAGTTTCACAGGCCACATCACAACCCACTCAACCTATCAACAGCCCACAACCCTCTAAAACCAACCATAGCCACATTTTGATCACCCGGGTTTGCAATCCTGCAACTGAGTCCTGCCACAAGGTTACGATTTCCTTTGAGCCTGCCCAGAGATGAGAACTCTCCATCCAAAAATCATCCCTCACCCACCCAGAACTGCTTCAGCAGACCTCCAAACCTCAACCAACTCTTGGTCCATAAGCACGGGGTCCCCCAGCCTGCAAGACAGCACCAAGGTTCATTTCCTTGCAACAGATCCCACTGCAAATTATGCAGTATGCACCCACCTTCCACCACCTTTACCAACCCGGTAACTGGGGAAAGCTTCTCCATCACAGGACTCGCCACCTGTGTATCCTCCCACCTTATGTATCAACTCAACTGCAACCATTGCCCAGCCTCCTACATTGGTCTGACAACAAATCCACTGGCCATCAGAATGAATGGACACAGACAATCGGTATTCACCCGGAACCCAGACCACCCTGTATCTTATCATGCCACTACTCATGGCACCAACAATCTTAAAACGTTTTGTGTTCCATGCCATCAGAGTCCTCTTGGACAAAAGCAGCATTTCAGAATTCAGAAGGTGGGAACTGGCTTATCAGTACCTATTGGGCACCAGACAACAACCAGGACTAAATTTAATATAGCACCAATTTTCCTCCCACCCATCCCCCTCACCTCCTACCATTTCCCACAGAACCATCGCTCACCAGAGAGTATCCTTTTGTAGTTTGTAACTTCGGATATTGCTTAACTTTAAATTCCCAAATTTTTTTAAAAAATATATTTTTGATTGTGATTTTGCATATTCTTCAGTTTTTTGCACATACATCCATTACTTTATAGGCAATTTAAGACCATCAGCTGTCACCTACCGCGCTCCGGGGCGGGTCCCTATGGACATATTTACTAACCATTTATTAGTATTTTCTAGCTTATGCCTTTTTACTCCCACCCTCACTCCCCACCATGTTGTTTTTTTCCACCCCCACCGTGAGCTACCCACCGTTGTCTGCCAGCCTCCAACATGCAGCTATCTCACTACTACTACTGAAAGGCCACAGGCTTGAAAATTATTACTCTGTGTGTATGTGTGTGTGTACGTGTTTTTTCGTATATATATATATATATATATATATATAGGAAAAAGTCTAACAGCTGTAACTGTGAAACAGGTGTTGAACTTGTTCGAATCATGTGAGTTGGCATGAATTGCCACTGGATATTCAGGGTTGGAAGTATAAACTTTTTGCCTGTGGCCATTCATCCTGTAGGATAGTTGTGAATGGTGAGGCCGATGTAGGAAGCATTGAAATGGAGACATGTTAGTTGGTTCTATGCCAACCTCTTCTTGGGCTGACTGGAGGATAATTTTCTGAAGAACTGCCCCCTCGGTCCGCTTATGTTGTTCAGATACATAGACGATATATTTATGATCTGGGCCCATGGGGAAGACCATCTCCTGGAACTCCTCAACTCACTCAATAACAGTCACTCCATCAATTTCACCTGGCCATATTCACACACCTGTATCATCTTCCTTGACGTTGATATCACCGTCGGACAGGGTGCCCTCCACATCTCTGTACACCTCAAACCTACTAACTTCCAACTATATCTACACTTTGACAGTTGTCACTCTTTCCACACCAAACGTTCCCTGCCATAGAGCCTTGAAATCCATGGCAGATGCTTCTGTTCCGATCAAGAATCAATTTCCAGTTATTCCCAAAATCTATCCCAAGCCCTCATTTACTGCCAATACCCCGACAACCTCATGGAAAAACAAATCTCCTGAGCCATTCCCCATAACCCTCATTCTGCACCTCCTAAAACTGTCCGTGAACCAACACTTGTCACCCAGTTCTTTCCTGGCTTGGAATCCGTCAACCAGATTCTTCGCCGTGGGCATGACTTACTACGGTCCTTCCCTGGGATGTGTCTCCTTCTTCGCAAGATCCTACCCACTGCTCCCTGCACTTGCTTCAGCAGACCACCCAATCTGAATAACATCCTGGTCCCCAAGTATTTACCTTCTGACTCTCCTAGACCTCCACAGGGATCTTGTAACAGACCCCACTGTAAAACATGCAACTTGCACCCTGCCACCACCACTTACTTTAATCTTGTCACAGGAGAATCCTTTCCCATAACTGGACATGCTGCGTGTTCTACCACTCACTCTGTTTACCAACGCACCTGTCTCCATTGCAATGCTTCCTACATTGGCCTCACCACTCAACAACTATCCTACAGGATGAATGACCACAGGCAAAAAGTTTATACTTCCAACCATGACCATCCAGTGGCAATTCATGCCAACTCACATGATTCGAACAACCTCAACACCCGTTTCACAGTTAAAGCTGTTAGAGTTTTTCCGAACACCACCACCCCTTCAGAACTCCGCAGATGGGAACTAGCCTACCAACATATCCTTGACACCAGACACATCTCTGGCCTAAACCTACGTTAAACCTGTCGGTTACTAACATTGTGTATATATATATTAATATTTTTTCCCTCTTAATTTTTTTTATTTTATTTTATATATCCCTGGCTTCATTTATTTTCCACTATAACTGATCCAAATCAAAATAATATTGTAAATTTTCAATATATTTTAAATAATTTTTTCAATAATAATTTCTAAACAGGCGCCACAGAGATTGTCTTGTTCCACTTCTATCACTGTTCAACCTTATCCCCCACCCCTTGTTTCTGCCTTTGTTTCATTCATGTGGCGGGTCAGGTTGTGATCACATCTTTCCCCCCACCATATGTCTTGCCTCTCACATGAATAAGGTTTCTCACCGAAATATTGTGCAATTTGTTTGTTTTTGTGTTTTTTAAGTGTTCATTTTGCCCTCCTGCCTTCATCTGTGGAAAGTGATTGGTCATCTTTCCCTTTCCTACCTTATTTTTAGTGTTCAACGGCAGTTTCTTTTTTCCATTATCCATAAACCCTACAGAAAAACAGGCAGTTCATATGGCCTAAAGGTGTAACTTATCCAGCTATCGATTGGTAACCCATAAAGGAGAAATTTGCATTCTACTGACAACCTTCACACAGAGAAGCCAGATAGATCTTTGTGTAAGGGGAAAAATGAAGGGAAAGGGCTAAGAGTTCTGTAACTGAATGGGAAATAAAGATAGTTGTATGTAACACCTGAGGATTGAGTAATAAAGAAACAAAACTACAGAAAAAAGAGATAGACATGGCTCTAAAAAAAGAAACCAAAAAGAAATTGAAAGATACCTAGGGACTGAATGATTATATATCATGGTTTATAGTGGTGTACCTCAAGAAAGTAGTGCCACATCAGGAGTAGCTATGATGCTAAGGAAGCAGTGGAAATCTAGAATTATTACTTATGAATGGATTAATGACTGCATAGTAAATCCCATAATTAAAATAGAAAGAGAGTATTTAACATTATTTTGCATTTACAGCCCAGAAGGAGGTAAGTTGAAAGATTCACAGGACTTCTGTGAATAACTGAAAGAATCTCTGTGTGTCGCCAACAAAAATGATTATATAATAATTGTGCCTACCCACATACTCAAGTGGGAAGTAGATCCTTATTGAATATAATGAGACTGCACGGAGAACGTGTAATTAATTCTAGTGGAAAATCACAACTGAATGTGGTGGGCAAGCAGTAACGTTATGGCCTCACATTCGAGAGGATGCGTCTTTGAAACCTGGTCTGGCCGTTCAGATTTTGGTTTTTCATTGTTTCGCAAATTTACTCAAGTTGACTGCAGGGATAGCCTTCAAAAGGCCATTGCTGAAATCCTTCCCATTCCTTGCCCTCCCCCCATCCCAGTCGTTTCCTGCCTCTAATGACCTAGACATTGGCAAAGTGTAAAGACTTAAGTAAAAAAAAACAAAGGAAAGTTACTGACTTGTTTTTCCAGGCTTAATAACTTGAAAATTAGAAATACCCTTTTCAAGCATAAAGATATACAAAAGACACATGGAGCTGCTGAAGTATTAAATCAGTAATTGATTACTTTAGCACATGAGAAGATGGCAAAGTTTGTACATGACACAAGAGTATACAGAGGCAAACATTTCCATAGTGGTCACTTTTTACTTATTACAAAATTTGGCACTGCCTGAGAGATGATACAAACAAAAGCCAATAACAAAACTTCTAAAAGAAAAGGAGAAAGTACACATCTTCTCTACCAACAAAGATTTGATTATATCCTAGGAAATGTTCCAGTGCAGAATAATATTAATCAAGACTGGGAACTAATTAAAAACAGTTGCAGTAGAGGCTTTAGGAAAGTGCAGGGAAAGATGTACCAATGGAGGATTGAAAATATGATATTGTAAACATTAAAGAGTAGAAAGAGAAATATCTGTAACAACTGGAAAATCCTACAGTAGAAAATATAACTGAGTACAAAAGAACAACAGATAAAGAGACAAAGCTGGCAGAATCACATAAACAGAATTGAACATAATCTTCATAGCAGGCTGGAAAGAGCTAAAAGATTGCTGAGAAATTTGAATAAGACAGAAAAAGGTAAACTGATTCACAATTTCATGCCTAACGGAAATTGGTTACAGTATTTTCCATGAATACTACTCTGGAAGACAGTTTCACTGCAGAAATGAACAATCATGTCAATCCAATAACACTGAAAGAGCTAGACGAAGATTTGGTATTAATAAAAAATGGAAAGATACCAGTTTGTGATACCTGAAAGCAGATCTGTTCAAGTTCTCATCAAATAAATTGAATATACATTTATTAGTTTTTAAAAAAAGTGTTGATGGGCATGTGGATATATACCAGAGGAGGGGAATGTAGCTTTATTGTGTCCCATAGGTTGAAAACTGAAAATTATTGTGGTATATATCTGCTGTAAAATCAAAGTAAAAATGATATTCTACCATTGGCTCTGTCTCCAACCAGTGTTATCTGTTGATCCCATTTCCTATTAGGTTTTTGTATTCTGACACTAATATACATTTTACATATTAATCCAGCTATTTCATGAAGCCTGTGGAAAAAATAGAGAAAAAGCTTAGGCGGTCACATTTAAAAAAAAAAAAAAAAAAAAAAAAAAAAAAAAAAAAAAAAAAAAAAAAAAAAAAAAAAAAAAAAAAAAACCTGATTTGCTGTAGGGTCAATACAAGAGGCAGGGTGGTGAGTACTACTGGTGAGATGAAAATATATTTGCATTTGTAGCATACCAAATGGAGAGTTTAGAACTGGTGCTTATATACGTCACTTTCATGATGCAGGTTTTGCAGTTTTTTTCCCCTCTCACTTGCATGATTAAATATATATGATTTATCCATTTTGCTATTAATGAGTTAATCTCTTATAGAATATCAGGACAGAATATATTTCAGGTTTTCAATGTGTTGTTAAATGTAGTTATCAGTACAGTGTGCCTCTTACTTTTCTATACCAACTTCTGTAAGATTATTCCTTGCTGTTTAATAGTTGCCTAGAGGGCAAAAGGCTTTATTTCATTTAATATATATATATATATATATATTTAAATTAAAGGATTACATTGCTTCCAAAAGTTTTGCAAATTTATAATAATGGATTTTATGGTATTGTTTCAGTACATTCTGAATGTAACTCCAGACCTCCCAAATGTTTTTGAAGATTCTGGTTCTATCAAGTATATGCAGATTCCAATAGCAGATCACTGGAGCCAAAACTTGGCAAGCTTCTTTCCAAAGGCTATAGAATTTATTGGTAAGTTATTTTTATCATATATTTTATTATATTCACTTTAATTTTGGTTTGTTAATTCATATTTTATGTTTGAATAAATATATTGTTTTCGATAATGTTTGCAGGTACTGTATATATGTAATGAATTATTTTCCACACTAGGTAGTATATTATTGTGCAAACATTCACTGACACATTCACTGACATTAATAAGTCTCTGTCACAGTCATGTTATTGGTCAAGCATTGTGGGGACGTGATTTTTATTCCAAATCTGACACTTAATATTTCATTTTTCAATATTTTCTGAAAGCCATTGCAGAAATACCTAAGATTGTTTCTTAGTAACAATTTTCTTCACATATGAGGTGTGTAAAAATAACGGGATTGGCACGATTTTTTGATTGTGGTTGGCAAACGTGTCTGAAAAGTATCTAAATATTTTGAGCTATATTGGATGTTTAGTCTCTTTCAGCTGTTGAAAGGATAACACTTGTTTTGATGCAGTCTGCGATTTTTCGTGTGTATAAATCATGGATCATAAAATTTGCATTAAATTTTGCTATAAAAATGGAATTAAATGTAATGAAGTTTTAGAAATTTTAAATATTGCTTTTGGTGAGTCTACTATGAGTAAAATAAAGGTTTACAAATTGTATAAGTGTGTTCAAGATGGCTATAAGACATCGAAGATGACAAGCATATGGGTCGTCCTAGAACATTAATAACTGATGAAAATGTGGAAAAAGTGAAAGAAATGATTATGAATGACCACCAGAGAAGTTGCTGATGATGTTGGCATATCAATTGGCTCATGCCACAACATTTTTTCATCTGTTTTGGGTATGAAACGTGTTGCAGAATTTTTTTTCCCTGAAGTGTTGAGTTTCAAACAAAAACAGTGGTGAATGGAAGTTGCTCAGGACTCACTCAATCAGGTCAACAACAATGCAGAACTATTGAATGTGTCATAACGGGTGATGAAATGTGGGTTTATGGGTATGATGTCGAAACTTAGGCTCAATCATCTCAGTGGAGGCATTCTGGATTGCCAAGACCAAAAAAAGCTTGACAAGTTTAGTCAAATGTGAAGGTTATGCTTATTGTGTTCTTCAATTTTAATGGCATAGTGCACCATGAGTTCTTGTCATAAGGTCAGACCATCATTAAGGAATACCATCTTCAAGTTCAACGCAGTATGTGTGAAGCACTCCGAAGAAAATACCCGGATTTGTGGCAAAACATTTTGTGGCTTTTGCATCATGATAATGCACCTTCTCACACACTGCTGCTTGTTCATGAATTTTTGGCAAAAAACAACACTGTAATGATGTCCCAAAAATAAAGAGAACTTTGAAGGGCAGTCATTTTAAAGCCATAGATTAGATTAAAAGATCATCGCTGAAGAAGTGCTGGCTGGCATAGGTGTATAATAACTAATGGGGACTATTTTGAAGGAGATAGCATTGATCTAGATGAATAAATAAATTTATTTAAAAAAGAAAAATGAAAATTCCATATATACATAAATACTAGCTTTATTGAACATATCTGCCTAAGTAGCTGCTCTTGTAATCTTAGGCAGGACTAATGGTTTTATTCCTCAAAGAATGTTTTTTGGACAACTATGCAATATTTTGTCTCATCAGTTGTATATCAAAGTATTCGCATACATTCATCTAATAAAGGTGAAGAATAGGTCAGTGCATGCTTGCAAGTAACACGTTTTTGTCTGTTTTTCTATTTTTAAAACAATTAAAAATAATTATTGTCACTCAAATTAGCCTTGATAAGTAAAAAAATAGTTACAAATAGCATTCTTCATCCTAACCTTTTACGCCATGCCCTGGTATTTTTCTACAATCTGGTGATTATATATTTTCCACCTCTTAAAAGCTAACATTGCAGTGATTGAACTCAACTGCATTATTGTGTTTCTTGTGTATTGGACTTCATTGATGAGGGAAATGAGTAGGAACAAAAATCTGTGAAGTGGAAAATCCTTTCACTCCTTGATTTCTCACAATATTTGTACATAGTTGTTGGTCAGATGAAACAGTATAACCTAAAAATTATTTGTGAACAAAAACATGTCTCACAGTGCTGAAAATTAATACAGATGAGTAAGTGAGGCACCATAGTGTATGTCTGTATCTGTACTCCAGAGCTATGGACAAAGCACAGAACCACAATTTAGTCATCACAATAGTAAGGTACGTTTCCACAGTTCTTGGATGTTACATGTCGGGTCATGAAACAAAGTTCTTCACACATAATTTTCTTTTTTTTCTGTCCCCCTTGAAGAATTGTCATTCTACAAAAACCAGTATTTATATCACCAAAAATGTTTGTTGCTTCTTTTCAGGGCATTTAACTGTAACATATTTCCTGTGTTGATGAAACATGCCTAGTAACAGCACTACAGCTTTCAAAATAACATTTTCCCTTCTCTTTTCCATTACCAACATAACAAATCAGAAGTTTAATAATATATTGAATCAATTCAGCTGTATTTTATTAATGCTGCATACAGTTGTCACTGTTGTTCTGGAGTATTACATTACTGTAGAATTGGAAACAGAGTTAAAGATTGTAATAATACCTTGTTTTCAGTTATATTCATTGTCTACCCAAGGAAGCATACTGGACCCAATCCTTTTCGACATCTATATAGATGATCAGCCATTGGATCAAACTACCAGGATTTTCTTGTATTCTGATTACCTCTCAATGACCCCACACAGCCCAGAGTTTGAAGCAGTTGAAAGAAATCTGTGCACTAACTAGTTAAGACCTTACGCTTCAAAAACTGAGAAGTGTACAATTTCACCTAAAAAATTAGGAAAGCTCAATATTAGTTGAAAGTAATGGAGTCAGGTATCAAACTGCAAATCTACAACACCCCAAAATACCAGGGAATACTGCTCACCAGAACGCTCATTTATAAGAAACACTGCATGAACTACAAAATAAAAATCTCCGCATGAAGCGATTTGCTGCTCAAACTGGTTGAATCACAGTGGGGCAGTCAACCAACAATTATTCGTACATCAGCAATTAACCTTTGTTAATCGGTTGCAGGATATGCATTCTTAATTTGATACTCATCATTTCGTGCCAAGCAGATGGATGTGACTCAGTAATACCTGCAGGCTAGTGACAGGTTGCCTAAAGCCTACCCCAGTTGACAGGCTTCATCAGCTGTCAGGAATTGCCTCCACCCAGTATTCGAAAAGAATGGGCTGCAAACTAGTTGAGAACCAAAGTAGAATGGGAAAGTGACTATCTATCATGCCTTCAACTTAAAGATTCAAGTCCAGGAAAAGCTTCCTGTGAATGTCAGAGAGTCTAACTGGGTCACCTGAAATAACAAGAGCACAGTTGTGGAAATCTAAGGTCCCCAATGTCTAAGCACCACTGAAAGTTCCGGAACACCTGCCATGTGGCCATACAGAAGAATGGAATGTCTGGGAATCTTGAGGACAGGAGTGGGCAGGTGAAAAGCTAACCTAGCAAAATGTGACTACACTGATGCTAAAAGTATTAATTGTGAATGTTGTGAAGATCAAACTATGAAATGCACAATCCAATGCCCTATGTACCCATCTTCTTGCAGTGAAGATAAACTGTTTCAAGCAACACAGAATACATTTGATGTTGTAAAATACTGTTCAAAATGGATGTCATGTTTTTAATTTTTAATGTTTAACTGTGTACCTAATGTTTCTGACACAATATTATTGTTGTTATTATTTTTATATTTATTGTTTTGAGTTATGTTCTCTGATTTGGCTCTTCTTTCCTATTAAGGCTAAGGTTTTTCAAACATACTGCAACATTAGGGCAGGTGATGGAGGATATATTGTCACTTCATAGAGTTATGAGACAGCAAGGCAGTAGGGTACACTTGAAAAAACTAAACAAGGAATTAATGGCAGCAAAAAGGAATGGTAAAGATGAGTTTATGAAGAATATTAGAGGTACGAGGGACCTACTGAAAGGTGCATCTAGAAATTTCAATGGCTTTGTTAGAAAACTGAGGGGAGAGGAAGGTATTCAGACAATTGTAGATACAGATTGAGAAAAAGTTACTGAGGATTTGAAAATGGCAGAAATGTTAAGTAATTGGTTTATTGGGATCATTAGGGACTATCATCTTGGAATGGGTGGTAGTAAATCTGAGTAGTAGCTTCTCAATATAAGCAGAAATGAGCAATCTACAAAATTTGAAATAGATCCTGAGGAAATTGTGAAAGAACTAAGGAAACTAAAAAAAAGCATATAGGTGCTGATGTAGATAATATTACTACAGGTGTATTAAAAATAGTGGGATGTGATATTGTGCCTAACCTTGAAATATTATTTAGATCTGACTAGCAGAGTAATGGACAAGTGTGATAGTAGTACTGGCCCATAAATGAGTTGTGACAAATAGGGTTTAAAATTACAGGCCAATTAGTTAAACACCAGTGGTAATGGAGGGAACAATATGCAACCACATTAGAACTGTTTGTGAGGAAAGAAACTGGTTTGAGAATTGGCGACATAACTTTAGGTAAGGGTAATAATGTGAGACTCAACTGATGGGCTATATACAAGATATTTTGGATGAAATGAGCAAGTGAGGCCAAGTTGATAGTGTATTACTAGATCTTTCCAAGGCATTTTACAGAGCGATCCACAAAAAGGTGTTAAAAGTGGAAAACTTTTGGAGTGGATGGGAAAGTATGTTGCTGGTAAAGGAAATCTTGAAACATAGAAATCAAAGTGTTAGGGTAGGAAATACAGTATCAAAGAGGTGGAAATGAAAATGAGAGTGCCACAGGCTAGTGTATTGGGACCACTGATATTCATTATTCTAACTAGTGATTGTGTTAAAAATTTACAGTCAGAAGTTGTGTTGTTTGCAGATGATGTAACGGTATAAACAGGAGATGGGAGAAGGTTAAAGATACCTGCAGGGTGACCTGGACAGGACATCTAGTTGGGTAGGTCAACACAGAATGAAAATAAATGCAAAGAAGAGTCAGCTTATTAGGAACACAGATAAAAAACTAAAGGTTGATTGTGGCTATAGGGTGCAGTGGAAATTGCTTGTTGAAGACTTGGATGAAAATAACTTCACATAATATTTGATAGTAAACTCAACTGGACAGGTCACTTTGGGCAGGTAGTAGGAAAAGCTTTTAGAACTGTTCATTTATTGGATAGAATGATGGAGGGATACTAGAGAATTGGATTTCAAAACTTTGGTCTGACCAATGCTGGAATATTTTGGGTATCAAATACATGAGTTGGAGGGGGTACAAAGGAGGGCAATTAAATTTTTTGTGAGAAAATAACAACAGAAAACAATCGGCAATTTATATGATTTAAAGAAATCGGATTGGGATTCATTGGAAGACAGTAAGAGGGTGAAGAGAGTGCTGGAAGTGTAAAAGGCATATACTGGTGATGAGGCTTGGAAAGATATTGTTAGCGGAATTGGGAGTAGTGCATGGAAGGGAAGAGATAATCATGACAAGAAGTTACACTTGATTTCAGGCGTAAAAGGGGGGAGATTTTGTTATGTGGGGAAATTACTTTCAAAGAATTTAAGGTAAAAAATTTACAATTATAAGGAAGGGATAAATAGGTTTAAATGGTAACAGTGACTGAAGCAAGTGCTCCATATCGATTAATTTAAATTAAATCTGCTGCAGTATGAGAGAGTCCTGATGACCAATATGATGAAGTGTGAGTGTAGGTTGTTGTCAGTATGGTATCATTGGAAACAACTAGATGTTCTAAGTTCAGTGTAAATACCATTCATCCTGACGAATAACTGGCTTATGTTGAAGCCATTCTAGAAAGCACTATAACTGGATACCAATAACAACACAAGAAACTATACATTCAGATGACTGGTCACAATTATTGTGTATGACAGGATTTACATAGAATCTTAATCATTCTATTGCTGCATACGTGATCCATCCCATGGGCTCAGGTTATTGTGACACCATGATAATGTGCAATGTCTGATGGAGGTGTAGCTGGTTTGGGACAAGTAATGGAAGAAATTTTCATCAGGATAGGAGAGTTGGCTGGGCATGATTCCTTATTGCCAGATTGTGTGCCAAATTCCTGGGTTAAATTCCACAACTCTCCACAGTGCATATGTAGTGAGAGCATATAACACTTGAATGTAATTCGTCTGTAAGATGGAGATGTAGAAACTCGGTGTCCCCTTTGGTGTCTTTTCGAAGAATAGACCTGAATGGTCCGGTACTGGACTTTGTCCTCTAGTGTCTTTCATCTTCATATACCTACAGCACACAACATTTAACAATATTCATCACAGTATTGTACATACAGACTACATTACTTAAACACACAAAGGAAGGGAATTTGTCATCCTATCTGCGTAACCAGATCAAGGATGCCTCCTTTGGGTGAATGCAACCAACCTTTGGGTTATAGACGACATATAACATGAAACTTGCCTCACTGTTCTTGCTAATACAAGTCTGTCTGACAGATACAATTCTTCTGATCCAAAACAGTGGGTACATGCATATAAATACACCATGGGTGCTGAACATTCTGTCTTATTTTTAGATAGCCTTCCTCCCTTCTTTTCCTATTGGGTATGGTTTTTTTTTGGGGGGGGGGGCTGTGCCCTTTATCATATAGAATTCTACATTCCTTTAGTTAAATCATACACTCTGCAGTCATGCACTAAGTAAATGCAAATAAACCTGAGTCTGATATGTGCAACTGTTATATGGATTCAGGAGAAGGTGCAGTTAGGGCAGGAAAGGGGAGGGGATAGGACAAGGAAATAAAGACTGTTGGGAGCAAATTTAGTCTTCTGAAAGAATCCGCAATCTGGATTGTGGTTTGGTATTTTAAAGTAACATAGGAAAAGCTTAATTTTACTGCTATTTCCCATTTTCTTGGCCCCAATCCTTTTCAACATATATACATACAATCAGCCATTACATCCTACTACCAGGAGCTTCATCTATGATAACGACTTTACCCTGACCCCACAGAATACGAAGCTTGAAGCAGTGGAAAGAATTTTGTCTACTGCTCTTGAATGCCTATCAATCTGTTCTAAGGAAAATTAAGAAAGTGCCTTTTATTTAAGAAATGTAAAAGCTCAGGGTAAGTTTAAAATAATGTGGTGAGGTATCAAATTTTAGATATGCAATGCCCTCAGATAAAAGAAGCACTGCATGAATTGGAATTGGAAATGGAAATGTCTGCAAGAAACAACTTACATGGTAAACTGGTTGGATCACAGTGGGGCAGTCAACCACAAACATCGGTAATGATTCATACATTGGTAATGATCTTTGTTACTATGTTGTGGAATATGCATGCCCGGTTTAGTACTTATCATGTCACATCAAGCAGGTGGATGTGGCCGTCAGTAACACCTTGAGGCTGGTCGCAGGTTGCCTAAACCCTACCACAGTTGACTGGTTTCATCAGCTTTCAGGTATTGCCCCAACCAGTATCTGAAGAGAAGTGGCTGCAAAGGAAGAAAGGACCAAAGTAGAATAGGAAAAAATCCACCCTCTGCCCCATATGCCACCGGTCCAGAGACTCAAGTTAAGAAAAAGCTTTCTGTGAACATTGCTGGAATTAATTGAGTCACCTGAAAAAGCAAAAGCACAATTGTAGAAAACAGAGGGTCCAACATCTTGGGACCATTAAGAGTTGTGGAGTACTTGCTACCTAGTCATGCAGATGATTGGACTGTCCGAAGGCTCTCTAATTGATTACGGACAGGAGTGTGCACATCCAAGCCGAATCTGGTGAAATGTGGTTATATTGATGATACACATTATTTAATGTGAATGTGGTGAGGATTAAACCATGAAACATATGCTCCAATGCCCTGTGTGTCCATCAAATGCACTTGATAATGTGATGAAGAACTGGGTTGAAAGTGCTGAACTTCTGCAATGTGTATCCGTGTTTTTGATGTTTGTCACTCAAAAATAAATAAATAAATAAACAAATTTACCTGTCAGTGGGAAAAATTTTGGTGACTTTTTTTCCTTTTTTTTTAATTTATTTAGAAAAAAAGCCAATAACATTTTTGTGGGAAAATAAATGTGATATATGTGAAGATAGTTCCATGAATTGAATACACAGATTGTAAAGGGAAGAAACTTTTGTGAAGTTTTATGTAATGTGATTGCAAATTTGCAAATTTCATGATTTGTTTTCCTTGTATTGTTGATGACTATATGTGTCCCAGTCTGTGTAATGCAGTGATTTTTTTTTTCAATTATAATTATAGACGAAGCAAGGAACAGTGGAAAAGGCGTGCTGGTTCACTGCGTCGCAGGTGTTTCTCGCTCCGTCACCATCACTGTGGCATACCTCATGTACAAGCTGTCACTATCACTGAACGACGCGTTCAATCTGGTACGCAGCCGTAAGTCAAATGTGGCTCCAAATTTCCATTTTATGGAACAGCTGCACAACTACGAGCGGGAACTATCACGGCCCACTGTGCATGTGGAGGAGCCGGCGCAGGCGTCGGCTGTGGAGACCAGCCAGGTGGGCTCTGGCTGTCAGGGTTGTGGTGGCATGCAGTGTAAGTGTGGAGGTGGCTCACACTTCCTTAGCCCAGTCAACATTGGCACCAGCCCTGACTCTGGAATTGAATTTGACCGCTGGACTTCAGCACCCAGTGAGTGAGACCGGTTGGGGAAGACACAATGGCAATTCTAGAAACGTAACTGTTTGAGTCATGTGTCCTCCCCTTGAAAAATTACTAAACTTGAAGCATTTTATTGTAAATATTCTTATAATTGTTTCAAATGAAGGCATTGTGATAATGCACCTTAAAGTTAAGTTTTTAATGAGGACATCATATATGTAATTTTGAATAATGGGTTGATTGGTAAATTCAACTTCATTTTGCCAGCTTCATGGAAAATGACCCAGTTTTTCAGATTTATGAATGTTCTTTCTTTTTATCTGAATAAGAGTTTCCTTGTAGTAAATATTTCATTGCATGATTAAACACTGCCTAAATATTTCTTTATGTAAAAAGTTGTATAAGTAATATACACTTTAACCTTATGAAGTTTTCTTTCTTTGTATTAAAAAAAAAAAAAAAAAAAAAAAAAAAAAAAAAAAAAAACAACACACACACACACACAATTTCTTTTAACAGAAGTGGGCACTATGTAATTAAATATCTATCGGAGAAATCTTTATTTATCCAATGTGTTAAGTTTTCAGTATAATGTTTTTCATGTTTTAGCTATTTAATATGGTTATGAATCCTTCTTAGTTTATTTCCCAATTTCATAACACAATTTTCTCAATCAGATACATATAAAAATCATTTCACCGTAGTAAACTTACAAGTAGCAGTAGTTGTTTATTGTGCCCATAATGAATGACTTCTTACTGCATAGAATGTAAAATGAAAGCTGTATCCTAATTTGCTTCTATGACTGATGCTCACAAATGCAATGCAGCTTCTCAATGAGAGTAGTTAATTTGCTGAAATAATTTTGTTACATTAGTAAACAGACATTATTTTTCTGAAAACAAGGAGCAGATTTTAAGGGGGGAAAAAAGTAAATATTACACTTAGGAATACTTTCATTATATTTAGTTAAATCAGCCTACAGGTTGCTGAAACAGTGTTAGCCTTTAATTAAATCCATAATTTACCATTCCCGGTGTTAGTAACATAAGAACATAAGTAACATATGGGATAGCAAGTAAAATGGATATATCTATGACAGTAGTTGATAAATTGACAGTATTTGTTAAACATTCATACTGACTATTAAGAATATTGACTACCTTCTGTGGCATAACAGTGCCTGTAAGATTATTAAGCACAAATCAAAATAGCTCTGTGTTTTATAATTGACACCATTTCCTGACTGATTTCACATGCGTATTTTCAGGATAGAGGGCTTTTATTTTGATAAATCATCTTAGAAAATCTTTCTGACGAAAATTTGCTTTTTTAAAATAAAGTGCTTTCTTTTGAAACAATTTGGGAGTCATTAAAATGTAGCTATATGTATTTGCTTCAAGTTGTGCTTGTTTTGGTTACAGATGTGTTTTAAAAAAAAAATCAACAAAAAAACATTCATTAATAGACTACTCCTTTCCAAATGGTAATCTTTCTATCAAACCATTACAGTGTCATGATTGCACAGTGTTTAAAACTCTAGAGTCTAGAGAATATGTTCTGAATGTGATGTTAGTTTAGAAGTAATCGGCACCATTTAAATGCATTTTATGTCTAATACATGAATTTTGATTACTCGCTTTGTATGAGTCTGTTTATTGAAGTGATGATGCCTTTTTGTCAGCATCCAAATATGTCACACCCATCTGTTTTAATTTTAGCAACAAGAAAAAAGTGTGAATTTGACTTTTTTTTAAAAAAAAAAAAAAAGAAATCTGGATTCTGTGGTTATTAGTGAAAAATGAAAAAAAGTAAAAAAAAAAAAAAAAAAAAAAAAAAAAAAAAAAAAAAGGTTTAGATTGTAATTTTCTGAAGGAAAGGAGACTTGTCACCTGCCTGCTTTAAACCCTCTTGTATCTGTTGTGCTTCCATAGAAGTTTTCCCTCCCCACTTGCAAATTATGTAAGCCGTTTTTCAGTAAATGCAGATGAAATAGTGCAGCTTTCTTCCTCCTTGTTTCTGAGATTGCAATAGGATTTGGACATGAAAATTACCGCTACTCTCTTATTCCTCTATTGAATGTAAAGTATCTCATTACAGTTCCTGTTGTTGTACCCATGTAATAGGAAACTTTTTCTTTTAAGAAGTTTACCATATTTTGGTAGGATATGCATTTTGAGTGTTTTCTTTTTCCACATATTAGAGGAAAATCAAAACCAATTCGGAAAGCTGGTCATTTACTGCATGGTAGGTCTGTAAAACTTTGAAAAAGGAATATTTAAAAGAAGAGCGACAGCAATCTTGATGTCATCTTTTTAAGAAGTACTAATATGCAAAAGAACTAAATGCAGTAACATTTCAATCGTCATTATATGGTTCTGGATTGTGTGTAATATCTTGATAGATTTGCGTGTCCAGATGTTTATCTGAATATTGTCTCCACTGACAGGAGAGAGAGAAATTTCTTATGTAGTTAAATATTTTAATTATTTTTATCTGACATTGTTGACAGACCTTTATTTGTAAAAATGTATTAATAGGATGACCTCAGTCCTTGTATCATTTGTGTGTCATTTTATGTGCTTTGCATCTTATTCAGCATTAAATTTATTTTCATCTAATTTTAGCAATTTCTTCTAATATTTCTAAAATTGTTTTCCTTTTGAAACTGTGTTGATTAATCTTTCTTTTGCCACTATATCAGCTGATAGCTATGTCTATTTGGCAATACTTTATTTTAATGGTACGAGACAGTTTTGTACAGACTGTTTGATATTTAAACACATTCCTGCACAGTGAGGAATTTTTTGCACCAAAGACCTCACATTTCAAGTATGATATGAGCTGCTAAATTGGTGAATAGAATATGTTCGTGATAATGTCTTCGAAGTTAGTGTCTTTTTAAGTATTTATTAATATCTTTTATCATGCGCACATCCATCAATCTGTAAAGGATATTGATCTAAAATCTTAGACTTTTAAAGTACAGGCACCCACTTGATCTTTTTTCTTTTTTAATTGATGGCTAATTTTCTTTTGAAAGTGATCTATCCCATTGTTGTATGTTAAAAGCAGAGTAACTAAATGGAAATATGTGGAGTAATTTTAATTAAAGTTATTGATGATTGTAAGTTGTGTACACAGGAGTTTAAGAAAGGATGATGTATAAAGTTATTACTCCATAAACATATCACAATTTTTTTGCTTTGAAGTGATGCCATTAGTTTTATTTACTGTTGAAGTTTCTTCTACTTTATAAGAGTCAAGATATTTTCATTATTATTTATAGTCCAATTTTCTCAAATTGTATACATTATTTTAAGACAAAGTAACAAATCTCCAAAATAATTCATTTTCATGAAAATTATTCTCATAGCTAAGAAACTACAAGAAGTTGCTTCTTTGTAAGAATTATACTCTTTAACATCTGACATGAAAAAAATGGCTAAGGTTTGTGGAGAATGTGTTCTAGCATGTTTTTATTACTATTATTATTCTGCTGTGCCTTTAAATAGATTTGTTTTTATCTGGTACTTAATTTATGAATTGCTATTCTAATCGCTCAGTAACTGTAAATTTTAAGAAATAGTAAAGGGACATAAGCACAAACATGTGACACAAAGTTGGCAAACAATCATTTGCCTTTTTTATGTGATTATTCAAGACAGTAATAATTTAACATTTGGTGTTCAATATCACCATAAGCATTGCTTCTCCATTAATAGATATGCTGATTGTACTGGGAGCGCTCTGCCTGTTTGTCCCTGTTTCACAAATCTCTGTAAATATTAGATTAGACATCTGCACAACTTTCACTTAATTGAAAACCATCATGTAGAACTTACAATTCTTTCAGTTTTTATATTTTTTGTGGAGTGTTTAATTTCTGCTTGAAAGGTTTTATTTCCCAAGACAACACTTTCAGCACACTGTAGTATCGTAATGTGAAATTATAAACAGTTACATGATCTCATTCAACTGACTTCAGTTGCATAATAACCATTTTTTCTCAGGGAAAGTGTGCTTGAAGGTGAATGTGACTAGGAAGGGGGCATAATAAAATATTATTTCTGAAAACCTGCTAAGTTCGATTTTATTTTGTTTGCAAGACTTTAAAATTTTTCATTTTAAAACTTTTCCTTGCCTCTCAGGAGATTCTTAGAAATTCTTCTCATGTCATCGAATGCAATAAGATGTCATGTATGTGACATCTTTGTTACACTTAGTGACCTAAAATTCCTTCATACTAGACAAATTTTCAACTTTTTAACAAAGCCAGTCAAAATAATGGAATTAAATCTTATTTTGTAAAGGAAGCCTACTTCTGTGTTTGTATCATTATAATAGCGATAGGCGAGTCACATTGATTTATTAATTGCATTAAGCATTCTTCCCAAAGAATTGGTAGATTTCTGAATGAGAAAAATTTTTGAACATGCTTTGGTATGCTTAGATGTTGGGATATCAATGAAAGATGGCTCCTTTATTCAAAAGTTTTTTCGTCTTTATTTTGGCTTGTTCACATAACTTCACTTAGTTAATTTTAAAATTAGACTTTTATCAATGCAAAATAATAATTACATGTATTTGGCTGTTTTTGTTTGTATTCAGTTTTTGTGTAATTGTTGCTTCTGATTATAGTTACTAAAGCAAATGTCATTTCAAAGTTGGCATTACAGACAGTTATTCTCCATTGTCATGTTTACTGCCTTTTGTCTCTTCACCTACTAATGCTAAAGTGTGTTCAAGGAAGTTTACTTTTGTGATCCATTTCTATTGTCAAGTTAAATATTACAGTTGGGAAACACAGATGAACTCTGTGGAGAGAATAATGTACCAAGTATGTTTGTGTGCACAGTTTGTATTATAGATGAAGTTTACATGTACTGTAACTTGCTACCATTTGATTTTACTAATGGAATCATTTCAAAGAGAAATAAATTTATTGTGAATTTGATTCCATGCATTATTTACGAGATAAGGTTCATATGAACTGGTATTGTACTCATTATTATTATTTATACCAGAGCATTTGTGCTCAATATTTTTAATGTTTGATTTTTATCATTATTATGGATTATTACATGGTTTGGTTGTTGATTGTCAGATCTCGATGTCCAAGAAGTATAATCAGTAAGCACGTCATCTAATAATTAGGTATGATGCAAGGTGAAATGTTACAACACTTGGAATGTGCCAAGATTCCTATTTTGTTGATGCAGATACTGGTGAACAGTATTTTCTTACAAAAGCACTAAAATGTATTTTTAGCATATTAATCTTTTTTGTTGTATGGCTCAGTGTATATTCTTTGAAAGAACTGTATTTCATTTATGTTTCTGTTAGTAAAATGCCTTTTATGGACTGTATTTGGTAAGTTGTAACCTAGTGTGTATATGTAGCAATAAAACCATGAACTGTATTTTAAATTTTTCGTAATACTTATAAGTTAGGTAAAAATAGTTTATTAAATCTTTTCAATTTAAAATTCTAAATGTATGTGTATCTGTGGCTGGAATTTGTCAGTATAAATATGGAAAATATTTGTAACCCTATATGTTTACATTGCATATAAATGATTTTCACAGTTTATAAGAAATTTTCCCGATATTTTTTCTTGTATTGAATGTCTTTAATGGGATATTTAATCAATATTTGACATTCAGATGGAATATCTTTTTTTTTTTTCTTTTTTAAAAAAGAAGAATTGTTTAGTATTTGTAAATGAACAAATTTATTTATACTTTTTTTCTTCCCCCTTTCTTTTGACAATTAGACTTTACATCAGTTATTTGGCATAATTATGTTTAAAAGATATAATTTGTGTTTGGACTGCTGTTATGTAAATGCTGTACAGCTGACTTGTGAGTGTTCTGGTGGTTCAGTGGTTAAGGCGCATTTGACTGGAGATTGAAAGGACCTGGGTTCAAATCCCGGCCTTGGTTGGGATTTCCAAAGGCCCTTAACCCGATCTTCGCCTCTGGCTCAGCTTGCCAGAACACTTCCACAGTTCAGTTTTCATGTTAAGCTGTAGGTGCCCTATACCTGGTAGGATTAGCAGGGTTAGGTTAGTTAGCCTCGACAAGAGGTGGACTGTGTGGCAAACTAGAAATTCTGTCACTTGGCAGCCAAACAATCTTTTAGGATCTCGTGGCCAACAATGCCATATGATAATTTGATTTAAGGGACTTGTGATCCAAGTATTTTGCAGGGAAGTGCTGGTAATAACCCAGCAGATGATATGGTCAAATTTTAAAAAAGACATACAATAATTTTTTTTCTGAAGATGAATGAATTTTACTAAATAGCTATTTTCCAAACTGGTATACCTGTTCCAGTTATTAAAATAATGTTTTGCGTCACATTATTCTTATAAAATATAGTACATTTCTTTAGTAGTGGTATAATAGCAGTTTAGAGGTGCATGTCGGAGCAGTGATGAATTGGATCGATTCTGTCTCTCTCTTCCCTTTCAGGTTAGTTATATATGGTGCTACATTGATTAAGAGTACAAATTACTTCTCCTTATAACTTTGGTCTTGTTAGTTAGAGGAAATAATTTTTTCAAATGGGACAAACTCTGATTCCTATCATATCCAAAAGCGAACAAACTGTTATGTTCCATTACTCTTCAGTCTCTTTTGTCAGATGGGGAATGAAATAGTACAGGTCATCACTGAAATCCAAGATTAGAAGTCAGTGGTGTTTCATTTGTTTTCTGACTGTGATTAAAACTGAGCATTTTGTTTCAGTATAGTTACACCTTTTTCAGACCTGTTTGATGTGCCATATCATAATTAAATGATAGTTTTTCATTAAAAGTTGATAGCTGAACTTATTGATAGAAAATTTACCACATTTCTTATCTTTGGGTGATAATATTGCTTCCAGTGCTTATGGTTAGTAATATTTTTCTTATTTCATGGGACATATTCATTTAAAATAAGACTGGAATTAATGGGGGGGACGAGGAATTACCCAGTCTGCTGGTTATTTGTTTGCTATTGTTTTGTTTTGCATTACTAACTTCATCTTTTTGAATAATTTTTAAGAGAAAAGGGAAAAAAAGGGACATGAATAAGAATTCTTGCAACATCATTTTAAATGGAATTTACACCCCTGCAATTATTATTTGTAGCTAGACATCTATGCACCTGTTTGCCATATTTAAAAAAATAAAAAATAAATGCAGATATATGGCTTAAGATAATAATAATAAATTGATGTTCTGATGGTCTTCTACAGTGTGTTCATTCAAACTCTTTACTTTTTTGGCTTTTATAGTAGAAATGTAGCACAAATGTTGCTGTTTATGCTTGTCATAGTATCGCTCAGTGTTAATGTTTTATGACTTTGCATTTCTTTCATTTGTTGGTCAACTTTTGCCTTCATCACTACACATAGCAAAAGATAGGCACTATCCACACATTTTATGTGCACTTGCTGTATTGGTCATAAGACCACGCTTTTTTTAGATTTGCTTAGGTAACAGACATTTCTTTTGTAATATGTTTACTCTTATAATTCTACATTGTACAACAGGTGGTGTTATATGTATTTAGTGGAAAGGCACTATCATTACATAACAGAAATGTGTTTTCAGAAATCACTGATCGTGGAAGATTTATTTGAAAGTTTTTCAAGCATATTTCCACTTGACATCATTTTTGACATTTAAATTTTTGCCATTTTTTTTATAGTAAGAGGAGGGTAAGGTTTACTATCAAACATGTTAGCTTAAGTATTTTGTTAATAAGGGCAAGATATCATTTTTATTACATTTTTTTTTTAAATTGTAATTTATGAGCCTACACTAATGTGGTGGATACAATTGTTACTGAGCAATACCTGCAAAAATTTTAAAACTTGTGGAATATGTTGTATACTGCCAGTAAACTAACTGAAGTGATTAAAATATTTATCTGAAAAGTTTATATGTGTGATGTTAAGAATTTACGATGTTACTAAATAAGAGATAATATTGAATTTATTGTTAAAATAGTTGTGGGCTAGCACTAATTTCCTTTCTGTATTTCTACTTACATTTATTCTGTGTAATACATCTGTAATTAATGTAACTCATGAGAACACCATTCTGTAATATGGCTGATTTTGTCAGGTGTGTAACTGATCTAAGATCAAGTAAATAATGACTTTGCAACAGTACCTGGTCATTATAGTAATATTAAGTATAGAAGATTGAAATATTAAAATGTTAATTCTATATTTTGTGTAGTAGCATAGCATACTTTATGAGCTTTTTTGCTCTACAGTTGTTGATGTTAAGAAACTGAAAAACTTCTATTCAGTTATTTTAAACTTCTTCCTTTTTTTTTTAAATCATAAAAAAATTGTTCTTAACTGTTATATAAACAAATGACTGTTCATAGTGAGAGGTGTGATTGTGTAAGACAGATACAGTTATAAATGTGCCATATGGAAAATTTATTCATTTTTCCAATATATAAATATATATATATATAAATGTTAATTATGTATGTCAGATTCTGTATGAATAAGTCACATGAAATCTACTGTAACCATAATTTTCTATTCTCCTTTGTTTCACAAATGATTAAAAGACTGTTATATGTATGTTAAATGAATACATGTTGTTTAATAACCAGGGTTATTAACCATTGGTCACTAATAATAGCATTTAAAATGTTTGTCCTCATTATCATTCAAATTTCTTGATCTCAACATTTTTTTCCATATATCAGAAATATCACAGTTAATATTAATTGTTCCAAAATCCAAAGATATGCTTCAAATGACATTGTTGAGAATATAAATGTCCTGATAATGTTTCTTCATTAACCAGTGCTTCTTTAAAGATATTTATCTGTGTAAATGTCATGTATTGTTCTAATTAACAAACATATTCAAATGTGGATATTTCATTAAAATTTTAAATAACTGGATTTTTTGTTTCTTCTTTAATTATTATAATATAACTAGGGTTTGGCTCTTTACGACAAGTCGTATTTTTTCCTGATTTCTTTTAAAGCTGTAATGCTGAATTGAACACTGATTAAATGTTTCTGAATGTATTTAAATGTATTTTATATAAAATATAAATACAAATTGTGGCCATTTTCCTAGTTTTGGTCACATTACGATAATATTTATGGTCATATTTTAAGAAAAATTTAGTAACTTTTTAACAGTACCAGGAATTCATCAGAAGTTACAGATGAGAAGAAATCAAGATGATTGTTCACAGAAATTTACTCCCATTATACATTTGAGAAAAAATTGTCACTGAATTGGTCAGAATTCACTAGTGAAGAATTAAAGTTAAATATTATTGTCACTTGCTAAACGTTAATGTTCCGCCCGACTTTTAGTCTTGACAGTGCAGCAGCAGAATGCCTGTGTCAATCCATGTCAATCATCTCACTGTCACCAGTACTTTTGAAAATAATACTTAGTCGTCGCATCTGCAGTGGATCAGTGAGAAACACCATGCCGAAAAACAAAATTTTTCTGAAAGTGCTAAGTTAGGAGTTACATAAAGGAATTTGGAAAGGATTATTTTACTACAGACAAAAAGAGTTCTTTTATGTAAATTATGTGAAATTTAAGTGACTTCAACAAAACAATTTCAAATTTAATTTCCCATGGTGCAGTGAGTGCACGGAAACAAATTATGCTGTACACATGAAGGTGACACTACTAGGTATATAAAATAAATGATGTATAATGAAGCATGTTTTGATGTACAATAAATTTAAAAGCTTGATCATATTTACCCATTTTTAGGGTCATATTTGCAAGAATATGTCTCTATTTCTTTGGTCATAAAGATCTGAACCCTAATTATAATCCTTTCATTTAGCAGAATGTACACAAAATATACTCTTTATAACAAAGAAAAAAATACTTAATATATCATTAGGTGTTAATGAAGCTACAGTTTCAGGGGAACAGTTATTTACAGCTGCATAGCTGTCAATTTAATCTTTTTCTATGTCTTGGGTTTGGTGTGCTGATTTTTTTTTTCCAACAGCTTTTGCCACCATAATTATGAGGTTCAGAATTTAGGGATCCATTAATTTCTGTGGTCACTGATCCAAGTTAAGTTGTTCAAATTGTTCTAGCAACACTCTTCTGCTATATTGAGTACTTTCCGATCAGTGGTTACATTCAACTTCTGAACTGAAGGCATTTATACTCGGAGATATTTAATTTTTTTAAATGATGGTAATCGCGACAATGGCTCCTTTTTGTGGAATTTTCTACTTGTTATACTAATATAAGATGTTCTCATCCATAGATGTTTGAAGTTTTGGTATAAAATTTGAAGTAGTTTTATGTGATCCTGTTTTAAATTTATACTGTCTTTGTTGGTCCGGTAGGAGTGTTGTTTGAAACTTTGAGACCGAGCGGGGCGGTGTAACGGTTAGCGTTCTCGCCCCGCATTCGGGAGGACGGCGGTTCGAATCCCCGTCCGGGCATCCAGATTTGGGTTTTCCATGGTTTCCCCAAATCACTCCAGGCAAATGCCGGGATGCTTCCTTCAAAAGGCCATGGCCGAATTCCTTCCCATTCCTTGCCCCCATCCTTTCCCGTCTCTAAAGACCTCGATGTTAAAAAGAGACGTAAAGCAGTTACAAAAAAAAAAAATATATATATATACATATATGAAACTTTGATAAATTTCTGCAAGAAAGCACAATAATATATTAAATAGCATCTTAGTTGGTAAGTATGATCCTTCTAACAAGCTACGAAAAGGTTACAGCATGGTGCAACGCAATGTTAACATATAGCAGCGATTAGAATCGACCAGTGTTCGCGTTTATCTAAACAATGGAGAAAAATGATCTGAAAAAGTGAACAGCTGCGGAGATCAAAGCTGTGTTGACGAATTTCTTTGGCAACCTGCACCAGGCATGATGGCTGAAACACTTGTGGGTAAACTCGTGTATACCTGTAGTTTGAACGTCTCTATACAAGCACCGGGACGGCCAAACTGGTATTGACAAAATCGATTGTATTCTAATGGAAGACCGCCGAATGAGACTGTGCGAGATTGCAGCAAGCAACTCAACTAAACAATTGCAGACTATCCTGCACGAAAAATTGTGTGTAAAATTGTTGTGCCGCGAATGTTGGCTTTCGACTAAAAACGAAGGGACATTTCCTAGCAGTGTTTGACGATATTTAATCGCCATCTGCGGGATATTTGCGTTGATTCGTGACCGTGAACGAAACTCTGATCCACCATGACACGCCTGCATCGAAATAATAAACAGGGGCTGGCGGAAGTGCGTCGTAGAAAGCGATGACCTTTTTGTCAGCTGAGATTCCCTAAGAATAATCGTGGTTGACTATTGGGAAAGGGTAAACGATAAGAGGAGCCTATTATTCCATTTTGACCATATGAAGAATGCATTAAAAAAAAAAAGTTCCAAGACCAGCGCACAAGGAAGTTCTCTCACATCGACCGTCGCAATGACAAATTTGCACGAATTGGGTTTCGAAGTGGCTCCTCATCCACTCTATTTTCCGCACTTCATCTCTTGAGACCTTTTCCTGTTCCTAAACTTGAAAATTTTTACTTGCTTGCAAGAAATCTGCGTCGTGCACAGTTCAACAAAAGCTATTTTTCTGACGAACGGATAAAAAATAAACTAGGAAACTCGCTGGGCCAGTTATATAATCCCGATGTAGATTTTTTTTCCCCATTTCCTCTCTAGATAGCGACTCTGGCCCCCTGTTAACAATGGAGACCAGGGTGAATTATGAGAGGGGGAAAGGACCTATGTCCTACTCGAATTAGAACAGGAATTGTGAGTTCTAGCATTTAAACTACGAAGGGAATGTTTGTGTTGCCACCTGTCCGCGAAACGCGTAATTTTGTGTTCTGTAAGATAAGTATATGTTTGTGAAATGGCCATGAGGCGGAGATTGGGGACCGTCCTAGCATTCGGTTAGATGATTGCGGGAAACCTCAGCTAGGATCGGCAATAGGAGGAGACTAGGACTCAAACCTATTCCCGTTGTACCTCCGCGATCAAGTGGGGTGGCGCCTTAAGCCACGTATACACTTGAGCATTTGCCCCGAATGAGCATACGGGTTGAGAGGAGGGGGTGCGCACGGCCACCCCCCGCATAGCAGTGGGCCACTGTTTTCGGACCCCATGCGGCCCGAACAGGGAACCCAGTCTGCTTTGCGCAAGTGCTGAGTACACTGCAATGGTTAACCGGAATTTGTTACCAGTTATTGTTACATGTATTTGTTGCAGTGTTCGAACAAGAAATCGAGAAAGCGGCGGTGGAGAAGAAAACTGTTTCAAGAGAGGTTCAACGCTTTACTATTAAGAACAATAGGACACGAAACAAATGAAAACTTTAAAAATTTTACAAGAATGTCACCTGAGGATTTTCAGTTTATATTGAATAGTGTCAGGACTACAATTGAGAGGCAAGACACAACATTTGGAAAATCCATAACTGCCGAAGAACGCCTAGCTGTGACACTGCGATTTCTGGCTTCAGGAGATTCGTACTCGAGTTTCCAGTACCTCTTTAAAAATTTCAAAACAAGCAATTGGCAGAATCATACCTGAAACCTGTCAAATTAGGCACGAGACACGTGTGTCTACAGCAGAGGATTCACTGAAACAGGGGGCAGTCGGCTCATATTGTTCGGTTCGACCGCATACACAAATCGCGTACCCACTGAGCACGAACAGAGCACGTGCTCACTTTGAAGTACCGACAACCCTCGGATCGGGCTGAGGCATGCGGACCCATTCTGCTCGCCCCGTATACATCTGAGCAAAACGGGCCGAACGCATGCTCATTCGGGGCAAATGCTCAAGTGTATACGCGGCTTTAGCGCACACCCACCCTGGTTGGTGATTTACAGCAGTGTTTCTATAAAAATCTCGTGTCACGATGTTCGTCCGGATGAACTCCGAAACTACATAACCGATTTAGATGAAATTTGGCTTAATGTGTGTGATTTAGTCCAACTTAAAAGATAGGATGGTTTTTATCTGGATTATAGACCTCAATATTTATTATTTGCGAAATAAATGTTCATTAAATGTTTGTCATAGGACAATGGTTTGTAATTATTTGTAAGCCACCAAGGCTAGCGGTCTGCTGGCTCAGTGGTTAGGGCGTCTGACTGGAGATGGAAAGGTCCCCGGTTCGAGTCCCTGTCTCGGCGAAGATTTTTATAGACACTTAATCCGGCATTAACCCCCGGCGCAGCATGCTGTATGAGGTGAAATACGCCTGGACCGTACTGTGGTTCGGATTCGATGTAAAAATGTAGGTCCCCTGTACCAGGCAGGATGGGCGGGCTAGGTAAAGGTGGCTAAGACAGGGGCAGAATGCCCAGCCAGCAGAAACAATGTCACCAGGTCATTACGACCACACGGAATTATTATTATAGTTCCATAAGTTTCTAACAGATGGCGATGTGTTAACTTATCTATTTTTTTTTTTTTTTTTTTTTTTTTATGGCTTTTGGCATCTTAGGCCTTACAGCCAGCCTGATGAGCTTTTTCCAGATAATTGGACACACCACAGGACGGACATGACATTCACAGACACAACACTTAAACACCCATGCCCGCGGCCGGACTCGAACCGGCGACCTTCAGCACTCTAGCCCCACGCTACCGAGGCCGGCTTAACTTATCATACAACAATTGGTTAGCTAGGTTGGGTAATCATCCAGTAGATCACGTTCTGTTTCAATTTATTTATGCTACATTTTATTCCTAACAGATGGCGTTGTGTTAATTTATCGAACCATTCAGTAGATGGCGTTGTATTTCGATTTATTTATGCTACGGTCTATTCCACGCCATATGTGTGAGTTTCTTCAATTTTAATTGTGCTGTGTATTGTGTTATAATTATACTGTATTGTTGTTCATCGTTTGTGTGTCTTTATACCTAACGACAAAGTAATTGCACACATGAATATAACATTGAAGAAAACGTTACGATAAATTCGAATCGTGTAAGCATTTCTCGCTAACTTATCATTTTTCTTCTTCTTTTTGTTATGGTCAGCTAGACTCCACGTGTCAATTTCAATTCCTCTCCTGTTGTTTTTTCTTTCTTCCTCCCCAGTACTCCTTCATTATTGCACTCCTCTCTACCTTTGAATCCTGCCATATTCAAAGTCTGCTATCGAAAAATTTTCTTTCCATACGGTTCACTGGTATTATTTCGTTTCAAATCTTTCTAAACCTCTTGAAAGCCTGGTGTCATCCATGCTATAAATGTATCAAAAAAAATCATTCTTCTTTTTCTGTTACTTTTTTCAATGTTATTTTATATTTCCTCATTAGTTCTTAACTTCCATTTTACTGTATTTTTCAATGGACCCAAAAATTCCGGTTTCACCACTGTATTATAGTGTCTTATTTTAAGGCTTTCAGAAAGGCACTTTTTGTTGTAATTCAAATATTTTTCAGTGAAATGTCGCCAAAGAATCTAACCTCGACAATGCGTGTAGCAGAGAGGCAAGACGCACGACTGTGCCTTCAATACGCCGTGGATATGTACGCCAAGGTTGAAAACAAGCATTTGCGATTTATTCGATACAACCAGGTTGAATTACGATCGGAGGAATACATCCTCTTACGAGATACTGTTATCGGCAATATTTATGAAAATTTAAACGCCAATGATATCGGTAATGCATTTATTTTACCTTCAAGCTACATCGGCAGTTCACGGAACATGCAGGAATATATACAAGATGCGATGACTTACGTACGTCATTACGGTCGTCCAGATTTGTTTATTACATTTACATGTAATCCGAATTGGGAGGAAATACAAACTTTGCTATTACCAGGCCATCAATCAATGCATCCTCATGATGTCACGGCACGTGTGTTCAAACAAAAATTAAAATCATTGATTGATTTAATCGTAAAACATTCAGTTTTAGGTAACACACGTTGCTATCTGTATTTGATTGAGTGGCAAAAGCGAGGTTTGCCTCATTCTCACATTTTGATCAAAGTGGGGTACGCGAAACCCTACGGGTTCGCGAGTTGTTCGTGGGGGGGTTCACGACAAGATTTACGTTATGGTGGCTGACTGGCTGTCTTGAGTATTAAACACGCACAATGGTGAATTGAGACAGAACATGAGCAAAATGCTTCCAAACTTGACTCAATCTGCTGGAAGAAACAAACCCATAAATCACATTAATTAATAACATTGTGCCCTTTGACACTGTATTACTTTTTTAAAATAAAAATCCTTATTATTTAAAAAACTAAATCCCAGTTTTTTTTAAAGGGGGTTCGCCATTGCCTGGAAAATTTTATAGGCGGTACGAGGCGCTAAAAGTTTGAGAAACACTGATTTAGAGTATACAGAGAAATAAACATCATTGTTTCTTTTTTTTCATGTTTCGTCAAACAATCCTCGAGTATCAGAAGAATGCATTATCATCTAGCTATTGTTTTTATCAGACAATAGCACGAGTAAGGTATAGGTAATATAATAATAGTCTATTCATCACATAATTAATATTTATTGAATATAAGGAACTGAAAGGAATATTAACATTACCACTCAAATCCAAATCGGTAAAGTATGGTGATTAGAGGCTTATTGGTTTAGAACTAAATATATCTTCATATATTTTAGGTGCCTGAGAAGCAGCGAAACTATTGTGATCATGTTTATCCCCACAACTGAAGCCATAATCTTTCGATTTACAAGAAAAATTTGAACTTAGTTCTACAGTCACATTGATATATTTGTTTTTAGAATTTTACAAGCTAATAAAAGGGATACAAGATTATAAATTTGTGAGAGTAGCAACTCTAAATAAGTTTATAGTTACAATTCATTGTTTCAATGGTCAAAATAAATTAAAACTATGAAAATTGCAATCAATTTTGATGACTGGTAACTATGGGAATTTCTAAGATATATTATTTGGAAAATTCTGACCTAGATTTATCATTATTTTAAAATGAGATTTGATGGTATTAATGGATGACAATAGTGGTAGCAAATTTAATAACAGTCGTTCTGATATAGTCTTTGTATTCTGTTGGTATTGCTGTTATTTGATGTTGGGATCCTGACACAACTTATATAATTATCTAATTTTCAACGAATTTCATGTTTTACAGTTTCTTATCAGTTTAATCTCATCAGATTTTTGGCGTTAATGAATCTGTTCTTGCTCACTGCAAGAAAGATATTAGAAATGGTGATAGTTTTGATGATATAAATTTTAGCAAGTATTATATTGATCAAAATTTGAATTTTGTGCTACATGGCTAAATTTCAATAATGAAGATTATTATTAAAGAATCTAAAAGTATGTACAATACTACAAACATAAACTTCATAACTCTGGTAATAGAATTAAGATTATAAGGAACATTGTAAAAAATGAAAACGGGAAAATAATCATGCCAGTAAAAACATTTATATAAAATGTAATCCAGTAGAATCCAATTTTCTAATTGCTGATATATGTAATAAACATTTGTTTTATCTGTTGCTGATAAGTTGATGACGAGTAGGTCAGTGACTGACAAAATGTATTTTAACAATACAAGCTTCCAAGAAAAATTTGCCTGTAAATTTAGCTACTCAAGATGAATAGGAAAAATTATTACATCTCTTAAGAGCGAATATTCAAGTGATTACCATCCTATTTCATTTTTAACAGCCTTCTAAAATAAAAATTGAGAATGCAATGTACAACAGAGTTTACTAACAACTTAAAAAATCTTCTTAAATCACAACTTAGTTTTCAAAAGGGTCATTCAACAGAACAAGATTCATCTGCATTCATTGAAAATCCATTGGAGGATAGAAGGAGGGTGAAGACAGTCATGGATGTGTATAAGGCCAATATTGGTGATGAAACATGGTAAGATATTGGTGGGAAAATTAAGAGAGTAGCATGGAAGGGTAAAGATAACCATGACCATGACCATAAACTGGCACTTGATTTCAGGCGTAAGTGTGTGGGGAAATTTTCTTTTGTAGGAAAATGTGTAAGGGATTGGAATAAATTGCCAAGAGAATTAATGAATAATTTACTAAGAACACTGAAAGAATTTAAAGTAAAAATTAGTTGAGGGCAAAAGTAGGTTGGAAGAGGAAATGAGAAAGACTGGTGTGTAGGGAGATTGCCACTGGAGCGTGCGCTCCATTCCAATTTTATCAATTATTATTATTACATTTCAGAATTAATAAATGTCTGTAGGAATATTCTGTGACTTGTCCAAGGTATTTCCGTGGTTCGGATTCTACGTTAAACTGTAGGTTCCCTGTTCCCGGCATGATTGGTGGGCCTAGGTTAAGGCGGCTACGACAGGGGCGGAATGCGCAACCAATAGAAACGCTGTCACCAGGTCATTACGACCACACGAAATTATGATTATAGTTCCATGAGTCTAACAGATGGCGATGTGTTAATTTATCGACACAACACTTGGTTATCTAGGTTAGGAAACCATCCGGTAGCTGGCGTTGTGTTTCGGTTTCTTTATCCTACAGTCTATTCCATATGTGTTTGTTTACGACATAATCGAGTTTCTTGAATTTTTCGTGTAATATCATTTTTATAAGTTTGCTGTGTATCGATAGTAATATTATAAATGTGAAAGTAACTCTGTCTATTTGTCTGTTTGTTACGTTTCTTGGTCTAAACGGATAATCCGATCGTGATGAAATTTGACGAGGAGATGCTATTTGGCATTAGGATGGTCATAGCATACTTTTTTCTGTACAAACAATACATGTTGTCATATAATTTTGAAAAATTACTGAACGGCGATAGACAGACAGGTAGGAAGCGTACATCTCTGTACTACCTGTGCACTTAGCAGCATGGTAGTTCAGTGATTAAAACGCTTGCTTACTGGTGTTTGGATTGTAGTCTCCGGTTCAAATCACCGTGGAAAGAAAGATTTTTAAAATTGTTTTTAATCGTATGAGTCACGCCTAGACCGTTGGTTGTTCGGATTGCATGTTAAACTGTAGATACCACAAATTTAGGGGTGCAATGCGAGGCAAACACTTTT